>CM043722.1:34635387-34776718 GCA_023969325.1 Oryzias curvinotus
ATGTAATGTGACATTTTGTTATTTAAGAGAAGGCAGCAGAAAATGCTTGTGGCCAGCTGAAAGATAAACAGAAGAAATTCTCAAAATCATGGCTCTCTAAAATCTTATAGTGTGTTTTGGTTTGGCTACATTTCTTTTTCCTGTGTAAAATGTAAAATGATTTCTTAAGATAACTGGTGGCACTACAACAAATTAAAGCAAATGTAATGAGAACATTTATCGGTAAGTAGAGCATGATCTGGCAGCAAGAAACATATGTGGGGTGTAGCCCAAGTTTGGAAAGTCTGAAAATTGTCAAAACGGCATATTTCTAATAATGAAGGACATATATAAATAAAGTTAAGATCAAAACTGCATTTCTGAGTATTTCTCAATTCAAATAGTTATGAATGAGATGATGCATCCTCTTGTTGACAAATAGATCCAAATGGATCAATATGTGTTGCATGTTAGGTTGGCTATGTGAGGGGCTGTAAGCTAGTGGGAGAGTTTCTAAACAGAGAGCTCTCAGCAACAGAGAGGGGAAGCGGAGCAGGGTTCCACAGTTCCACCTACAACAATTTCTGATTAACTACTGCCACTCTGCAGAAACTATGCTCCTATCATAATCATAATTAAAAGATTTCTCGGAATACAAAGAATTATAATTATTATAATTATGAAGTAGATCAAGGGAGTGTCAGAGTGGGTCTTTATAGACTCATTTTTAAATCAGCTTGCTTAGGATGACTGATTCATTGATGCAACATTTGCATGTATGGCTGTTTTTTATTTATTTTTTTATTTCCCACACATATTAGCAAAGAACTGTAAACTAAGGTGTGGATCCCCACCCCTGTGGCCAAGAGCTTGTCTGTCCACTCTCTTCGTCAGCCACTAACCTCTGGTTCAACGTAGGAGTGTCTTGCTGAACTGTCTTTTTTTTTTTTGACTTTTTTTTTCCCAGTTAAATATGATTGACAATGTAAGACATGTACTTACATCTAAAGAGTGCATGGATCCTAATAAGTGTTCCCATGCTTGTTTTTATTTTTGGAAGTGAGCAGCTGACCATCTAAATCAAATGTCCTTTCCAAATGTTTTGTTGTTGTTGTTGTTTGTTTTTAAGTCCTCTCTGCATGGCCAGGAAAAGAAGTCTAAATTTGCACAGCCTGACCACAATATTTAGAACAAACTATTGTTGATTAAATGCCACAGCCACAAACCATATTTCAATCTGACACACTGGAAAAACAACAAAATCCATCAGGTAAAAATGCAGCGAGGAAATGAAGGTAAACATGCTGTGTGTTTCCATGAAGGGTCACAATTCCACTTCTTTGCGGCGTAAAGAATTGAAGCATGTACAGTTCAGCAGAAGGTATGTGCCTTTCCTAAATTTGATCTTTTTCTCCATTGGTTTTGGTTTTGGCAGTGGAATACCAATCACAGGAAACTTATTTTGGAGCTAAAAGCTGGAAGTGGGTGCAATGGCATCAGCAGCGCACTGGCATGTCTGAAAATTACCAACTTGCTAATAAATTCCTCCCATGATGCAAGTCTGCAACGTCAGAGGTAACACCCCAGCCAGTCAGACAGCTGGTGTTTTTAATAGTTCAGGGATTTAATCCCCTTCAAATTTCAGATTTGTGTTTAAAACATCATACATTTCATAACTGTATCGCATTTGCAAACAAGGCTGGACAAATGTCATTGACATACTTTTTTGCATGTAGGTAGCCTGAGCTAATATTAGCATTTCAAAGATATAGTTCTCGTGCTCTTCAGGCAAATATCACACATCATGTTTGTGGGGGGAAAAAATAAGAAGAAGGGAAGGTGCACACACAAGAAAAAGGAAGCAGGCTTATCAGGTTGCCCTGTGAGCTGTTCCAACTGAGGCGAGGCACTAACACGAGCTCAGTGCAGGAAAGGCCCATTTCTGACAAACCATCTGTGCATTGACATGAACGGCTTCTCATGCCTTTTATTAGAGTCTGTGGTATATATTCACACTGAAAACCACTTAATGAGTCAGTTGAGTGGGAGACAATCTTGATTTAAGGAATGAATCAACCGCAGTAAGTAAAATCCAACTACACTTTAGTCTGGTAAAGGAGGATGGAATGAAATGTGAAATCCCCCACCAGACAAGTTAAATGCCAACATTTCACTGCTATTCTGTCAGCAAACCTTGCCAACTTTCTTTCTTTTCTTTTCTTGTATACTCCTACTCATATATGCAGAAGAATGCCTAAATATTTAAAAAAAGTGCACTTGATTACTGATTAATGGGCAGATGGGCCTTGCAAAACAAATAAAATAAATAAATTAAATAAATGTGCTTTATTAAATAAACCCAAACACTTCAAATATGTTTGGGAGATAAATGTTAAAGTGGAAGGCCGGATTTTCTTTACTTCAAATAATGAAGAACAAAAAAACCCCAAAAAACTATGATCCAAATAATGCAATTGTTAGATTTTAGATAGTTTCTTCATGCTTGCATCAATGAAATATAAATTTATTGTTCTTATTCACAAAACTCTTTAACAAATAATTTAAAAATTAGTCTCATTTATTTTAAAAATCTACATTTATCTGCAAAGCTGTTTTTATAAATTGTGTTTTATTAATATACTAGTAAATGCCACAGTCATTTCACATGTGTTTGTGTTTCAAGTGCAGCAGAAAGTCACCAGAAGCTCCCTGTAGGACTTACATAAGCTTACTGACACAGGAGCTGCTGAAGGGAGTTTGCCTGTTGTGAAAATCACACATTAAATCACTAAAAAAAACGGGGTCTCATACAGAAATAAAATGAAAACAGAAAGAATGATTCAAATATTGAAAATTCAATATTAAAAACATAAAAACACTTATAATATAACCAATAATACCTCTTATTTAGTGATAATTTTTGTTTTCTTTTATATTTTAAAGGACCTATATCATGCAAAATCAACCCTTTGAGCTTTTAAATGTAGAATGATGTTCATTTTCTCTCTATAAGAACAATCCCAAAGCAGTATTTTGATCCATTCACGCACATTATGACGTAAGATTAGTGAGGAACAGGCCGCTTCCAGGACAAGTCTGCACTGCCAGCCCCGACCCCCAGACTAACAGACACACCCCCCTTTCTCCATGGAGCTAGCGGCACATCGCTAAAACGCCTTATTTTTCTATGCTTAAAATGCCACATCCATCTTTGCAAGAATTCAGATGTGTTTTTTTTTGTGGGCGAGAACGTAGACACACTGCCCAGGCCGGCTTAGTTTGATGTCATAAAATGGAGCGGCACCCGAAGGAACGAAAGGCGGAGCCTCAGAGATCGAGGAAAATAAACTGTGAAATTAATTCTTATTTCTTTAGTGTGCTAAAGGTAATATATTATCATCTACATGGGTATAGTTACTCTGAAAGGTTTAAGAATAGCATAACATGGGGCTCCTTTAAGGTCCTCGTCTCTGCATTTGGAGTGTCTGCCAGCAGCTTATTGGACAACATCCTAAGGAACTCTCATCTTTTTTGTGTCACTACTCTCCTCTAGTGTCACTAAAAGGAACAATAGACGTCATGCTGGACAAGAACAACAAAACAGAACACTTGTGCAAAAATAAAAAAAATAAAAAGATGCAGTATTAAAAGAAAATCTGTAAAATGATCTCAGTGTCTTAAGTTTTTTACAAATGTGAGATCTAATAGAGCGTGACCTGCCACCTCGAGCTCCTGACCTCCTTTACATGTGGCTGCTCCAAAATGCCCTTGAGTGGGCCGGGTTGATAAGACCTAACATGGCAGCCAAACAAGCTAACAGAAGCATCCAGTCCTGTCCTTGTCACATTCATTCTGTGCTGCAATCCATTTGTCCCCAACTCCCCAGCTTTATCGACAAATCTTTAAAACCTCAGAGCGCTTAGAGTGCACATTATTTGTTAAGATTTTTATATCACATCTCTTTTGCCTCAGACATTTAGACAGATTAAACAAGCACCATAATCTAGTGACCACTTGATAATCATTGGATCTGCTTTAGATCTATGAGGTTAGGGATGTTTCATAAAAGGAAAAATCTTTTGTTGTATTACACAGTAAGCCTCACCAACTCCCACCCACTTAAGTCCTCCCCTTTTTTTTCAGACTGCTGTCTTAACTGCTCTAAACTCAGAATTCGCATATCTCTAAAAATCTAGAAGTTGAAAGTTCTTTATAATCCAAACATAAACAATCCAAAGATGTTCAAAAAATGTAAAATCTTAAAGTCCTAGTGTGATCATGTTTTGAGCCATTTTTAAAGGGTTCCTAAAGGTCTTTTGTTGATTATTTTTAGCCCAAATCAAAAACATGCCATTTTCTTGGACATGGAAATTTGCCTCTTAGTTGTGGGTGAGACCTTTGCAGTGCCCACCCCCCATAACTGAGAGCTCTCTGTTTACATGCTCTCCTGGTTGGCTTACAGCCCCTCACATCCCCAACCTAACATTACCAGTGCAACAAAAAAGGCTAGAAATATCGGAGCGGTTTTTAAACAAGGTACCAGTTCAGACAAAGAAAACCAAGAAGTACATGGATCTATTTGTCTGCTAGTGGGTGCATACGAAGTGGAGCAGGGAGCTTGTCGCCTGCTCAGTGTATTTTCTACATCACAAATAGTCTCTCTTTTAGATTCTTTCTCCATCATCCGAAAAAGGCCTCAAGAATAAAAAAAAACACCATAAAAACACCAAAAACACAATTTTTTATCAGATTGGGTCTTTACGTGAAATGTCAATGGACTTCTATTCTTTTGAACAATTTAGAGGTTCACCTATGTCTTTACTGATCGTCAGAGAAATGTTTCACACCTTGAGGATGTCTCAGAATCTTTATAATCCAACTAAGGATCATAAAATGTAACATCATGACCTGGCTGAATGAGAAACCCTTCACAGACATTAGGAATGAAAGGATAACAGACTGTTTCCACCCAACTGTGGAGAAGCCACAGTCATATTTGGTTGCTGTATTTTATTTTTTTTTCCCGCCGTTAATTGCTGCTTACCGAAATGCACAGATAAACCAAAAAAATAGTCTGAGTTAATTTTAAAGGCTCTTCAGAGTTAAAATTATTACAAAAAAAAAGACATTTACCCCGTAAAAACAGTAATGGTATTTTGGCATATTATCTTATATACATTTACATTTCCAGAAACATTTATTACCTAACGATTCTCACCAGTAATCACCAAAATAGAATACTGGTGAATTTGAAGTAGAAAAAAAAAATGTCATCCTGAATGGAAAAAAAAAAAAAGATGTTGGAAGGTAAAAGAAATTATTAACAGTAAATCCAAAAATTGAACATGTAAGAAAAAGAAGCACTTTTGGCAAGCAAACTGAAATGAATCAATTCTTACTCATGCTGTCTATAAAGAAAACAGCCCAAGGGAGAAAATCACTCTAAAGAAAGACATCTTTTTTTTCTGTCATGCACAGTTGGCTACACAGTCTTGCTCAGGAAAGACATATTTCCAATGACAAATGTAGTCACCTACTGTCCAAGCTTTGCACACTTGGAAGTATTCTGCATTTTGTCAATACTCAATATTTAGGATTCTTACAAGTTGTAAACTGATTTAGCTTCATAAAAGTCAATAATGCATGAGACGAAATTTAAAGCTAAAACAGCTGTAGTGATTTCTCCTTCTGTGATCAACATCTATTGCAGCTGGAGGTTGAATGCTTCTGCAGACTTTCTGGAGCTGCCTGGTGGACCACTTAACTTCCCAGGCAGGGGTTGGCATCAACAAAGGACATATGGGGTATTACAGCAGAAAAACTCCAGCAGCAAATGGGGCTCACCAAAGTAGCTGCTGGATCAATGGGATGTGTTCATTGTGTTCATTGTACGGAAACATTGGTTGCTGCTGAGCTGCAACATAGTTTTGTGTTGAAATATTCATGTTCTGATGGAATTCTTCACAGAAGGTCGGACAATTTTTAGTAATTGACATTCCTTTTCTAACAATTCTTTTAGTGAACATGATTTAGCAGTTTGTATTATTCATATAAAAATGGATAGACTCTTTTTAAATAAAATATAACTGAAAATATGAAAACTTTGTTGCAGTTTCCCAAGCCTGGTCCTTGAGGAACATTGTCTGTGTCAAAGACGGCCAATATCAAGCTGATGATGACCTAAATCGGGCGTGTTTAAGCAGGGGCAACATAGAAAACATGCAGGACAGTGGTCCCTAAAGACCCAGTACTGGGAGAGATTGATCTATTGATCCTCTTTCTTCTGGATGGAGTTAACATCATTTTTGTGCAGTGGATTTGTTAAGTATGTCTACACGTACTGGAGTCCTAAACAAATGCATTGCCGTGCAAACCAATTTCCCAAGAGGCTTCTACAACTGTTTCTGGTAATGGTGGTTAATGAAATGAACTCTACCACCTGTCCGCTTAACCCTGTTGCACATTTTCTACAAACTATTGCTCAATATTAGCCGAGAATTAGAGCACAGCATTGATAGCACAACCTCTCTTGCATAAAAATTACAGGCCAGTTGCTATTTTCTTCTATTTGTGCTCAAAAGCCCTAAAATGTTGTGCTCCTCAGCACAATACTCTGTCATATTTCTGCTTGTACTTTCTCAAAACAGTAAACATGTGGCAGGTGTTCCACAGGGCGCTGCTCTCAGCCTCCTTCTCTTTTCGGTTTGAATCTCCTCTCTAATGGTTCTGTTAGAATATGATCTCAATTTGTGCTTCATTTTGCATTTATTTTCTATTGTGTATTTTATTTTGAAACTGGTTTGTATGATTTCGTGTTTTGTTTCTTGTCCAGGTGTGATAAGTTCATGAATATGGGTGAGTCTAAATAAATGCTGCGATCACTCCCAGCTGCGTTGTTGGCTGAGAGTGAAGTCATAGAACAATGAATTGTTTGTGAGTGTGACATATATGATTCAGGAGAAATTTATCCTGGTGAAGTTTGACACAGTAGTTCAGGTACCACGCAGCACTGCAGTGCAGTTACTAACCTGCTAACAGGTATGTTTGTGTGGCCAATTAATCTCTGTTTTGACACACCTCTGACCCGCTGGTTGACGCCTGTCTAAAAAGGTGTTCATGAACCTGCCACTCCAACCACATGATGCAGCCTCATTGCTACATCATGGATGATGTTGAGAGATCAGGTGTAGATGTTATGAAGAGCTGTAAAAAACCATTGGTAATCACGTCACCATAATTGGGTTTATGAGATAATTCACAGACTCTCCTAACACGGTGAGCTTCACCATCTACTGCAGAAGCTGCGTCTCAATGACGGTTGCTTTTAGCGGTACTTCTGTCTCTCCGTGACCCAGTTTGACGACTTGCTGTCCTGCATTAGAACGAGGAAGAAAAACTCAAATTAAAATAAAATTATTGCTGTCTCCATATAAATACAAAGATTTTTATAAAGTTCAGGATGACTATGATCAGATTCTCCTCCATGTTGGTTTTGCACTTCATCCTCTGATTACATCATCAACATGTCATTACTGAAGCTGAGTTCCTGATTGTAATACAACACAAAGCTTCACCAAAGTCCAGACATTTAAACTCTGGATGCATCGCTGCACCTCCCAAAACATGATGAGGAGTGAAAATCGCACCATGTCCGAATCTCAAAATGCAGTACTTTTGATCACATCTGCACATTGTCTTAACATTGAAAATGGGCACCACCGCCAAGCTAATCAGTGGGAATGCTGCATCATATGCCACTTTTAATCTTTTGTTGTGCTGAGGACACGAGTCTGATGACTTGACAGTGGTCTTCTCACTAACATCTTTTTTTTTTTTTGGATGTCTGAAAAACGATTCCAGCTTTATCTCTCTAAAGAACACATCTGTTCACCACAGCTGGTGCTGGCTTGACTTTTCCACCGCAATTTTAACAAGAGCATCGAGCCTCCAGACGATCCAGATGCAGCTGTTCAATATAACTCTGCTCATCTGAATAGGACACGTCACACCAATGTGAGGACATCTGGACCGACTTCCTGCAGCTGACTGCTTCAGGGGTTAAATCCACAACACTTGACTATTAAAGTGGTCAACTCAACAGCATCTAATAAAAAAACAGCAGCTGGTAATCCCCCCCACACCAAAAGATCATGGGCTAAGCTGTTCAGCTCAGTGATCCCATGATCCATCCCATCCTATGAACATCCTCACTCCCCCTGAAACAGACAAAATGAACTTTTTGCTTATTTATTTTCACTTACTATGCAATTGATAAAGAAAAGTTTTATTTCTTTTTTTATCTAGCATTGGACTTCTCTAATAGCTGAAGCTTTTTTCCTTTGGAATGTGCTTTCTCTGACTTAGTTTTTTGCGTCTCATGCATCTGACTTGTAAGTTGCTGTTAAAAAATATTTTTTTCAAATTGATAATATCTAAACACAATTGCCTGCTGAAAATAATTGATTTAGAAAAGCGAATTTTATTAAAAAAATAGAAAATGCAAGTGCACAAACCAGAAAAAGACTTTAAAAATGCTTATTTATGAATGAAAAAGATAAGAAAATTATTAGATTTATTTGTTTATTATTAGAAATTATTATTTTCTTATCTCTTATTAGAGATAAGAAAAAAAAATTTAATTTCAGGGCTGCTCATCCTACTTTTATTACTTTGATACTCTGCTGTTGCACTATAATGGCAGAAAACCAGTAAAAAATATAGAAAAACTGAAAAAATAAAAGGTTTATGAACAAACCATGCTAGCAATGCCTCATTCTGTCATCTGAAGCAGAGTTGCTATTTTAAACTAAATAAGAGTACCAGATTACTCCATTGTAAGTTTTTGATCTTGTATATATTTTTAAGACAAATCAATGATAAATGATTTAATAAGTAGCCCATTATTATTTTAGTTTGCAGGTTGACATCTGGGCGACATCTTATCAGTGAGCAAATGTTCTCATTGGATCATTTTTTTTTTAGATCTCTGGCCGACCCTCACCAGACATATGTACTCTGTCTGCATATCTCCATTTGTGCAAGTTTAGTTCTGAGGTGTTGGTTACCTTCTACTGCAGGTAAAATAAACAGGAAACAAAACTTACTCTTCTTCCACACAGGACTGACGGTCGCCTACAACAGTCTTGTTGGGTTTAATGGAAAAGGCATTCAAGCATCGGTCCAATTACTCTGCAGAAGTCATGGATATCTATCGACTCCAGTTTCAATCAGCATTAATGGCCATGAAGTGATCAACAATGTTTGTCAGGAATGCAATGAAGCCCTGTCGGCCTCATCAGTGACTTCACTGACTCTGGGGGAGAGGTACTAGTTCCATCTGTCTATGTTCAGTCTTCACTGGCCTTGAAGTAAGGATCTAAACAACTGAAGGAGGAAAGGTCATGACTTGTCATTTTCTCTACTGCTCTCTATAACCTTTTCCTTTGACATGACATGGGTTACTTGACCGTCTTGTTTTAAGGGTAAATAACTTCAAACTTTCATTCCATCATTTACAAACATTATGTTTACCAAGAGCAACTGAGCTTTGTAATAAAAAAGCAAAACCATTCATAAAATGATCCTTTAAGGACTCACATTGACGCAAATTGTGTTTTTAACATGTTCTTGCTGCATTTATCCCATGATGGGGGACATATATAAAGAAAACTAAGCTTGAAATTGCATTTCTGAGTATTTTTTGCAGACAAAAAATAATCTGTTGGAAAAATAGTTTATTTGTGATGTAGAAAACAAAAAAACTCCCTGATGCATTCTGATCTATAAACTTGTGGACGACTAGATCCATGTTTGTCTTGGTTTTCCTCATCTGAGCTGGCGTTTGGCTCAAAACCGCTCCAGTATTTCTTACCATTTTTGTTGCACCTGTAATGTTAGGTTGGGGGTGTGAGGGGCTGTAAGCTATTGGTAGAGCGAGCAAAGAGCGCAGTTAAAGGTGACAAAAAGGAGGGGAGGTCCCTCCATGCCAACAATCCCGCCAACAACTTAAGGTGAATTTTCAATGAACTCCTGCCGCTCTGCAGGGACTATGTCCCAGAAAACAACACAGGGTTTTGGATTTAGGCTTAATAACAATTATGCTTTTAAAATAGTTTGGAAGATGATTGGAGTGAATCTTTAAATAGAAATTGTAAAAACAATAATCCATCCAACCATTTTCTTAACCGGCTTAATCCCTTTTGGACTCACTTGGGATGCTGGAGCCTATCACAATCAAGGTGGGGACTCCCCAGAAAACTGCCAGTCCTTCTCAGGGCCGTTTGGAAATAATATCTACTATACCTTTGCCATGTTTTTAACAAGATTTTCAGAAATTCTCATAAGCTCTTGTGTCTAGAAACCACAATCAGGAACAACTTTATGTCCATTGTGGATGTTCTTCCAGACACTTCATAGTTTTAGTTACCTTTTAATTCCACAGCCCAGCTTTGTGTTCAGTAAGTGTGTCTTGGCTGTGTTTGATTACACAACAGCATATTGTTTTTGCTTTTCAACAAATGCATTGACTTGATTTCATCTGATATGTTATTACTGTCACTGAGCCAAGCTGTGTTTGCCACTTGATCATTGCTACAGAGAATATGTGAATACTGAGCTCATCCCTGCAGCGCAGCAGATAGTATGCACTCATGATCCTATTGTGTTGTTGCAGCCATCAGAAATTTTTTTCAAAGTTTCACTCCTATCATCTTTTGATGTCGTTTAAAAACGTTTCCCAGGGTCTTTTAAATATGATTATACTGCTTTAAGGTAAAATTAAAAAAAAAAGCTGTGACAGAAATTCAGTTTTAAGATTTGTTTTCTTTTATATGTCTTCCGTCATCACAAAAACGCTACAAGAACATGCTAAAAACATGATTTTCATTGGAGTGGGTCTTTTACAAAATGTCCTGGTTCATCAGTAGAGAAAAAGTGTTGGATTGTACCATGAGTGTACATGGGATGTACCAAGATTTATGTTCCTTTTTTTATGCACAGTATGTGAAGATATCTTTTTCATTTTTTTTTCAGGATTGAAATATATATTTTAATCTGAAAATCACTTCATGGTATTAGTCAGGTCACAGTTGAAAACAAGAACATTGTTCTTAATCTGTCAGGACAAATAAAGAAAAAAACGAACAAAAGCTTTAAAAATAATGCTTTCATTGATTTCCTTTGATCACTTACAGAATAGAATAGAATAGAATAGAATAGAATAGAATAGAATAGAATAGACTTTACAGTGTTTGCCAGCAGCAGTTAAATTACGGGTGGTCCAACAGCATAAGTGCGCAGGGAAATAGTAAGAAAAACTATATATTTAGACTAAAGCAATAAAACAATACAAAAAAAGCTTGTTTTTTATAACTTCCAAAAAGTGCTGATGATGTTTCTATTTTATTTATATATTTTTGCTATCTATTTAAAAAAAAAAAAGTAAACTTCTTGGGGTTGCTGTCACCTGCAATCACCTCATAAAAGAGCAAGCAAAACAGATCGAACAAGCCTAATAATGATACAACTTAAAGAAAAAAAACAACTGATTCAATATGTGCAATCATATATGTTTGTGTGTTTTTGTTTTATCCAAACGGGTAATTTGTACAAAGTCATTTAGGCAGAGAAACAAACTTGAACAATGACGATTTAGCAGTTTTAAGTAAAATATGTGAATTACAGCCAAGAATATACATGAGTATGTATTTCATATTATGAAATTTGAATATTCCCCATGGCATTAAATGCCACTACACCAGAACATGGATAAAAATAGCTCTGTAATAAAAAAATAACATGACTGGAGTGAACATATTCTCCCCTGATCACCTCAGTAAACAGGGAATTTATAATAAAGATCTAAATCCAAAGTGAAAAGAAGGCAGCTGTTCCTAACGGAAGATAGAGAAAGAGACAGCATTTGTTTGGGTTTCGGGGTCAGTCAGCTAGAAATTTTGGAGACATGTGGAGAGGAACAATAATGAATTCAAGGGATGTTTTTTCCAACTATTCTCACACATAACTGTTTGGTGTGGTTTTATTTCATTTTTTCATAGAGCAAGTTCAAGTTATTTGCATCTTTCACTGTAATGATAATATTATTTAATAGAAGCGAACTAGGATTTCCAAAAGTCAACTCTTACTTCACCCAAAATGACCCCACATAAATACACAAATGATGACACGCAAAGGCAACTTTTGTCTGTTCACATCATCACTGTTTGGTCCCCCTCCCAAAAATAACTCTTGGACACTTTTCTGTGTTCTCCCTCACAGACATTGGGTCAACATGTAGAAAATAAAACTAAAAAAAAATAAGCCTGACTGTGCTGACGATGGGTTGCACAGCAGAAGGACAAAAGTGTCAGACTTTGCCTACAGCACACTGGCTTGGTGCATTAAGCCCCAGGGAGTTCTGGAAACAGCACAAGTCAGAGTTTAGCTATAAAAAGAAAAGCCATAAAAACTGTAAGAAAAGTGGCTGGGTGGTCCAAAAAAAAAAGTTATTTAAATACACTTGAAAATAAGGAATGGTCAAGCTTCTGACAGACATGTTACTCTGATCTGCCAGGTGTTTTTGTCATATGTGTTTGTCGTTTCATCCTGAGCAGGTCTATCTGTTACAGCTTGCACCAAAAAATAAAAATAAAACATTACAAAGCTGAAATATTTGATTATTTTAGTGTAAGAAAGCCGCTGAACAATTTTCTCTCCATGAAAACATCCCAAACAAAAAAGCTTAGTGTGAACTGTTATAAGTTGTTTATAGTCAAGTGTCAGCAAATTCATCTTACATCATCATTCAAACTTTTTTAATTTTTTAAATGTGTTTTAATTGTGATTACACAGTTTTTAGCCAAAATTAAAAATCCTGTGTCGTTTTCTATGACATAGTTTCTGCAGAGCGGCAGGAGTTCATCAGAAATTCACCTCTGAGTTGTGGGCAGGACTGCCGGCACGGAATAATCCATCCCCCCTTCCCATCATCCATCTTTTTACATGCTCTCCCACTAGCTTTAGACACTTACACCCCCAGCCTGACATTACCAGTGCAACAAAAATGGCGAGCAATATCGGAGCTGTTGAGCTGTGCGGTTTTGATCCAGATTCCAACTCAGACAAGGAAAATAAAGACGTGCATGAATCTAGTCGTCTACAAGTGCATGCATCAGAATAGAGCAGAGCAGGGAGCTTGTGGCCTGCCACAGTGTATTTTCTACCTAACAAATAAGCTCTTCTTCACGTCATCTGTTCCTAATTCACAATGATTTCAATAAAGACATGCAACTTTGAGATGCATACAATACCACAAGAACATGTTAAAAAAACATTTTTTATCATAGTGGCCCTTTAAGTGTAATGTGAAATTCACATTACAACAAGCCACCAAATGCCTTTTTTATTTAATAAATTCAGATTTTTTATTTAACCAAAAAAAGACTTCAATAAATCATGATTTTTTAAATTAAAGGTAATTGGTAATCATATTCTTTGGTAATGTGCTGATATTTCTCAGTGTCAAAATGGTTTTTAGTAAGTGTTCATCTGGAAAAGAAGCTTCTGTCCTCTTATTGACATCATAAATTAAGACAAGATGAAGCAATCATGCAACTATTTTACTGAAACTATCAATTAGATTCAACATTTTTATGAACTGCCACTTCAAATAAATAATTAACTTAAAATAAAAAAGTAACTTTGACTCTTTTATAGAAAACACAACATTTAATGTCTGTGAGGTAATGGGGCCAGGGCGGTTTTAGTTCTGCTTTTATTTTGGTTAATTTTGTTACTTCCTGTTGTTCTCTCGTTTCAGTTGTCTTGACATCGTCTTCCCAGTGTAATTCCCCCTCAGTGTTTTCACCTGCCCCCCCTGATGTGCACACCTGTGTGTAATTGTCTAATCATACCTCTTTGTTTTATAGTCTGCGTCTCCCTTGCATTCATTGCCTGACTGTTTTGGGCTATTAGGAAGATCTACGAGCCATTTTACCTTCGTTTCCAGTTGTTTTCTAATAAAAGGAACCTTTGATTGTGGATTTTCCTGCGTAATATGTCCACACCGGTCTTGACAATGACACTTAAATTTACAAAGAGAACGGCACCATAAGACAAGATAGGGACTACACTGATGAAACCAAATTAGGAATTGGTTAAAGGAACACTGATCCAAACACAAGTGTTGTCGGCTGGTCAGTTAAGCGACACATTGTCTAGTTTGGATTATTTCAGCAACTCAGATTTATAGTTGAACAATTTGGTTCAGCGCGTATGTCTTGAACGTATTAGACCCAGAACAATTTGTAGGAAAAGGAGATTGGGTAATTTTATGTCTGTCTATTCTTGTTCAACATGGAGTAGATTTTCTCTGTAAGCGCCTGAAGTAATGACCACTGAAGCAGACCAACCAACAGAGCCTGAGGAAGATGAAAGACCAAATCTTTCTACCCACAGCGGCGTCTCGCAAGGACTGCTGCTTTAATTCTGTGTCCCCGTGACATACTGGGTAAAACTGTGAAGACAAACACTTTGGTCCTTGTTTGCTGTCAGACTCTGACTGCTTAAAGCAATATGGAAGTCAGTTGGTGAGAGAAATTGAGCAAAAGCCTGTGTGCTAAGTCTGTGACCCCCCCAGGGAAACTCCGAAACGAAACAAGCAGGATGTCTGGGTAATAAGATTTGGTTATCATGCACTTCACAACTGCAGAGCATCATTTCACTTCACATTTTTAGTACTAATAACATTATCATTACCGAGAATTAAATATTACATTAGCAACTTATTGAGTCTTTTTTCCAGACCATCAACACCAAACTGGTTATGTGGAAGCTGATGAGCCGTTTAACAAACTACAAGGGTTGGACTTGGATTTCCCTTTTTTTAGCTTTTTAGGTCAAGTACCTTTTGAAGTCATTCCGCTCCAACCTCATCCGTTCAAATAAAAGCAGAAGACGACTAAAATCTCATAAATTAACTTAAAAAACATACTTCTATGGAAAAATCCTTTAGGGAATTGAGAAAAAAGGAAAGTTTCTGCTTCCCACCCTGTGGCTTTTTCAATTGTAGTGCTATAGAGGTGAGCGGATAGATTTGTTCTTAAGAATTTGTAAGTGTAATAAGGGGAGATGTGTGGCAACCATGAAAGGATCTCACTGAAATGTATTACCAAGAGGCTAAATCTGCTCCATGTCTCCACCTCAGCTCTATTTTTGTGGGTAGAACTCCATATTTCTACTCCTTCAAACAAGCAACTCCTAAGTTTTTTGTTAATAGCATCAGTCACTTGCTTGTGTTTTCTTATAAAGTACTGCTTGACCGCTGATTTTCCCTCTACATAAATTTGCTATCTAATTGATATCTAATGATTGCAAACTTCACAATGAAAGCTGTCATCCTGTGTGTCCAGGTATCTATGAGTTGAAGCTTCTTGAGCTTTTAAATGTATTACAAGGTTTAAAAAACACCCCAAAGCGGCGTTTTAATACATTCCCACATTTCTGAGCATTCCTTTTAAGAACCGGCTCTCTGAGCACCAGCCCCTTCCTCATCCACAAGTGGTTTCTCACATTGTGACATCATAAAGTCAGAACAGCCCCTTCCAGGAAGAGTCTGTGCTGCCAGCACCGCCCCCATGCTGACACACAAACACCCACTATCTGCACGGAGCTAGCCTTGTGCGGCTAAAACGCTTTCTTTTTCCACAATAGGCACACCCATCTTTGCAGAAGTTCCGATGATTTGTTGTGTTTGTTTATTTGATAAATTACTGAGGTTTTTCTTTCCCGTTGCCCGTCAGAGCTGAACAAAGAAATGAAGTATTTAACATCTGTAAAAGCAGACAGAAAGCAAGATTAAACTATTGAAGAGTTGTTCAAAATATTCAAACTAGATACGGTTAAAACGGCTTATATTGTACTATTAATATATTACTGCATAGCCTTTGGTATTCAAAATAAAATGTCACTGTCTTTGCATCTGCTGGAGTTTTAGCAACAGCAACTATTAAGTTAAGTAAAATAAAAAGAAAAACATTTAATGTTTAAGGTTAAAACATCCTGAAGTGAAGTGCTTTCTCCTTTCTTTCTCTAAAATGAAACCTGTTTCCACAAAAGGAAAAATACTGAATAACTGTGGACATTTTTTCCTCATCTTTTATAAACTCTTAGCCTTGATTTTAAAGTTTCATTCCTCCTTTGTTGAGATCAGTGTAATGACATTTGAGTGAGCTGCTCTGGTTTGCTTTTTTGAAGATATACTGAGAGGTTATGTAATTAAATCTTTCTTTTACATTTCCTAATGCTAATTAGAGAGTCTTACAACGCTTTTCCATGAATAAAACATAAGTTCAGATAAAAGCAGATCAAATGTAATTAGGAAAAGAAGTAGAGCCAGCTGACCAGGCTAGTGGATCGATTGGCTCCATTTCACATCTTCAGGTGGGGGTCTGTAGCTCAACTGTATCAGAAATGAATTTTCTGACTTTAGTCTTAAAAAATCACAAAGTCTCTTGTCCAGCATATTTAGTCAAAATATTATAGTAGTTCTTGCAATTTTTTTGGCAAAATAAAAATAAAAACCCCAAAAGTGTTTGAGGAAAACATCATGTTGACTATCTATGTTTTTATGAGCAGGGACTTTGTGCAGATTTTTTATCAATTCTGTCACAAAATGGGATTAATTTTAACTTTTTGTGTTTGATTTGTTTATTGCATGGAGTAAAGAGTTTGATTTATTTGAAATAATTTTGCTTGCAGCTTGTGAGCCTTTGTTTTTTTGTTTTTTTGTTTTTTGTTTTTGTTTTTTGAGGCAGTGGAAACACAGTTCTAGGGGTGTTGGATAGCAGACAAAGTTAACTGGGCCACAGCAGAACCACTGTTTTCTCAGTGTACCACCGGGAAACCGCTAACTGCTTGACTGGCAAGCTGCCCCACCCTCTCAGCTGTAAAGTGTGAATATCCTAATCTAAGATGGGCTGGGAAAGCAATTTTGGAATGTGAGAAACAATATAGTCATTTGCTCAGACATGAAGACAGAACTAAGAAGCTTCTCTGAAAAATCTGAAGGAATCCATAAAAACAGGTTGCACATTGGTAAAGATATCTAGAACAAATGAAAAGTAGTTCTAATTGGAGCAATTAGAACTATTCACACAAAAATGCAGAAGAAAATCTTGGCTGATTGTTCATTTAAGGGCAATGAAAAGACTATTCTCCAATGCAACAGAGAATAATATATGATTTTAAAGACTAAGAGCTCCTTTTTCAGTTGGAAAGTGCATTTATGTGTTTGACAAAAACATGTGCCCTCAGCTTTGTGCTGCAGTGTGAACTGTAAAGTGTAGATGCGGTGCCAGTTGTGAGAAGAGCCAGGAGAGGCTGGTGCTGATTGGAGCCCTCGGGGGAACGTGGTGTGCAGTGGCAAGTGAAATGTTTGTTACATGTGTGACCTGAATTTGCTGAGTGACTAAACTCTTACCCAGTCAAACCATGTAGAGTGCATTAAATGTTTCAAGGGGTTAACTCACTGCAGGAAATGTGTTTTACACCAAGCAGCGGGAAAAAAAAAGTCTCTGGAAACACTTTCCTGATGTTCTGCACAAACTTTCCTCAAGGCTGCGGTTTCTTTGCGTTCTACTCTAAAGCAGAACCAACGTGATGTCACAGTTCGGAAGGTTTGCTGATGACACCCCCCTCATCCATCTTTTCTCTGATGCTACATCCACATCGGGCCAAACATGCACTCTTGACCGGACAAACGGGGAGGGGACTTTTTTCTTTGGCTCTAACGCACATCCATCACCTACAGTTGAAAGAGGTTCAGTGCGAAATGTGAAAGCGGTGCCAATCTCGGGAATCTTGCTCCAGGCTTTTTCTTTCACAGCTATATTCCCATATATAATTTCAGCCGGGCACAAACCACAATTATTAATTTCTCCTCCATGAGCAATGGTTGGCATTTCCATAATTTAAAAGGAATTGCTTAAAAGGTACGTTGACCATTTGAGAGTTCCTGATTGGTCGAAGTTTGATGTAATAGAACTTTTAACGCACATTCAATGGCCGTGCGTTTTGTATTTAAAGCCCGAAAATGCTTGTAGAACTTGCATGGCGATGTGTGAGTTTTGAACTTTTGTGCACATTTACGTAGACTTTTCTTTGCATGCTGAGGGTGGTGTGAATGTAGCCGGAGAGTAAGGGGCGTAATTTATCGTTTGGTGTGATAGCTTTTCTTCCCAAAACCCTGGAAGATACGGATATAAAAGAGAATTTCCGGTCACTAGGAAATCTTTTTTTTTTCCTGGCTATGCCATGAGTCAGGATCCCAAGTGGGACCTTGAGATTTAACCTCCATCTGAATAAATTCAATCTACCAAAGACAATGATCGACCTGCACCTTGATCACTGAATCAATCCCTTCCTCCATCAACAGCTGGTGCGCCGTTGCTAGAGGGGAAAAAAGCAGTGGAGCATTGTTTTTGTTAGGAGAAGACTGTCTGCCATCTGATCCTTAGTATGTGGACTGCATCATGAGAGAGCAGAGAAGATTACAGCTGATCCTTTCCATCCCAGACCCAGACTTTCCACAACACGCCCGTCTGGCAGAAGACTGCGGATCATGAGAGCCTCTGCAGCCAGGCTGATGAACACATCAAAAACATGCATACTGGAGGGAAAGCACACCAAAACATATGTATGCAATCATCCCAGTTTATAAACTCTTAGGTGCATTCCTAAATGCAAACAATTTGACTTTTTTTACATTTGATTTTACTCTTCTTCTGGTTTTTATGACATGAAACCTAAAGGAGTCTGTGTTGTCCCAAAACTACATAAATCTCTGTTAGACTCGGAGAAGAAGTAACAGAACAGAAGTAACACCCTGGCAGATATAATTGCATGATCCTTTACATGACAAACTGTACTCAAGAGGCCAACAACATATTCATAATTATAAGTCACCATGATAGCTATGCACTTACATCAGAACATTGGTAACAAAATCCATGGACTGAGATGAGATTTTTTTTCAAGAGGAAGACAGGTTTTAATGGTTAAATATCTGCAGTTTTTAATAATTATTGAATTGAAAGAGAAAACTGAAATAGCATCAAATTAACGGAAAAAAATAATTTGCCAATTCTGCGTGAATGAATGACATGAACATATTAAAGCAATATATTTTTTAAAGCCTGGTTTCCAAAATGTTTTTGAAAGCAAAGTAAGTCGCAAAGGAAAATGTCCCAGCAGGTCAAGATGAAGGTTGGAGGAGACCTGTCAACTTTGAGATTCTTCTATTCCTTTCAGCTCTGCATTCCAGTTTTAAGACGCTAGGAATGAGATGTGCACAACATTTGAAAGTGTTTTTCCACCAAAGGTTAAGTTGCTTTAGTGTGGTTTATTTATTTATTATGCATTCTCACTTTGTCTCAGCTATGATTAAAATGTGGCATTAGTGTTCGCTGACACTGGCAAAAAATAAAAACCCTCAGCAGCAAAAAAGTATCAAGGAAAAAAACACTTAAGCAGAGCTGCCTGACCCTGGATTTTACAAGCTTGTTTTCCAGCTGTGTTTTCCGTGTTCACTGCTGGATACATGGATCAGGTGATTCCAGATTCTGATTGACTGATTTCACCCGATCCATGCAATTAGAAAGGCAGAGATAACTGGAACACAGGCAGGGGAGAAGCTCTCCTGGACCAGGAGCTTAACACATACATCAAATAATTCATATGAAATGACCAAAACTCACCTTTACCCATATTTGACACCAAAACACATAATCACAGGGTCCCAGTTAAGCAGAATCGACTACTGTGACAATAAAACCTCATGTGGATGCCAGGTCTTAAGAGGTTAAACACAAAGAAAAACTACTAAGCTGTTTGAAGTCAACAGGAAGTAGTATCTATTTATGTTTTTTTGTGCACTCGTGATTTACACATAAATGAGAAAATAAAAGCATGTCTAATTGAATTTCTCACACATTTCTTCCACTGCCTAAGTTCAAAGTTAACCGAAGTGTTTTCTTTGTTTATGTGAGGTTAAGAGGATAACACGCACCGCTGAGTTCGGGATTGCGGGACGTTTAGAAATCGATTTCACATATGAAGGAAAATGTAAAAAAAAAACTGCAAATGTTTTAACAACTTAATGAACCAAACTCTGAACCAGCCACTGTTATTGAGTATAATGCAGCACTTTTACAGCACTATGTGAAAGTGGCACCTGGATGGAGACACTGTTAGAAAATCTGAGGCTTTTTGAAGCTACATGTAGCTTAATTTACAAAGTATACCTATTGCTGTTTAAAAAAGCTAACAAAACATGTAAAAATAAATACCCATGGCCCCAGAATCTCCCATTTTTAGGGCTGATGGTAATGCTAATCTTTATTTAATCATTGCTCATTTCAGTGTAATGTCTGCCAGTGAAAGCGAGGCAGAGCCAAACCCGCCCTGACTGATTAAAGATAAAGTGACACCCTCATCTTAGAGGTTGGTACGCCCCGTGGCACTGATATGTCTCAGCCTTTATTAATCTCGATAAGAGAATCAATAAAGTTCTATTGAAGAAAAATAAATCCAGAGCTTGAGTTAGGTGAGTGGAGGATGCAGACAGAAACCTGTGCTCACTGCAAACCAGCAAAACAACGTCGGGGGGAGATTAGCAAAACCTTGACTCTTACCTCAACTTTACCTGAAATTAAAGTTTGACAATCGAGAGAAAAACAAACATCCAACGTTGGTCCAATTTACCCAGACTGAGCTCAGTGAATAATTGCTATTCCACAATGTTTGCAGAAACAGAAACAATGAATGTGTTCAAGCCACGCCCAAAATCTGCTGATGTTCCTCTCATGTGAACCAGAGAATGAAATACAGACCCCACAAAAACAGGGGCACAGAATGCTTTAAAAATACATAAAGCTCTTAAGACACTCTCTGCTGACATTAATATTCATTGGGGTTTGGAGAATGGGTAAAGAATTTATGGCCATCTACCTGAGCACGCCTGCTAAATTAGTGAAACTACTAATTTTTGTAAAGGAGCTTCTCTGTTCTGCTGACTCTCAGCCTGTCACTCAGAAGAAGGCCTCATTTTCATACATAATATTGCTACTAAAAGATCAAAACAAAGCAATTGTATTCCACTTACACCAGTGCATATGTTGACAGACAAATTTTATGTGCAGCTAGTTGGTAATGTGGTTTTTGCTTCATGGGACCAATACTGCTCACTATGTATGCAGATGATACAATGGCTTCAGTCTCCTCTTCTAGCTAAGCTTAGGTTGGTCACACTCTACAACAGGAGATATTTTCTATTTCTAAGTGAGTGGTAAAAAACAAGTTAAAGTCCCACTCAGTAGCAGTTTTAGGTACGGAAAGTACGGGCGGCTGCCCGGAGCGGCAATTTAAAGGGGGCGTCTCCTCAGCACTTGGGGAAAAAACATCTGCGCCGCTATGGTTTCCTATTTTCTGCAATGACAAACTTCCGTGGAGTCTGGTTCTATCTGCACATTAAATCTGGACATTGCAAAGAACCCTCAGTTATTGCCTACCTGTGATAGACACGGTTTTTACACAAGAAGAGCCTCTCATTTTACTTTTACTCTTCCTTTGCCGTGAACTAATGCACTCAAAAAAACATCCATATATGGAGCCAATTCTGTCCGGAATATGGTGCCTCCAGAAAATAATAGTAATACGTAGTCGTAGTAGTTTTAAAGCTTATCTTAAGAAATGAATTATATTACATAACTGATTTAAATTAGGAGTCTAATATATTGTATCTTCGTACGTGAATGAATAACTAAGACTATGAGTATGCTATTTATTAATGACGTCTTTATCCAAAACTCTATAATGTAATAATGTAAGTATTTTTAAAAAGTTGATCCCAGGACTGTTAACAAGACTAATAGGGATCCTTAAATAAACAAATATACACTTTGCCACAGCTTCAAATTAAGGATTTTTTTGGAGGATGTCTTGTTTTTCTAATCATTGATACTTGATCATGGGATGTTCTACCTCTTGGTGAGTGCTGCCGTTACCCAGCTGGATCTAAACACTTCCCCTTTAATGTTTTTCATGTCCGTGTTGGTTTCCTGTGAAAAGATCCCGCCTCCATGTGGCTCATGTATCCATTGTGCAATTGTGAGTTTCACCAGAGCGGTCCTCCTGCTATGCTGTTACTGATGCAGTTAACTCAACATCAGGAATCGATGGTTAAATTGATGCGTCAGACATTTTTTTTACATATGCAACACTCTTAATACATACTTTGGAGTTTATCACAAATAAGAACGCAACTATGTGACAAAGCAATAGCAAACACCTCTAGAAGAATTTTGATTTTAAATATAAACATTTCTCAAATAAGGCCTAAGCTGTTGTGGCATTTTCCTGCAGAGGGTCAGCTGGGACTGGAGCTAGTCCAGAACAACATGAATATGCAAAGTTCTTACAGAAGACAACCAGCATAACATGTTCTGCTTTGTGGTGACAGTGCCACCCAGGGCTCCACACTACCATCTGTCAGGATGGCCGTTTCAGTGCTCAGCTGTGGATTTCCTTGAAGTAGTTTCCCGTTATTTCTGAAAACCCATTGCAACAGCTAGAAGCAGCAACACGCCTACAGCTTTCTGACGATGTTTAAGTTACCGCCATGGAACTGTTCTCTAACTGTATGATAGGATTACACCAGCAAAGATCGTGTTCACAAAGAAACACAAAGAAAAGTATATCCTACTAAACAAGTGACAATACGGAGCAAATACACATCTAAAATATGATAAAGTTAATCATTAAAAGTCACAAGCTTTGTGGCCATCCATCCCTTGCTTTTGTTTGTGTTGTTCTCTCTGTGGATCTTTTGGGATTAAATGTTTTTCTAATCAACTTGTTGGTAAAGTTTGGCTTTGGTTCCCACCATTCACCTGAAATGACATCATAGTCACAGCTTAATCTTACTAGGGATTTTTAGAGCTTTGGTTCAAGATTTTGCCTATTTTTTCCTCATTCACATGTTCACATGTTATAAAGTTGAATCAACTTCAACTTCAAAACTTCTCCCAGATAAATGAGAACCTTCATTCACATTAGGTCCAATAATGAAGTTTTCTTATGTGGTGCTTTAGTACCTTCAAAGTCCCACTCTGATCATCTTTTGATCTGATTTTAAAGAGTCCCAATTGGTCTTTTCATTATTACTGTGCCATTTTTTTTGCCAAAATCAAAAAACCTGTGTCGTCATCTGGGACATAGTTTCTGCAGAGCAGCACGAGTTCATTACAGATTCACCTCTGAGTTTTAGGCAGGACTGTCGGTGTGGAGCGACCCCGCCCCCCATTCCCCTTCCTGTTGCTGAAAGCTCAGAGCAGGGAGTTTGTGGCCCGGTATTTTCTATTTCATGAATACGTTCTTTTTCAAATTGCATTTCTACGTCTTCTACAGATTCACAAGGATTAGAATAACGAAATCATCAGAAATGCAATTTGGAGCTAGAAGTTCTTCCTATCAGCAGAAAAAATCCACAGGAACGTGTTACAAACACCAAAATCGCAGTTTTCTTTAAAGCCCTTTTCAACCCCTGTCCCATTCATACACAGTCATACACTGACGGTGGCAGAGCTGCCAAGCAAATCCAACATCCAGACAGGAGGGATGAGGGATTCATTTAGTGTCTTGCCCAAGGACACTTTGACTCATGGGCAAGCAAAACGGGAACTGAACCTTTTGATCAGAGGTCGATTGGTCCTTACAGCCGCCATTAGTGTTGAGGTTCTGCTGTTTTCTGCACCTGTTATTCTAAAATGAGGAATTTTTGAGTTTTTTATAATAAGGAATTTTTAATCATTCTTAAAATTATTATCTAGTCCTTCAATTATCTATGTGACACTGGCAAAATCTCAGCTAATCAAAGTTACAAAAAATGACAAAAATGTAGGCCAAACCCTTTTTTTTGTTCAGGCTGGAGTGTCTTAAAGTGTTTCAGAAGGTTGTAATACTGACCTGTATCCTCCAACATGAGATCATTTAAAAGGAAGTTAATTATTTACCTTTTATCCACTTAATTTCTCTAACATCAAAAGTATAACAAATAACTGTTCTATTATTATGCTATTCATTGATTTCAAAGGCTTTTCATAGACGTCTTTTGAAAGCCACAGCCTGAAGCTAATGGCTTCTACCAGAGCCTGGTGTGACTTCAGAGGGCAAGAACCCTCTATGTTATTAAGATTAGGCTTAAAGCTTTCCTTTAAAAAAATAATTATAGTCAAGGTCGGCTCAAGTGACCTTTTGATACCCCTTTAATTATACTGTTATAAGCCAAGGGACATTCCCTATGCACACTGTTCCTTTTGAAGTACATTCTTTTTTGATAAAGTACATAACCAGAAGATAATAAACATATGTACTTATAAAAGCAGCATAGAAATAAATAAAAAATAATAGTGTAACTGGATTTAAGCTTGACTTGTAAATTTCCTATAAATTACCTGTAAACACTGAAATATATTCAATTAAAATACATAATAACTCAATTGCATTACACTGAATTTAAAACCATTTTAATTGTTTTAAATTAACTGAATGTAATAAGACTAACCACAAGGGGGCAGGATTCTGGACTTTCTTGTGCTGGTCCCAAGTCCGAGTAAATGCGTGAGGTTGTGTAAGGAAGGGCATACACCATAAAACCGAAGCCAAATCAAAGATATGAATCATGAGTGCCATCGAGGTAGAAGGAGAATTATTAAATATCATTTTCATAACTCTTTGTATTGCTAAAAAAATCATCTTAATAAATTGGAAAAACAAGAAAAATATAAATATAAGTCAATACAGAAATCTGCTTTTTGATCATATCAGCTTGGAAAAAATGTCAGCCCAAAGTTCAAGTAACTTGGAAAGAATTCGGTCTCTCTGGTCTCCCATAGTTAACTCCATGACTTAGGGGGGGGGGTCTGGTCGTCGCTGCTCCCTGCCTTTCTGCCGTGGTGCGGGGTGGGGGTCGGGGCCTCTGCTGCCCGGTGGGGGCTGGTGGGGGTCCCATTCGTTGGGGGGTCGGTTCCGGTGCCTGGGCGGGGCGGGCTGGGGCGCTGCGTGGTTTTCTGGGCTTGGCGGTGGGGGGTGCGTGGTGGGGGGGTTGAGTGGTGATCCGGCTTGCTTGGGGGGGTGGTCTCTTTGTCCGTGCTGGGGGGGGTCGGCGGGGGGTCCTGCTCGGGGGGGGTGGGTCCAGCGGCGCTGGATGGGCTGCCCGTCTGCACCTGGGGCTGGGATCGACCCTTTCCTGGCTCTGGGGCGGGGCAGGGCAACCCTCTTGGGGCCCCCGGTCGCTCTGGGCGTCACCCGCTGCGGCTGCGGGGTCTTGGGGGGTGTGGGGGGGGGTCTGTCGGCCCTGCCTTGTGGGGGGGCTTTCCGGGGGGGGGGGGGGGGGGCGCCGTGGGTACGGGACCTTGGGGGTTTGACGGGTCGGGGTCTCCGCTGGTGGCAATCGGCGGTTGCCCCGGCCGGTTGGCTGCCTTGGTCCCGTCAGGGCCTGACCAGAGCTCCCTCGGGGCCGGCGCCTGGGGCGGGGGCCTGGGCTTGCTCCGGGGGGGGGCGGCGCTTTCTGGCTCCTCTCTCTCTGTGTGGGGTGGGTCGTGCTGGGCCTGGGGCGTCGGTGCCTCGGGGGATGGGGCCCCGAGGCTGGGGGACCTGGGCCCTATGCTGGGGGGGGCTGGGGGACGGATGTTTGACCACCGGGAGACAGTCTGCCAGCTGTCCCCAACTCACCCCCTTCCTCATATAATCTCATATTAGGGTGAGGGGGTGGGGGGTTTAGCCTGCGATGCGCTTTGGGGGGGGGGCTACTTGTCAGTGGTCTCCCTCCCATGGTTGCCGTATGGAATGGGCCCCCCCTCTCTCGGTTTTATTTGCACCTTAGACATGTAGGGCCCTTGGTAGGGGGGGTGCTTGGACATCACTGCCAGCAAGCAGCAGATGTCCTCCTAGCACCCTACCCGCCAATTTTAACCGCACCTCAGACATTTAGGGACCCTTGGTGGGGAGGGTGAGGGGACATTACTGTGAGTAATCAGGGAATGTCCTCTCTGTGCCCTACCCACCAATTTTAACTGCACCCCCCTAGTACACACACCTTTTACTTCTCATAATATACATTCAAACACAAACACACACACATGCACACATACACCCTTACGAACACACGCACACACATTATACAAGGAAGGTGGGTCCAAGGTCCATTTGTCCCCTACCCCATCCCCGGTGGGGGGTACTGGGCCCTTGGCAGCGGCGGCTGTGTCCCCTGGGTGCCGGTTTCCTGGGCCCGGTGGGGCTCTCTCCGCGCAGGGAGGGGGTTCACATTACACCTGAGCCGGGGGTGTCCGTTTCCCTGTGGGGTGGGTTCGGGTTTTTGCCCCTGGGCGCTGGGCCCCTGCCCACATTCCAACTGTGGCCGAGCCTGGTCGGGCCATGTTAACAACACCCCTTGTGGGCCCCTCTTTTCTCCGGGGTGCCCCCCTCCTGGGCGGGGCCGGCTGTCCCCTGCCTTGCTCCTTCCTGGACCAACCGTAGGCCGGGTGGGTGGCTGCCTGGAGCGCAGAGCGGGTCTCCCTTGGGGGGTCCTGGCTCGTACCTGGGGTTGGGGCGGGGGGATACCCAGAACTCCTGGGTGGTGGCGGGGTGCTCGTCTGGGGCTGTGGGCGCTCCTCTCGGGTGGGGTCCTGCGTTGGGCCCTCCCGGCGCGGCGGGGGGGCTGCTCCCCTGGTTGGGCTGGGGCGGCGCTCTCTTCCCCCCATGCCTCCCTGCTCTCTGGCTCTGGGAGCCTCGTGGTGGTCCTGCTGGCCCTGGCCTGGGTGGCGGATGTGATCGCCCGGGGGGTGGTTCTTCTCTGCCTGCTGCCGGGTGGCGTTGGGGGTTCTGGCTGTCGCTGCTGCTGCGGCGGGGGTCTTGGTGTGGGGATGGCTGGTCATTCTCCCTCCTTCATTTCACATTCCACCATTCATTTAGAAGAACATAAACACTCACCTGAGCACAGGTGTTAGCTCACCTTTACACTAATAATTTGCATGATTGAATGAATGAAATATTTCACACTAGTTGGTTTAAAGGCATAAGTATGCGTGTGTGAACAATATCTGTATTTTGTGCATGTTTTGTGTACATGTTGACATGTAGACATCTTTACAGTTAACAGGTGTGTTTATAACATCTGAATGTGTGTGTAATGACAAACATCCAGTAAAGTTGTTGCTTTAGGCTGCTTCATGGTTCTACCCCCCCCCCTCCTATTATCACCCTCCTATCCCCCCTCCTCTCTAACATCCCTCTCTCTTCTTCCCTCCTTTCCTTTTCCGTCCGGTCCAGCACCAAAGATTTTCAAACATGATGGAATTTAATAAAGTTTGCCTCAACTACAAAAGGGGTTTACTCAGACATTCCTCTGGTTTGTCATAGATTCATAACCCCTGTTGTTAAAGTAAAATATGTCCAACACAAGAGGCCTTCAGCTCTCATCTGTTTGCCCAGCTGTTGGACAGGACAAGTTGAAAAAAAAAAAAAAAAAAAAAAAAAAAAAAAAAAAAAAAAAAAAGATATGAATCATGAGCAGAGCTTTCATAACAAATGATTTTTTTAACAAAACTAACCCCACGGATAAGAGGAAAAGAGAGGACAGCTGACGGAAGTACAGGAAGATGCAGCACGAGTTAAAGCTGGAGCAGAAAGTCCAACGTGTTTGAGGACTTTCATACAGGTTGGAGATTAAGAAGGGAGAGGTGGATGTACATGGTAGAAACAGATGGAAAGATGTGCGGCAGAGTAGGAAGACGAATGACAGATGTGTTGTTTCAAAAGTGTGATGGAAAGATGGAAGGAAATCTTTGTGGAGCTGATGAATGAGGAAAATGTTGGAAATCAAAGAATAAAAGAAGTGGATTTTGTGGAGCACCAAGTAAACAAAGATCAGAAAAGAAGAGGAAGACACTGAAGAAGATGAAGAGAGGACAACATGTATCTATGGAGGTATGGAAATGCTTAGGAGAGGTAGCAAAAGAGTTTCTGACTGAACTGTTGCTCTGGTGTCAATTTTCAAGAAGAAATTAGATATGAAGAGTTGTGGAAACTACCGAAGAATAAAGCTGAAGATTCATGACGTTATGAGAAAGAGTAGTTGAAGTTGAGATCAGAGGTTAACATCTGGGAGAAACTGTTTGGTTTCATGTGGAGAAAAAGAACCACAGAGGAAATATTTGCTTTGAGGATGTTTCTAGAGGTCAAAAGAAGCTGCTTTACATCTTTGTATATCTTTGTATATATGACAGGATTCAGAGAGAGAGGAGCTGTGGTTCAGATGAGGAAGTGTGGAGTGACAGAGAAGTTGAGAGAGGAAGAGTTGTAGGAGAGCTGGACGACAAGGGTCAGATGTTCTGCTGGCTATGAACACATCGGGGATGGGATGTGCATTCAAGAAGGTACTAAACCATAACCCATGATGTTCACACTGGCCTAGCAGCGAGGGGTTTCCTTTTCTTTTCATTTTCTTTTGCTACTTTCTTTTGCTACTGTTTACAAGTGCATGTCCACTACCAACAGTTGGAAGAGTCTTGGTGGGAAATGTTGAGTTAGTGAAAATCTTGCAAACGAAAATATATGAAAGAGTTAGAATTCCAGCCGGGGACAAAGTGCAATTAATAATTTCTCCTCCATGATCAATTTTCAAACGGTTGACACTTCCATGAATTAAAGGGGACGCCACTCATATGTCACAATGAATGCGCGTTCCTGATTGGTCAAAGTTTGACTTGAGTTAGTTTGAAGTGCCTCATGTTTCCATGACCTCACGTTTTGTACGTAGAGCCCAAAAACAGTCATGGAATCGTGCGTAGCGATGCGTGAACGCGAGACTTTTGAAAGTGGAAGCCTGACAGGAGTCCAATGAGGAGGTGGCACTGCACCAAGGATCCACTTTGAGCTCCTTCTTGTTTGCTGTGGTGATAAACAAACAGAAACTCTGTTTGCGGATGACATTAGGATCTGTAGTAAGAGCAGGGGGCAGGTGGAGGAACATTTAGAGAGGTGGAGGTTTGCTGTGGAATGAAGGTCAGCTGCAGTGAGTCTCTGTGGATCATGAGAGGACTCATGAGGAACGGCGAGGTTATACGGAGCAGAGGTGAAGAAGGTGGAGGACTAAAGCCTTTGGATCAACAGTCCAGAGCAACGCATTTCAATTGAATGAAACAAATATGTTTAACTGCCCATTTTTTTGCTGCGTAGACATTTTAAAGCAACACATCTCAAGATACCTTCCTCTTATGTGTTCACAACATATATTTTCACAAATTCTTTGTCAAATTTTGTTCAGAATATTACAAAATCACCTCCTTCTATGATGCTTTAGACTTTTAAAATAAACCAAGACAACCCTCTTCATCAGAATAAACGTCTGTCTGCCTGCAAAAGTCTATTTCATCGAAGTTTGTCCCAAAACTGTCCACATCCATCCAGTCACTTTGGAGTCACAAATTACACTCAGTTGCTTAATAACTGTTAATTTCAAATAAGAGAAAAAATGTAAAAAGTGGTCATTTTGTTCCTGGTTATCTTGGGTTGCCTATATTTGCAGTTTGCTCACATTTACTCTTCTGTCTTTAGAACTCAGTTTTATTGAGCATCTTAGTTTATGGATTGGACTGCAGGTTTTTAGAAAGCCACATCACAGAAAGAAAGAAAGAAATACATAAATAATTCAACATGTTCATAATTTTCTAAATGTCTGTAAATGTTGTGTTCAGTAAGCGTCAGCATCTTTGACAGACATTTCATTCCTTTATGTCTCAGATAGTAAATAATTTTCCATTTACATTAGGCAAACATTTTATGAGCATTTCAATGTGTTTATGTTACAGAGAAATCCTGGAATGTTAAACTGACATGTTCCAACTGGGGAAACGCGGATGTAAAAATCATCATGTAAACTGTGAGACGACAAAGTTTTCATTTTAAATTTAGTTTATTAAGTCGTGAACACAAAACCAGCTGTGACCCTAAAAACGTTATCAAATGTTATCATTGAAAATATGAAACAATAAATTACTTTTGCACTTTAGATTTTCCGATCCCGGATTTATCATCTTAAAATTCGTTTTTTTAGAGGGGGAAACAAATTAATTTGAGATTTTCTTGTGATTAAGGGTAAATGGTTCATAAACATTTGAAAGAGTTGTGTATGAAAATCTTTAAAATCAAGAGGGAAAGGCAGCCCATCAGAGAAGAAACAACTAAATCACTACCAAATTTGTATTCTTCTCAGTTTTACTCTTTTTTTATGTAGTAAAAAATGCAATTTTAAAGAGTTATGATGCTTTTATTGTCCAAACAGTTTCTGAGACCATAATATCATCGGTTTTGGACATTTTTTAAATGTCCCGCACGGATAGATTTTTTTTTTTTTTTTTTTTTATTTATTTATTTTTGCCCCAACAATTCACAGCTCCAGAAACTCAACTCTGACTAATAACCTTAATTTAACATTTGAATCCAGCTGAGATTTGCATTAAAAAAAAGTGTAGTGCATTTTTCTAAAGACGCCCACGGAGCAGCTGTTTCAGTAACAGCAGGTGTGAGCGCAGGAGGAGGGGGTCACTGAACTATGAACAAACTGCTCATTTTCCTATATTGATTGTCTTTTTATTTCCTTTTTTTTTTTTTTTTGCAACAAGAAATCCTCACATCTGTCTACATTAGGAACAGGTAAATTCATTTACCTGGATTAAACACTCGTTGAAGAGTGAGTTGACTGAAATGAACATAAAAAAAACAAATATGTAAAACTTTAGTGATGACAATTGTCTTACTGGTTGCGTTGTACTTCACCCCGTTGATGTAGGCAGGGCAGGGTCTCTCCACGATCCTCCCGGTGCTGCTGCGCGGCCAGCAGGTTCCAATCTCATCGACTGTGGCATTGCAATACAAACCTTTGAGGTTTGCAAGAATAAAGCAAATTATATATTTTTTTTTTAAGAAAAGAAAATATCATCCTTTTTAGAAATGAATAAATACATAAAAACTCTTGTTAAAACCTACTTAGCGCAAAAAAGAGAGAGCAATTAAACCTCACCATCAGCGCTCAGCAGTGACAAAGAAGCGTTTTCCAAAAAAGTGTCATGAAAAGCCTCTACCAAACTACAATTTAGATCCCCGAGTTCTCCAAAGATGATTTCATAAATGGTAGCATCCATTACGACAGCCGCTGCTTCTTGGAGATGAGAAAAATCTTCCAAGTTCCGGAGGAAACTGTGCGCACTGAGCCCAGCGGCGCTCAAGAGCGTGTGAAGCGGCGCGAGGCTAAACGACAAGCGGAGAGCTCCGCGCGCATCCCGGGAGCGCATGCGCGCACGGCCAATCGGAGCTCGCGCATCCACATGAGAGACAGCCGACTAACCCAACTGACCACATCGTTGGCGTTTGACATTTCACACCTGCCACGCAAATGTCCTCGTTTCTGCGGGGATCTGGCAATAGCAGGTAACATGCAGGAGATGTGCTGGAGAATCAGTAGCAGGAGGAAGAGCTAAAAGCATTCAGCTACATAAAAAGAGCACATTAGACAACTTCGCAGGTATATTAAATTTACCAAACATTTTTTTGGATGGTTTATTTAAAATAACTAACTTAATGTTTGTGCAAAATCTTCATCATGAAAGAATTACACACAAAAACACACGTGCAGAATTAAACATTTTAACAGATGTACTCATCACGTGACCAAGAAACAAATAACACTGCAACGGCTGCAAACAATTAATGTGTGACATGCATTGAATGTGTGACCATCAGAATGCGTTTTTAAAACTTGACCAAGTGAGGTCTCCTTTACCGCTCAGGGTCAGGGGGCATTTCCATTGAGTTTGTTTTTAATTTATGAGTTTAAGGGCCTATATCATGCCAAATCAACTTTTTAAGAAAAGCTTTTAAGTGTATTAGAATTTTAATTCTTCATGAAAAACAAACCCAAATACATATTGTATTGCTCTAAAAACCTGCTCTCTGAGCACCAGCCCCTCCCAATCCACGAAAATGAGCGGGTTCTCACATTGTGACGTGGATAAGTGAGGGACAGCCCCTTCCATGAAGAGTGTGTGCTGCCAGCACCGCCCCCAGGCTAACACACACGCTCACTTTCTCTGTGGAGCTAGCGATGATTGGTAAAACGTTTTCCTTTTATATGCACAATTAGCACATCTATCCATCACGAATTTCAGATGTTGTTTGTTTTTGTGGGCGAAGCTCAGTCACGCTGCCGAGGCCAACTCTAGGTTGAAGTCATGAAATGAGCGGCAACCACAAGGGAGCGAGAGGCGGAGCCTCAGAGATTAAGTCGTCTTACTTCCTTGACACATGTGCTTTACTATTTCGCCCTTTTCTATCATCATAAAAGACAACTTGTTTTTAATTCATTCTTTGCTTATTTCTTGTCAGTGGTCTGATTGCATTGGTGCCAGTTTGTGACCCGTGTCGTCTTTCTTGACCGCTAAAAATGCGTATTAGAAAAATGCAAAGTGAATTTGTGGACACACGTCTCTGGCAGAGACCTCCATTGAGCCATAGAGACTTTTCAAACTGAAGAAAGAAAAGCAAAACTTCTACAAACAGATCATCCATGTGTTTCTTCAGAAGTAGCGCCCTACAGACTTCATCTATGAGTAAAAGTAAGTCAATATTAACAATTTTGGGTGATTTTTTTTTCTATGCTACAGTTTGCAAACGGAAGAAAATGTTGAAATGAAATTTTAAACCCAAACACTTTAACTGTCGCCAATCAAATGGTAAAGAAGCTACTCCATAGGATTCATATGTTTGTAAATCTGACTGATGACATCAACGCCTCACCAGCCAGGAATCGCACCGTAAGTCACTGTGCCAGAAGTAAAACATTATCATATATCTATATCTATATGGATATAGTTTACTCAGAAAGGCTTAAAGGGCTTATCCATATATACGACTTTTAAAAAGTCATCTTTTCAAAAGAGTTCCCGACACCGTTGCTCACATTCATCACTACCATCTCTGGACTCAAAATGAGGTATTTATGAAGCATAACTGCCTATTTTGTAGCTTTTAAAAAACAACATTATTATCAGTTCTTGCATTACCACCAATACACAAAAGTTTCAAGGTGTGCCAGACTTTCACAAACTCATTAACTTTTGTGCAGACAGCTGCTGCAGCTTTTAAGTTGAGGATTGTTATGGTTCATATCTTTCTGAATAAAATCTGATTTGCAGCTGTCAGTCCTGCTAAAAATAATAGAAATAATTTGCATTGTGAGCCCAGCTTGGCACCTGCAGCTTTATGTAATGTTTTCATGAAGCCGAGTGGGATTTCACATTTCGATGAGTGTCGTTTGGAAAAAAAAAAAAAAGACTGACAGCTCCACAAATAGATACCCACCCTCTCTGTTTAACAGGCCAATGAAAGGGAACACACAGATGATCACTCGGCATACTTAACATTTTCCCTAGAAAACAGTAATAATGTGGAGCATCTCTCTGCACTGCTATCAGCTGGCTGAGGATGGATCACACAGAAGCTGGAGCTCTTTACAGTTCGCCGGAAAAGAGTGCATTAGTGACTGTAGTGGATCCATTTGTCAGCTCACCGGAGAGACGTTTACTTCTCAGACTTGAAGTTCAGTTCTGATTCTTTCAACCTGGAGAGGGAAAATCTACTCCTATAAGAATTGGTTTTGTATTTTTTTTCACAGTGCAGCCCAATTCTATTGTAAATAAAGTAAAGGTAAAAAAAGATTTGTAAAAAATATCCCTCTAGAGGTTTCCGTGTACCAGGAGACTGAAATTACTGTCTAAATTATGGTAAATGAATACAATATTAAAAATAAATAAAGGACTGCAAACAAATAGATAAACTTAATAAAGGTTTTACGAAGCTAAGCCTGTAATCCTGTTCAATAAAAACGTCTTCATCTTGAAAATCCAGCTCATAACTGGGTCTAATATCTCGGCTGTTTACCTTTCAAATCTGAGTCTTGACCTTTTCACCAGAAAGTGGCTTCCTCACTAAGCAGCACTCGTTCTCCACTGCGGCGCCTCCGAACCGCACACACACACACACAGATTTGACCAGCATCTGAAAATCGAATCAACCACGTGGTGAACACTAATTGCTCGTCTAATAATAGAATGTGAAAATGTAAATTCATTCTCACACTGCATCCACTCGGTGATAAATCCCTTTCTGCGTGAAAAGACGTGTTTTTTTCTTTTAGTTTCTTGTTAATTTTGTGGTCTTGTGGTGAAAATGTAAATTGCAACGCAACCAAACCTGGTTGTTGTTCACATTTGGACAGCTCATAACATATATAACAAGCTAATTTCTAACAATGATTATGTTCCTAACACCCATCTAAATGTTATGTAAGTGTCTCACATTTTTGCAAAAATTAGTATTAGACAAATGAGCCTAGTTTGAAGAGAGAGCTGAGCCGAAAAGCAAAGCTCTCACTTTACCGGTTGATCTTCGTTCCAATACTCACCTATGGTCATGACCGAAAGAACAAGGTCCCGAATACAAGCGGCTGAAATGAGCTTCCTCTATAGGGTTGCTGGGCGCTCCCTTAGAGATAGGGGGAGGAGTGCGGTCACCCGCGGAGAGCTCGGAGTAGAACCGCTTCTCCTCCACATCGAAGGGAGCCAGTTGAGGTGGCTCGGGCATCTAGTCCGGATGCCTCCTGGACGCCTCCCTGGAGAGGTGTTCCGGGCATGTCCCACTGGGCGGAGGCCCCGGGGAAGACCCAGGACATGCTGGAGAGACTGCGTCTCTCGGCTGGCCTGGGAACGCCTCGGGGTCCCCCCAGAGGAGCTGGAGGAAGTGGCTGGGGCGAGGGAAGTCAGGGCATCTCTGCTTAGACTGCTGCCCCCGCGACCCGGTCCCCGATAAGTGGAGGAAGATGGATGGATGGATGGACATTTACATATATGTGTCCATACATTGAAAACATAAATTCTGGTGTTTGCCATAAATCGTAGCGCGATGAAAGTCAACATAATTAGCATAATATTAATCTGCTGGTTCAAAAAGGGTTCAATATTGAGGCAGCAGTTTGTAGATATACCTTTATTATTAACTTTACTGAACTAAAACGCAGAGGATTGTAGTTTTAGCCCTTCGCGCCTCATTGCACGGATTCACAACATACTATTTATTCTAGGACTACACTTTAAATTCCACTCCGATCATCTTTTGATCTATTTTCAAAGCGTTCCCAGTGGTCTTTTAATCACAATTATGATGTTGTTGTTTTTCTAAATGTCATTTTCTAGGACATAGTTTCTGCAGAGCGGTAATAGTTCATCAGAAATTCGCCACTGAGTTGTAAGCGGGACTGTTGGGGCAGAGCAACCCCGCCCCTCCTTCCTATCACTCATAACGGAGAGCTCTTTGTTTACACTCTAGCTTCCAGCCCCTCACACCCATGACCTAACAGTAGCTGTGCAACAAAAATGGCGAGTAAGACTGGAGCCATCCAGGTTTACAGTTTTGAGTCAGATGTTAGCTCAGACGAGGAAAATGAAGACTAGATCCATTTCTAGTCTTCTACAAGTGGACGCATCAGAATGGAGCAGAACAGGGAGCTTCTGGCCAGCCCAGAGTATTTTTCTCGACCCCAATGAGTCTTTTTTATACAGCAATTTTTTTCAGCTTCTGATTCACAATTTGAATAAGAAATGCAGTTTTAAGCTTAATTTTTCTTTATAAAAGTCCTCCATCATCAAAAAAAATACCACAAGGATATGCTGGAAAGCCCAAAAACACAATTTTCATCATTGGGTCTTTAATGAAGCTCTTATTTTTTTATATAATTGAAAATAAATTCAGGCATAAAAATGTTAATGTAAGTAATAGGTGTAGTGAGAGCATATTTGTTAATTCATTCTCTGAACATTTAAAAAACTTTAATAAACTGTGTGCATGAAAAGATAATGCTTTTGACATTAAATAAAAGGTGGAAAAAAAGAAAACGTATTTATTTTAACTGGCCTATGTCATGCAAAATCAACTTTGGTTGACGTGATGAAATGGGCGGCACCCACAAGGAGCGAAAGGCGGAGCCTCAGAGATTGAGTTGTCCTACATCTGGGTAGGACAATAAATAATAATAATAAATAACTCATATTCCATGATAAAAATTGTTCTTTAGTGGGACATTATTAAACTAAAATCATATATATGGATATAATTTACTCTGAAAGGTTTTAGAAAAGCACGATATAGGCCCTTTAAAAAGGTGAAGTCTGTTTGGCAGACAGTGCAGCTCGTTCTTTCTGAGGAAAAAATGATAAGATGACTTGTGCAAAGCTCACCTGTAAAATGTGGAGAATTTTTGACCATGTGCAAAGTAATAAGAGACGGAACTTAGTTTGTCTTTAACCTCCCTCACTTTTCCTTGATGAAGCCTGACAAGTTCATTTGTTGGAAAAAGTGAGATGGAAGGCTGTGAAAAGGTGTCAGCTGGACAGCAGAAAACTTTCAATTTAGAGAGCTGCAGCTAAAGAAAAACGAGCTCAAAACAAGCGGCCGTTCTTCAGAAGTAAGCCTCACAACAATATGGGTAACCAATAAAAGGACAAGGCCAAACACAGTGAAGATTAGAGGCTTTGACACATGTGCTATAAAAGCACGGTCTTCCAGAAAAATGGCCTCTTAACATCTTAATGGCATGGAGGCGTATGATCTTTAGAATGACATGTCAGAATCTAAAAGCATCGCCTCAAAAGCAGAGAGTCCAGAACAAGCGTTTGATGTTGGCAGGAGGCTTTCCATGACGCCGTAGCAAAGCTACTGCCGCTGCTTATTATAAACTCTCATCCTGAAGCATTGTGTTTCAATTTTGATCTGGAAATGTATTTATTTGTACATTTTTAGACTTTAGTGTCCTTTTTGACCTTTAACTAAATTTCTGTATCAAAAAAGACCAGGTATAGATCTCTAAACCAACCAGCGGAAGCTTTATTTAGCCATGCAGCCTCAAGGAAGTTTAGTGCAGCTCAGATATCAGACTGAGTTGGAGCCCGTTTCATCTATTTCTATCAGAGCAAGTTGGTATAACTCCACTGAGAAACATTTCATAAAGGTTGTGTTGTGAACCTCACATGTGGCAGCTGGAAAATTTCACAGTGCAGCAGCAGTTGGTTTAATCCCACATAAATCGACTCAAATGCTGCTGCTGTGCTTTTTTTTTTTTTTTTGAACAGGCTGTTGGTTTTATTTGGGATTTTTCTGGGGATTTTGAGCATTTTGATGGCTGATGGTTTGATGACCCAATGTATGTAGGTAGTGATGTAAGTTTAGGCTACACAGAAGAAGCTAGTTGCATCCAGCCAAGCTCTGACTGACCAGATGGTATTAGAAAGAGGAACCCCTTTACACCCCAAAATGTATTTACTGTCAATTATCAGCTTTTTAGAAATTCACTTGATCACAGGTTGCATGGTGGTAGCCGTGCATGTGAGATTGCATGTGATTGTGTAGCCCTGCGATGGATCGGTGACCTGTCCAGGGTGTACCTCGCCTTTTGCCCAACAGTGCCTGGGATAGGCTCCAGCAGCCCCATAACCCCAAAAGGGATTCAGAAAATGGACAGATGGGTCACAAGAAAATGTTAGTCTATGTCAATTTTAGTTGTTGTTGTTTTATTTATTTCAAAAATAATATCCCTATCAAACACCTGGTTTCTTTCAAAACATTCGTCAATCTGTTTTTGGGAAATGTGAACAGTTGTATCCTTCATCTTAACACTATGGGAACCAATGGGTCTGCATGAGGGGCAACACCTTTCTACTTGTGTTCACGTACCTCTGGTACGTTTCTCTACTCCGGATTTCACATCTTGATAATGCGACTTGTGTCTATTGGATTTTGTTTGACCCTTAGTCACAACTGTCCTTAGGGGTGGATACGGGCTGTCTGGCCTTACAAGCCTCAAGGGAACTGCAAGACACACCCCTTAAGATGCTTCTGCTCCTCTGTACGACCCCCCAACAAGCCCTGATAACCGAAAAACCAGCAGTATTTGCATGGATCAACCTCCATGCAGGTGCGTGTGACTTTACACAGCTGTTGAGCTACAAGGTTTCAAATAAACAACGATACACATCTTATCACATTTTTTACATGTTTTATAACTGTCATTACCACATCAGTTACATTGAGTTATCCTTTTTACATGGTCAATTAAAAATCGAATTACTCTAATAGATAAGGCTCTATCTAATATTTGATGAGCATGTAGACAAGATCAGTCAGGAGAAGTTTTTAGGCGTTGTCCGTTGTTTTTGAAGCAAGTTGTCAAATGTTTTTTTTTTTTCAACATGAAGCAAAAAAAGCAGAACAAAGTTTGGAGAAAAGCTAAATCCACAAGGTCAGTACATTCCAGAAAACACTGACAGCAGTTGATTGAGCTTCACATGAGGGTCCACAGCATTATAGGAAAGAATGATCCCATCAGTCAGCCTGGGTCGTTTTACTTGACTCCATCCGGGGGAAATGACAGCTGCTGAATACATGTTTTTATGCACTGTTATGCAGGCCTCGAGGTGAATTAATCAAACCATAAAACCATCTGACAGCTCAGCACAAACATACCAAGTCCCTGCTTAGATGAAATAATTGATAAGCTCTGCCAGTGTAGTTTGACTCCTGCTGGGTTTGGACGCTATGATTCATTGTGAAGCCACGGTATGTTGCTGCTGCCAACTTATGCTGGCAGCAGCAACATATTGTGAGTCATTTAGCCAAAATGCAGGAGAACCTCTGGGCGTTCCCTCGAAGACAGTCTATTTTGGAAAGAAAACATGGATGATTTCAGAGGGGAAGGAATAAATTAATCCAGCTGACCTGGAAAAATGCCTCAGTGTTAACCTTTCACTCTGGTTTTTCTCACAATATTTATTCCTAAATCAAAATGACCATTTTAAAAACCCATTCATAAACAAACAAAATGAAACATTTAAAAAGACTTCTAACTGAAATAGAAAAACTGCAGTTTGCACCAAAAGACAGACAAAAACATTACATTCTTGCAGATTACCAGTAAAAATGTTTGTATCCAAAACAAGTCTTAAAATAAATTGATAAATCAATTGAAGTTTAACTGGAAAAGTTTTTATTTTTTTTATTTTTATATTTTGAGATACTATACCAAACATATAACAAAAGACCATATCAAGTGGCTGTTCACGAGGATTACATTGTCATTTTACAATTTTTTAATTGTTTAAAAGTTGGTACCAAAAATCAATGTGGTGTATGATGATGGATAGCTGGATAGACAATAACATGAACAGATCAATAGATAGAAAATGGATGGCTGGATGAATAATTGGATGGATGGATGGATGGATGGATGGATAGTTGTGTAAATCAGTGTTTTTCAACCAGTGTGCCGCGGCACACTAGTGTGCCGTGGGAGATGGTTAAGTGTGCCGTGGGAAATTGCCCTCATTAACTGATCTAAAAACATTTCCCATCTCCAAGATATCAGCTCTGTGTTCATCCAAACAGGCCCTGATAAAACACTGAGTAGTTAGGAAAATAAAAGATCATAAAATAATTTTTTCTTTGTGTTTATTTGTTTCTATTAAAGACATTTTGTTAAGAATGACGGTACTGAGATTTAGCTGCATCTAAACCCGTTTGCGGAAAAGTCCCTCCCCTCCCCTTTAACTGTCTGGTTAAAGTGGTTAAAGTCTTCACTTCCTTGTCCCGATTTAGCTCGTAAAGTTGCTCAGTTTTAACAAAAATACCAGCTAAAGCTCATCTTTAGCGGTGTAGCTTTCCACAGAATCCGGTGTCAGACCATAGAAAAAGTGAACAAAACAACGAAGCTCAGAGACGCTAGTCTATCTGCCCTTTAGCATCAGATTTCACACTACATCTCCCATGATGCATTGGCTTAAAGGGACAGGACTCAGCTTACAATGAGTCCTGTCCTTGTTATACGTCTTGAAACCACAAAGAACACACATCAAACAGATTTTTAATTTTCTAACTTAACTTTTATTTTATCGTAGAAAAAACAGCTGCAACCTCCATCTTTTTCTGCCACAATTATCACGAAAATGCATGTGAGATTGCGGGGGGGGGGGGGGGCTGTCGATCAATACAGACTGAGCTTTTGCTTTTTTTTTTTTTTTTTTTTTGGATGCTGGTGTGCCGCGGGGTTTTTGTCAAGGTTAAAGTGTGCCGTGGCCCAAAAAAGGTTGAAAAACACTGGTGTAAATGACAATATGTTCAATGCCAATCGTTCATTATTTTTTTGTCCATGAATTAATAAATGGATGGATCAATTATTGGATAGATAAATGAATAGATAATTGGAAAGATGAAAAACTAAATGGATGGACAGATAGATAAAAAATTGGATTTATGATAAATTAATTGATGGTTGAACAAATGGATGTGGGATTAAAGACAAACCGGAAAATGAGTTCTAACAGTGGAGGACGAGTTCTCGAACAGACCTGGATGGTCCTATCCACATGAATAAAAGAAATGTCCTTAACTCTTTAACGATCCCACTAAGAACAACAACCAATGGAGTTTTCCTTGTTTTCTGTTTCTTTTTGCCTTGGGTGAGTAACATACATAATCAGTGTTCTTAAAAATGTGTTTGTTTGTTTTTTAATCTGCTTAATCTGTGGTTGGTTCTTTAGGGACCTCAAACTTGTGCAGAACAGTTTGTACAATTAGCCTGCTGAACTAAATGAGCTGTTTGTTAACATCTGACTACGCTTCCAAGCAAACTAAGCAGAACCATGACAAATAGAAGGTGATCACAATACAACGGGGGAATGGAAACCCCATATCCATTTCAACAGGACTTCCTAAAGCAGGTGTTAAAGTGGGTTAGAATCAACATGAGGCGCTGGGAATTATTATGGAGTTTTGCATCATTGATTCTGTTCGTCACAAAGTGTTTCTCTAAATGTTCACCTGCTGCGAAGCCAGTTATTGTATTGACTGTCACTCCATGTGAAATAGAAAGGAAACAAATAAACAAATGTTCTTACCTTGAATCATTGTTTACTGTTTATCACTGTTCTTCCTTGCTTCTCACATTTAGAAAGGCTCACATCAGAATCCCGTTCCTCCATTTTTGAGAGGAGCCTCACTTGGTGAGTGCACTTTTAAAAGGAACATCTTTTGGAGTTTTTCCAAGTGAAACCAGCTAAGCAGAAGCTTTTAGGTCAACCCAGGACACGCTTAAGGGTTTGTATCTCCTAGCAGCTGTGCGTCTCTCAGGAGGAGCTGCAGGAAGTTGATATACATTAGCAGGACTGGGCTTCTGCCTCTTAAAAAGGCTTAAAAAAAACAATGCAACTCCGAATGCAAATGTTTAAACTCCTCAGATTTCACAGAAATTATATGTTTTCTGCATTGAGACTTACAGTGCATTTTCCCAACATGTCATGCTCACAAGTGATGTTGAAGGCAACATAAATGATTGGTGCACTGAGAGAAATGTTTGCCCCTTTAGAAAACAGCAACAAAGTGTGCACTTCTTTAAATCTACCCAACCATCCAGCCAGTTTTTTTTTTTTTTTTTTTTTTGCTCATTTGGTTCTGTGACACAGTGTGGCCAACTTAACTTCTTTTTTGGAAACCTACTTTTCAGTTATGATTGGAGGCTTTTCTTGCATGTGGAGACTCAAATTTTGTGATTAGTTTTGTTTAGCTACTTCTGTTGGGTACTGCTGTGAGGCTCCGCCCACCCCATAACACACTCGGGCCATCGACGCATCAGCCTGCAGTAAAATGAAGCAAGTTCCATACCATTTCACATGAATCTAGCAGGATTGATGTACTTTCTGCTTTTGACACTTCACAGCATCAAAAGATGCTTTCTGTTGACTTATTGACATCCATGTTGTTATGTTGACTGTCTTGGTCAGCTCCATTTATTTTTGAGGGCAACTCACTCTTATCTGAGAGTGAGATAGATTAATGCTTAGTGGAGTAACAGGGAAAAAATGTTTATTTTCTTCTCTGAACTCACAGAATTAGCAACTCTGAGCTTTAACTCCCTCTATTGGTTTTCCATGGGTCTGAGGTCCAGAGACTGGCTGGACCACTCCATAACCTTGATATGCTTCTTCTTCAGCCAATCCTTGTTTGCTTTGGCTGTAGGTTTTGGGTCCTTACCTTGTTGGAAGACCTATTTTAAGCCTCCTGGCTTAAGGAGGGGAGAAGGTTCTCACTCAGGATTTGACCAGATATGGCTCCGTCCATACTCCCATCCACAAAGTAGCACCATGTACTGAGCAGAAAAACACCCCCTAATCAAAATGGTTCCACCTTTTCTGGTGGTCAGATCTCTTTTTAATCACTTAAAGATTTCAGGGAGAAACTTAATCAAAAAAAAAGTATTAAAAAAAGGGAAATTAGAGCATAAAAAAAACAAGCTGTGAAAATTTTTAATAGACTTGATGAGTCACACAAATTGTCATTAGCTCTCTGGAAAATGAAACTGAGAAGCTGGTTTACTTGAAGGAAAAATTAGCATAATATATTACCTCTTTAATGAAGACTGTCATGGTAACCTAAAAGTTCAATTACTTTAGAAAATGGAAGAAAAAGTGACAGATTATTTGAAATACACAAGACAACTGTTTTTGGTTTATAACATTTACCAGTGAGAGAAACTGAGTTCTCAAGTCTTTTATTCACGATTTTTGTTTTAATCTTTTTGCCATAAAACTTAGTCAATTAGTCAGTTATTTTTGGGCTCCTTTGTAATGTTTTTTATTTTGTTGTAGATAAAACAAATGTAATTGTTGTATTAGCTACTTTAGTTGTTTATTTATGCAGAAACACAACTGGAGCAGTAATACTTCTTAAGTCGTGGTCTTTAGGGCTCCATGTCCAGCAAGTTTCCCAACAGGTTTTGCCTGATGGGAAACTTGCTACTTACTCATGTAATCAATAAAAATGTTTAACCCTTGTGCTATCCCATGACCCCACCCTTACATTGACGTGTTATTCCTACCATGACAAAGGTGGATAAAGGTGGAGAGGATGTCATATAATCCATGGACACCAGTGAAGATCACAAATCATTGAAGAAAAAAGGTTCAGCACACTGTCTAGTGGGTCTAGATGACCCAACTCCCAATGTTAAAGTGTCTAGGATAGCACAAGGGTAACTGAATCAGGAAAAACATATCAAACACACAGGATGGTTAACTTTAAGAATCAAGATTAAGAAACAGTAATGAAAGGTTATAAACGTATTTTTATTAATATTCCCCAGTGACATGGCACTTTCAACCAAGTACCCACTGAACAGAACACGGATGCTTTGTTTGTACTGCATAATAATAAAAAGATGGGGAAAAACAGACATTGGCAACAAATTTATGCAAATAAAAAATAAACCTCTGCAGTTTTGGAGTTAGTGGTCTCTCTTGAACTATTTGAAAATGAATAAATATGTAAAAATAACTGATATAAACTTCGTCAAATAGAAAAATTACAAGATTTAAAAATTATATGAAAAAAAATGACCAAAAGTATCCACAGAGGGGCCACTAAAAGCTCAAACTGCGGTACAGGTGTTTGAGCACCACAGTTGGATGACCAAACTCCCTTGAGCCCCTTTTCAACACAGCAGTCCTAAATTATTCCAGTCAGCAAACTCTGTAAACACCGGGGTAATTTAGATAATGGTGCTCCTGGTTGAAATGAACCCAACTTTTTCTCCTCGTCTTCATGATTTCAGTTAAGAGGCAGGGAAATGAGAATCGAAGGCTAAAGTGAAAGCCAGCTTCCATGAAAGAACATTAAAGCTAATTTTGGGCATGAGAGACATTAAAAAAATAAAAAAATAAAAGTTTGGAAGCAAAACACGACCATTAAACGCTTGATGGGTTTTAAACACTGAGTTTTCTAATTTAAAAAGCAATCAGTTTTCTATGGTTTTTGGTTTACGACTGTTTTTCGATAAGGAAATGAAGTGTGGTGCAGTGAACACCTTGTTTCTTCTGCTATGAAGCCCTGTAGACCAAAGGTAGCTTTGACAGTGCAACACGGAAGGGGAGAAGAGTAGAATTTCAAAGAGGGTGTTTATTTGTAAATGAATTGCATAGCCTATTCTAGGTAGCGAGAGTTGGAGATGTATATTGCATTTCTGGGAATTTGTTTATTCAAATTGTTGTGAATCAGGAGCAGATGAAAAAATTCCATTTGAAAAAGAGCTGATTTGTAGCGTATGAATACCAAATAACAACTCAACAGTCCTTACTATGACAACCAGGTTTCAGATATGATGATCAGTCCTGTGTGGAATTTTATTTACAGTTCAGGGTTCAAACAATATGTTTAAGAGCATTCAAAAAGTTGCAATGTGGCCTGCAAGTACACAAAAACCTGTGAATATTAGCAGTTTTGATTTAAGAAAATAATTCCATATTAGAGTTTTTGCAATTTTATTAAATCCCCACTTAATTTAAAGGGCCATTCTTGTAATGGATGTTATTTTTTACACAGTTTAAGTAAAACACTTTAGACCATGATTAGTCTAATTTTATTGCCTTTTTTCTGTCTTACAGAATTTTTTATTTAAAAATAAAAGGAGGCATTTACACTCACTCTCTGAGATTGCCATCAATAGCAGTTATTGCTGACATCATCAGCCTCATTTAATAAAGCATCTTCATCATGAAGGGACTAACAGAGGCTAATAGAGGTGACACTTTTGCCACGCGCCACTCCAATAGAGAGAAAGCAATTCTGCATTCCACACACCTTTGACCAGATGTCACTCTTCGACAGATTACACCCTGCTCTCTTTGCAGGATTGAAACCATGCAGGCCAGGATGCTGATGCAGGCTTAAGAGGATTCCTAATAAAAGCCATGATGGCTATTTCAGAGCCTGCACATGTGTCAGAAAATCCTGTCTGACATTTTTCGCAAGAAATAATGGTTAACAAAAGAAGTACAGCTTCCTATAAAATATATTTTTTCTTTCTTGGCTTCTTTATGGTTGACTTTTGCATAACTTTTGCATTTTATCAATTTTCATATAAGGGAGTATTAGCATAAAGATTTTGCAAGGAGAGTGGAGATTTTTAAAATCAATAGTTCCTCTTGCATCCTCAGGATGAGTCACATTGTATGTTTTAGAGAAATGTCCCATCTCCACACTACAGCTTCTGTAGTTTAATTTATTTAAAAGCCACATAGCTGAAGGGAATTCTGTTTAAGCTTTTTAATCCCACATCCTTAAAGTCTCAGTTGACACAGCTTTTTTTTTTCTTCTAAATAGACAGGCACACTGCTGGAGTTTATTTCTGTATTTTGGATATGATGAAGATCACCACAGATATCACCCCTGAAAAGTGATTAAATCTGTTGTGTTTCTTTGACTTGGGACGTGAGTAGCACTTCAACAAAGCCTCTTAGTGTGAGATTACAGCCACAACAGCAGCAGCAGTTCATACTACTGACTGTTTAAAAACCTGTTTTTTTAGCAAACTCAAGAATTTACTAGATTTCAGGAGGACGGAGAATGTAGCTCAGATGATCCTACTTTATCTTTGGTAGTGAAAATTGTGTTTTTGGTGTTCCTGATGTGTTCTTGCAGGATTTTTCTCATGATTGAGCGCATTGTATGCTTAAAATTGGTTATTTCTTTATCCAAACCATTGTGAATCAGGAGCAGACAAAAAGAAATGCTGTTTGAAAAGGTTTGCAGCAGTGACGTAGGACCTAGAATGGCAAGCCTCAAGCTCTCCACTCTGGTCCATTCTGATGCACCCACCTGCAGACAAATAGATCCTTGAACGTCTTTGTTTTCCTCGTCTGGGCTGGAATCTGGATCTAAACTGAGCGGCTGGAAAGCTCCAAAATTGCTCACCATTTTTGTTGCATCGGGAATGTTAGGCTGTGAGGGGCTGTATGCTAGTTCAGTGTTTTTCAACCAGTGTGCCGTGGGAGATGGTCAGGTGTGCCGTGGGAAATTGCCCCCATTAACTGATCTAAAAACATTTACCATCTCCAGGATATCAGCTCTTTGTTCATCCAAATGCCCTGATAAAACACTGAGTAGTTAGGAATATGAAAGATTGTAAAATACTTTTTTTCTTTCTTATTTGATTCTATTAATGACATTTTGATACGAATGACCGCGATTCAGCTGTGCTAATGCTGTTTTCGGAAAAGTCCCGCCCCTTTAACTGTCTACGCCAATCATTCTTGGAGGCCTAATCACATGTCATCAGTCTGACCAATCAGAAGTGGTAAAAGTCTGCACTTCCTTGTTCCGATTCTGCTCATAAAGTCTCTCAGTTCCAACAAAAATACCAGCTAAAGCTCGTCTTTAGCGGTGTAGCTTTCCACAGAATCCGGTCTCAGACCGTGGCACAAGTGAACAAAACAATGAAGCTCAGAGATGCTAGTCTGTCTTGCACTACATCTCCCATGATGCATTGGGTTAAAGTGACAGCGTCTCAGCGCACAATGAGTCTCTCCTCTTAAATGTCTTGAAACAACAACGAACACACATCAAACAGTTTTTAAAACCTTTAACTTAACTTTTATTACATCTATTAGAAAAAACAGCAGCAACTTCCAGCATTTTCTGCCACAATTATCAAAAAATGCATGTGAGATTGCAGAGGGGCTGTAGATCAATACAGACTATGAGTTTCTCCTTTTTTATAATTTTTGGATGATGGTGTGCCGCGGGATTTTTGTCTAGGTTAAAGTGTGCTGTGGCTCAAAAAATTTTGAAAAACACTGAGCTAGTTGGAGAGTGTAAACAAAGGGATGACAAGAAATGGGGGCCGGCTTCCTCTGTGCCAAAGGTCCCGCCCACAATTCAGAGGTGAATTTCTAACAAACTCCTGCCACTCTGCAGAAACTATGTCCTAGAAAACAGCACAGGTTCTATGATTTTGGCTAAAAATAGCATAATCACAATTAATTGTTTTTACATTAGATCAAAACATGATCAGAGTGGGACTTCAAATGTGGAAACCCTAATGAACCCTCACATGCAACAGCATTTGAAATGCTCCTCACTCTGTGCATTTTAAAATGTCTGTCAGATACCAGAACAGCATGAGTTCTGTCATTAGACTTCAGTTTCCTCAGAGATATCAGACTCAGAATAGACCTACGCTCATCTCTGGTCTAACCTGACACAGGTGTTCTGATGCACACCATAAGAAATGAAGGACATAAAGATTTTACAAATTTATCACTCCCAAAGCGAGAACATTAGAGCTGTAGAGGAACCATAAAAACTCTACATCTGACTCGGTACTTACTTCCTTAGTAATGCATTGTCTCTGAGGCTGGAGAATTTAGCCTATAAATATTTTTCAAATGTATTTTGAGATAAATCACGTCTCTTTGTTTCCTGGTTTTTGCCCAAAAAAGCTACAGCACAAATAAAATGAATTGAATGTAATCTGTCAGTGGACATTCTCATACAGCATTTCTTCTGTTCAGTAATTATTTCCACTTTCTTGCAGCATCTGCTGCCCATAGAATCATAATTTGAATGTCCCTAGCAACCAAAAATGGTGGTGTCCATCTGGATAAGGGGGAGAAATCGAGGTTCCAGCTCACATTTCAGTCATCCCAGACTCACTGAGGATGTTGGATGATCTCAGAGTTGTGTGTGTGTGTGTGTAGGTGTGTGTGTGTGTGTGTGTGTGTGTGCGTTTGTTTCCCTGCATTAGCGGGACAAATGATCAGAATACACGCAACACTGGAAGGACATTTTGAATTAGTAGGACAGGGCCAGTGTCCTCCTAATTCTTGAAAAAATCTAAGAATGTAGAAGGGTTCCTATTGGTCTACTAACCCTATAGAACAAAAAAAAAACAAAAAATGAAAAAGACCTCTTAGTACATATATACCCGTTTTTGTGTCTCACCTGTGTATGACTCACTATGCCCCTAGAGGCTGCATGTGGTATAGCAGGACCTCATGAATATTCACACATGAGTGAATATTAATGAGTTATGTCCTGGTAATTCTTACACTGTCCTTCTTATTCATGTATGGTGAGTGTCAGCTGGAATACTGAGAAATGCTCATAATTAGCCTTTCAATTGTTGTTAAAATGACACATAAAGCTTTATATTATTTTTACATAGGTTTCAAGTATTATTCACTATCACACAAAGGCAATTAAATACACAAAGTGGTTTGAAAAAGTATTCAACACATTGCAAATTCTGTCTTGTTTTGCTTGAATAAATGAATGAATTGGTAAAAGAATGAAGCTTTATTTCTATAGCTCTTTACAATGCCTTCAGGTGAACCAAAGTGCATCGCAATAGAAGAAAAAACAAAGCTTAAAATTAGGACTATTAAAAACCAAATAAAAACAGCATACAATTACAAAAAGTAGGCAACAAAAATATATAAAAGACTAATCGAAGAAATAGTGCAATAGAGCAAATCGAAGAAAATAATAAACACCAAATTCTAATCAGTAAAAAAAAAACCTTCTAAAAAAATATGTTTTTAATTTACATTTTGAACTGTTAAGGTCAGATATCATGCACATTTCTGCAGGAATTTTATTCCATAACTGAGGACAAGATACCAAGGGGAAAGTACATTCATCCCAGCAATTCTAATTTGACCTGGACACATTAAGCAGATACTGGTTAAAACTAAAGAATGGCCGTGGACAGTTAGCTCAGTTATGTAAACTGTGCCAAAACCACGAAGAGCTTAAAATTAAAAGTGTAAACTAAATTCTAAAAAGAACAGGAAGTCAGTGAAGCGACCTGAGTACTGGAGTGATATGTTCATGTCTGGATGTTCTAGTTAACAGTTGTGCTCATGTATTGTGGACTAACTACAGGCGGTTCAGTACATGCTGACACCAAAGTACAGAGAGTTGCAGTAATTTATGCAGGAGGGGATCAAGGTGTGAATGACTATTTCAAGATTACTGCACCAGGAAGGTTTAGCTTTAGTTAAAAGGGGCAAGTGATAAAATCAACTTTTAAAAACAATGTCCATCTGTTTGTCAAATTTAAAGCAACTGTCATATATAACCCTCTGAATGCGAATGCTTTGAAGCATTCACACAATGAAGAATTCAGACCAGCTCCTCCAAGCTAAGGAAATTGGTCATTTTCAATGCCAACCCTGGTTGTGACAAAATAAATAAATACAAATAAAAAACTATTTTTAAACATTATTTATTTATGTATTTATTTATTTTTACCCATTGTGTTTTGGTTGGCATGCCCAGTGTTTCAGTTTGAATTTGTTTAGTATTTAGTATAAAAAAATTTTCAGTCATAATACATTAAATGAAGAAACACAATAACTTGAAGAGCTGTTTGGGAGCTGAAAGAGAGGGGTCATTTTAGGGAGGGGATAAAAAAAGCCAAAATTTTCATCAATACATAACATCATCATTAAGTCTGGCCTTCCATTGGCCAGAAGGCCACCCGTCAAAATTACAGTTGTGGGAGTTTTAAAGCTTGCAGACTTCTGGGAGACCTGATGGTTCCCTAAAGATTCACACTCCACAGCAGTAGGGGGCAGTACCGCACGTTTGCGCTGGTTGGTACACACGTGTACGCCTCATCTGATCTGATCCAGGACTTTCGGCTAATGATCCTCAAGTGAAATAATTTCTTCTGCAGCCAGATTCTCTAGCGGTAAGGAATTAATGCAAAACGTATCACCTGACTGTGGACCAGGTAAGAACCATCCTTTTAAGTAATGTTTGTTGCTTTTCACGTTCACGGACTTTCGCCACCTCTCTTTCGAAGCTCGTCTGCTTTTCAATGCGCTGCAAGACCGCCGCTTACATCTTTGCATTGACTTTCGTTTTGTGGGGTTACCGAATGGATTTGGTTTAATGTGTACCTTTTAAAAACCATTAAATGCATCAAGTGCTCTTTAAATAGTGCGGTTTTGCTGTGTTCGGTGTTCATCTGTATGATTGGGGTTTTGGGTAAATACTGAGGTTCTTGTCGACAAGCTAATATCAAAATTAATTGATTGATTGGTTTATTTCAAGCGTAGATTGAAAAAAATACAGGACAAAACAATTATTTCAAACTCATCACAGAAACAATTAAATGCATTGATTAGAAAATAAAAAACAAAAATAAAACACACTTATGTCACATTTGGTTCATTTATTTTTTGTGATAATTAACTAAAGTCAGTCGAGTTTGATTGATTGCTTGAAAAGGAGTGGGAAGAAGCAAACATTTAAAATCCTGTCTAGGGTTGTGCCGATGGACGATTTCAATGTCCATCATGATGGGTGACGGACATCACGATGGGGAGAGACCATCGTGAGGCCACGCCACCGCCACGCTACGAGTCGACATAATAAGACGCGGTTACATGAACAAAATAGCTTGATGGGATCAATGGTCGGATTAGAATCCTACCGTGTACATGAGCCCAGAAAAACGTTTTCAGATTATAACAAACGCTCACATGGGTCACACTTTCAGTCAGACTAAATCATTTGCACATGCGCAGTAGTGTTTGAAATACAGGAAGAGAAAAATAGTTCCACCGAGCGGCGACATAGATAGATTTGGCAGCTCGGTAATATACGAGATGATCTTCTAAATGCGCTTTTATTAATGTTACGGTTATTATGGAGCGCCTGTTCGCTTATCATTTTTATTTTAATCCGTGTGGTCAGTGCTTTTGCTGTTGAAGAACGGAGCCGGAAAGAAGCCCATTTAGCAGTATGCTAACAACACGGGCTAACAACATTAGCATGAACATAAAATGTATCCATGCGGGAAAGGCTGCAATCTGCATCCTGGCTGCACATAAATATGTGGGAATAACAGCAGCCTTTATTTAGTCGGGACACGACTGGAAACACAAATCCACGTCATTGTTTGAACGGTTTCTAAGGATTGAGCGACATTTCTGCTTTGAAGCTAACAGCGCCCCACAGCCCCACATTAAATAGAATATTTAATTCCCACTATATGAGAACTTTGCATTGTTTCTTTTTTTATTACTCTCCTTTCTTTGTGATGTGTTACTTGTAGGTCAAGGTGTGTTCAGCTCCCGGCCTTTTCAAAAGGGAGATTTCCTTCTTGAATACAGAGGACAACTCATATCTAAAAAGGAACAAGAAAGCAGACTGAGATTTTACCTTGATGCCCTGAAGTTTTTTATGTTTGATTTCCAGTTCAATAGAAAGTTGTTATGGTATGTATTTTCTTTTTTTAAAGGTAATGTCATCTCTACTCTCTTATTGGTAAAAAGTAGTTTTAGTGATGAAATACAGTCTAAGACAAGGTTAAACATTTGTAATGTTCCATGGAAGTTTTAGGTTGTAGCAGGAATGTTATTTAGTCTTAAATACTCAATGTGCTCAATAACTTCCCTATGTAGCATAACTTATTGTCTGCTTTATATTTTAGTATTGATGCTGCTAGAGAGGACGGGTCACTTGGAAGACTAATAAATGATGATGAAGTGAGCCCAAACAGCAAAATGACCATTACCAGAGTGAATGGAGAACCCCATCTCTTTTTATTTTATTGGTCCTGGAGAAGAAATCACCTATAATTATGGTGACTCCGAATGGCCATGGAGAATCAAGGTATCTGTAAAATAATTGTTGTGCTTCAAAATAATGTATAATACTATATTTAAATTAAAGAATATGATTTACTCTTCATCCTTTCATCTCAAAAATCCAAAGAAAAGAAAAGTCAATCAGCAGAAGAGAATCCACCCACTTCCAGGTCCTCTCCAGATGACACACCGCAGGTAAATTTTAAATGCCTATTAATTACAGAAACATTTAGGTATTTAAATATTGAGTAATGTTAAGGTACATGGATCACTGGTAACATCTACAGTAAAGGATGCCTGTATTTGATACAAATTCCTTTAGAAGCATGAACAGGACAAAGCAGGTTGTCCCATAAAGCGCTCTTACACACGTGTCCTGTGTAATACTCAACTGGACAGGTTCTGACATTAGCGGGACATAGTGTTAAAACTAGTATACTGGAATTGAAGTTGTCCTAATGATCTCTCTTACACACATGTCCTGTGTAATACTCAGCTGGACAGGTCCAGGTTTTAGCAGGACTATTTGCTCAGTGTTTAAGCAAAGAATCTCATTCAGCTTCCATCCTTTCATCTCAGAAATCCAAAGAAAAGTCCATCTGCAGAAGAGAATCCACCCACTTCCCGGTCCTCTCCAAACGACACAGAGCAGGTAAATTTCAGTTTAAATACCTATTTAACAATTGTAGAAACATTTAGGTATTTAAATATTGAGTAGTATTAAGGTACATGGATCACTGGTAACATGTAGCATAAATGATGCCTGTATTTGATAGAATAACTTTTGAAGCATGAATGGGACAAAGCAGGTTGTCCCATAAAGCGCTCTTACACACGTGTCCTGTGTAATACACAACTGGACCGGTACTGACAATAGCGGGACATATTGTTAAAACTAGTATACTGGATTTGAAGTTGTCCTAATGATCGCTCTTACACACATGTCCTGTGTAATACTCAATTGGACAGGTCCAAGTTTTAGCAGGACTATTTGCTCAGTGTTTAAGCAAAGAATCTCATTCAGCTTCCATCCTTTCATCTCAGAAATCCAAAGAAAAGAAAAGTCCATCTGCAGAAGAGAATCCACCCACTTCCAGGTCCTCTCCAGACGACACACCGAAGGTAAATTTCAGTTTGAATACCTTTTTAACAATTGTAGAAACATTTAGGTATTTAGATATTGAGTAGTACTAAGCTGCACAATGGTGCTGTGGTTAGCGCTCTTGCCTCACAGCATAAAGGCCCCCGGTTCAAGTCCTGGCTGGGGGACCCGAAACAGAACTTCAATGGGGGACATTTCTGTGTGGAGTTTGCATGTTCTCCCCATCTACATTTAGGTATTTAAATATTGAGTAGTATTACGGTACATGGATCACTGGTAACATGTAGCATAAATGATGCCTGTATTTGATAGATTAACCTTTGAAGCATGAATGGGACAAAGCAGGTTTTCCCATAAAGCGCTCTTACACACGTGTCCTGTGTAATACTCAACTGGACAGGTTCTGACATTAGCGGGACATAGTGTTAAAACTAGTATACTGGAATTGAAGTTGTCCTAATGATCGCTCTTACACACATGTCCTGTGTAATACTCAACTGGACAGGTCCAGGTTTTAGCAGGACTATTTGCTCAGTGTTTAAGCAAAGAATCTTATTCAGCTTCCATCCTTTCATCTCAGAAATCCAAAGAAAAGAAAAGTCCATCTGCAAAAGAGAATCCACCCACTTCCAGGTCCTCTCCAGACGACACACTGCGGGTAAGTTCAGTTGAAATACCTATTTAACAATTGTAGAAACTTAGGTATTTAAATATTGAGTAGTATTAAGCTGCGCGGTGGAGCAGTGGTTAGCGCTCTTGCCTCACTGCAAGAAGGCCCCTGGTTCAAGTCCTGGCTGGGGGACCCGAAACAGAACATCAATGGGGGACCTTTCTCTGTGGAGTTTGCATGTTCTCCCCGTCCACATTTAGGTGTTTAAATATTGAATAGTTTTAAGGTACATGGATCACTGTAACATGTAGCATAAATGATGCCTGTATTTGATAGAATAACTTTTGAAGCATGAATGGGACAAAGCAGGTTTTCCCATAAAGCGCTCTTACACACGTGTCCTGTGTAATACTCAACTGGACAGGTCCAGGTTTTAGCAGGACTATTTGCTCAGTGTTTAAGCAAAGAATCTCATTCAGCTTCCATCCTTTCATCTCAGAAATCCAAAGAAAAGTCCATCTGCAGAAGAAAATCCACCCACTTCCAGGTCCTCTCCAAACGACACAGAGCAGGTAAATTTCAGTTGAAATACCTATTTAACAATTGTAGAAACATTTCGGTATTTAAATATTGAGTAGTATTAAGGTACATGGATCACTGGTAACATGTAGCATAAATGATGCCTGTATTTGATAGAATAACTTTTGAAGCATGAACGGGACAAAGCAGGTTGTCCCATAAAGCGCTCTTACACACGTGTCCTGTGTAATACTCAACTGGACAGGTTCTGACATTAGCGGGACATAGTGTTAAAACTAGTATACTGGAATTGAAGTTGTCCTAATGATCGCTCTTACACACGTGTCCTGTGTAATACTCAACTGGACAGGTCCAGGTTTTAGCAGGACTATTTGCTCAGTGTTTAAGCAAAGAATCTCATTCAGCTTCCATCCTTTCATCGCAGAAATCCAAAGAAAAGAAAAGTCCATCTGCAGAAGAGAATCCACTCACTTCCAGGTCCTCTCCAGACGACACACCGAAGGTAAATTTCAGTTTAAATACCCATTTAATAATTGTAGAAACATTTAGGTATTTAGATATTGAGTAGTATTAAGCTGCACAATGGTGCAGTGGTTAGCGCTCTTGCCTCACAGCAAGAAGGCCCCCGGTTCAAGTCCTGGCTGGGGAACCCGAAACAGAACTTCAATGGGGGACATTTCTGTGTGGAGTTTGCATGTTCTCCCCATCTACATTTAGGTATTTAAATATTGAGTAGTATTAAGGTACATGGATTACTGGTAACATGTAGCATAAATGATGCCTGTATTTGATAGAATAACTTTTGAAGCATGAATGGGACAAAGCAGGTTTTCCCATAAAGTGCTCTTACACACGTGTCCTGTGTAATACTCAACTGGACAGGTTCTGACATTAGCGGGACATATTGTTAAAACTAGTATACTGGAATTGAAGTTGTCCTAATGATCTCTCTTACACACATGTCCTGTGTAATACTCAACTGGACAGGTCCAAGTTTCAGCAGGACTATTTGCTCAGTGTTTAAGCAAAGAATCTCATTCAGCTTCCATCCTTTCATCTCAGAAATCCAAAGAAAAGAAAAGTCCATCTGCAGAAGAAAATCCACCCACTTCCAGGTCCTCTCCAGACGACACACCGAAGGTAAATTTCAGTTTAAATACCCATTTAATAATTGTAGAAACATTTAGGTATTTAAATATTGAGTAGTATTAAGGTACATGGATCACTGGTAACATGTACCATAAATGATGCCTGTATTTGATAGAATAACTTTTGAAGCATGAATGGGACAAAGCAGGTTGTCCCATAAAGCGCTCTTACACACGTGTCCTGTGTAATACTCAACTGGACAGGTTCTGACATTAGCGGGACATAGTGTTAAAACTAGTATACTGGAATTGAAGTTGTCCTAATGATCGCTCTTACACACATGTCCTGTGTAATACTCAACTGGACAGGTCCAGGTTTTAGCAGGACTATTTGCTCAGTGTTTAAGCAAAGAATCTCATTCAGCTTCCATCCTTTCCATCCTTTTGAAGTGGTGTCCGAAATATGTTTTTTTTATTATCTACCCTCCATGTGGAGGGAACCTGACCCCTCCCTTGCGAAGGGGTTCCGCTGTGCTGTGCAATCACTTTTCTTAATGTGGGTGCGCTCTGAAGCACAGAAGTTTACATGTAAATTTAAGTAACGACTTTGTTGTAGCATGACCCTTTTGAAGTTAGATAACTGCTGTTATGTATATTAGAGCAGTGGAAGCGCTGCGCTTTTGCAAGCTGACCATCGACTAATGGTGACGTCCAAGTTTTGAGACACTAATTTTTATAAGTCTCTGTTTGGAGTGCTAAATTTAGGGGTGGGGAGAAGGGAAGAATTTAGATTGGGCCTAAAAATCTCCTGAAATGGGTGTCTAATTTCAAACTGTGTTTTATCTTTTTTAGCTGCTGAGCAAGAAGAGAAATGAATGAAGCAAATAAAACGACCCTGGTCCAAAGAGGAAGTAAACGCTGTCATGAGACACCCCAAGGAACATATAATGAAGGGAAAACTTGCTTCCATGATAGAATGTGGGCAGTGCAAAAAGGCAGAGAATCCTGTTCTTGACAACCGTACCCTACAGAACATCAGAGACTTTGTGAGAAATCGTGATATTACCATGAAAAACAAAAAGTAACCCAGCGAACATTTCTATATGGCCCATATGGTTTACCTTTGGGCTGAATTTCTGGGCCCCGGGTGGGTTTGTCCACGAGTTCCGTGGTGGCCCCTTCTGTGTTTGCACACACTGGCTTAGATGGGAACTCAGTGGTCTGGATCCCCAACGCTAACCAGCTGCCCAGTGGAAAGCATTGTGTGCCAACAACCTGCCTTACGGATAGTGTAGCGAGTTAGCGAGCTACACTGTCTAGCGAGCCAGATTACTGAGTGCCCATTCAAGCTAATGTGGGCAAACACAGATGGGGCCACTGTGGAACCTGTGAACAATCCCACCCTGGGCTCAACAATTCAGCCCAAAGGTAAGCCATGTGGGGCCCACATTCAAATGTTTGCTAAATGAAGATTTTTGATATATAGTATATAGAAGTATGAATAAGCAGTTAAGGCTTAAATATTGTTTTTCTGTTCAGTTGTCAAGAGGTTATTTCTTTATATGCCTTTACATTAGAAAGAATATAATTTTGAAGTAAGCACTTATGGCTATGTATTTTTTTCTTCTGAAAACTATCTTTTACATTAGACAGAACAATAACAATAAATAAGCACTAGATTCTTGAATGTTTTTCCATTTAAAACTGCATATTCTTGTTACCTTTTTGACAAGACTAAGTTTTGTTCAAAATTTTTGCTGTATTTGCTTTTCATTTCACAAATAGAACTGTCATAAGCATTTAAATGTACTTTTTTATGTTTATAAAAACAATGATTACAGTGAACTACACAGTATAAAAGTTCAACAAAAGCATTTATGTGTGGGAGGACCCATCAAGGTCGTTGGGTCCTTTGAAGTCACGTTTTAGACATGTTTGTGTGTTTGTATACTGTGGACCTCATAAATACTCTTTTTGTCAGAGGCGGGGCTAATGGAGCTCATTAATGTGTCCTGGTAATGTTGTGTTTTGTCATGTATTAGAATTTCTTGTTGTAATAACTTTTTTCAAATTTTGAACTGGGTTATGTGAAGTACTGCCACAAATAGATTTTTTGAGATACTGCTTGTCCTTAGAAATCAAGCAGAAAGGGGTGTCCCCATAATGTAGTAACAAACGTGTTTGAAAAAACTGTCCTTCTAATCCACCAAAACCCGTATGTGTGTGTGTGTGTGTGTGTGTGTGTAGTTCTGTGTGGTGTGGTTGATCCATATGGTTCTCTTCATAAGAAAAAATCTAAAGCGATGAAGGTATCTTTTATCGTTTACTGATGTTACTACAACCCGGAAAAATATTTTGACAATCACACAATTGGACTCTAAAGCAATAGAGGTGTTATTTGGTTTTATTTGGTTCTGTTTGCTCTGTGTTTTGTGTATTATTTCTGTATCAGAGTGGGACTTGTGTTTTTTGTGGATCTTTGTTTGTATGTCTGTGATTATTTTCAGGTGTGCTGGCAAGGGTGTGGCCTCAATTTGGGCCAGCTGGTGGAGGCAGCCTTTAAAACCACCACTTGGACCTCCAGCCGGTGAGAGGGGAGCCTTGCTGCAACAGTCTCCACTGCAGCTTGGCACGCTGCTCCATTTTGTTTTGCATTTCACCACTTGTTTAGTTTGTGTTGCACTTTAGTGTTGTGGTTAAGTATTTTGTATTAGTTCTTTATAGTTTTGTGCCCACTCTGTTTAGTCATTTGGTTTATAGTTATGTTAAGTGAAGCTGTAGGGGTGAACTGCCATTTTCTTTAGTACATGTTTTCTCCTGTTTTTGTTAGTGTAGGGAGGTTAGTGTTTTGTCATTGATTTCCCTTTTCTTTCATTTGCAGGTAAGATTACATGTTTCAGTTAGGTGGGGTTTTTGTTTGTTATTTTGGCCTGGGTTCACCCCGAAACCTTTTTGCTTCACTTTTAGTTACTGCTGGTTGTTTCTTTACTTGTAAGTAAATTTGATTATTTTATGGAGACGCTCGTTTGGTGTTTTTGTTACAGTCAACTTAAATTCAGTAGCCAAAATTTTACTTTTTTTATGTTATGCCGCCTCGGTGCCCCTAGACACAGAAGGGGGCGTAACAAGAGGAATGATCAAAAATAGCTTTGAAAGTGGGTTGGTGCAAATGAGGTGTTCTACAGTGGCCCTGAAGTCCAAATCCCATCAAGAAATCACTCAATGGAAAAATATATTAAAGACCACATAAGCAATTAAAAAAAAGCAAAACAAATAATAAAGAACAGCATTAGAAATTGATTTTTTAAAAAAAACAGAAACCAAAACATACTTAAAAAGATCAAAGGAAACATTCTGAAAAAACAAAATTAATTTCCAAAAATAAAAATGAAATGTTAAAAACTGAAACAAAATAGAGACACCGGAAAAGGGAGGTATTATGGGACATCCCTGATTTAATGCTGACGTTTGTTCACCTTTTTAACAGGAATTTATTTGGCATGGCAAAAATCTTCCAACACCAGATTTTTCTTTAAGCTTCCGGCCCCGCCCACTGCAAAAGGGCGACGATTGCTGAATCACACATTTGCCAAAGATCTGACAAAACATTCGTCTACATTCCCTCCTCTTCAAAAGGACAGGTTCCAGAACACCCACCTTTTCCGGTTTCTTATTTTTTAACTTTTCATTTGAATTTAAGGAAATTACTTTTCTTTTCTGAATCGATTTTTAATTTTTTTTTATGTTTAGATGTCTGGAATTTTGTTTTGATTTAGAAAATGTTTTTTAGTAACAGTTTTTTTTTCTTTTTTAGTTGTCATTGTGATCTTTAATATGTTTTTGCTTTGAGGAATTTGTTGATGTGATTTGCACTTCAAGGCCACCGTATTTATATGTTTGACGCTTCAACAATAATATTTGTTTAACTTTAAAAGGAAAGTGAGCTGCAGTTTATATGCAAATCTGATCAATTTCTCCTATTCAGCTCGATAAAAGCGAGGAATAAAAAAAAATCTGTGGCAATAGTCCAGCATATTCACACATCTTGCTGCAGTAAGTGAGACATCAGCTGTAGTGTTTTGTGGAACAGCAGACAGAGACTTTCTCTTGACCTCAGCCTTTCAGTGTTACTTTCAGGAAGCATATGTGCTCAAGTGAAGCTGCAGTAAGTCTGGGGACAAGTGATGTATTAGGAACATGCTTTTGAAAGTTTTCCTGATGTTCCTTAATCCCAGAGCACACAAACACATGAAGCATATGGATTAACACAGTCAAGCCTGTTCATCTGTAAAAAACAAAATAATAATAAAATGAAAACTTCCATGTTTTAACAACTTTATTTTAAAAAAAACATAAACAATTTGAGGTATGTATTTCTTAAAAATAAATACAACTCACATGCTTATTCTTTATAATTATGAAGAAAAAAAATCATTTATAACCTTTCAAAGCTGCAAATGGACCATTATAGAGTCCAACAACATCTACTCTGTTTTGATAGCATCCACAGTCTCCTATTTAGCAGGTTACTTTGCTCTTTTCCTCAAGGTACCCAAACAAATCTGCAGATCTGTGTTGTTAAGTGACTTTGTACCATATAAACATTGGCTAAATCGCATAACTTTCAAGGTAATGACGTCTATCTGCAGTGCAATTATAACATTTAATGTAATACAGAAAGGATTAGGTATTAAATGAGTAATTCTAGAATCCATCTCCCCATGGCAGCAGTAAGTAGGTTATCTCAGGCTGTCACCTAGCTTTCAACCCTTCTTATTTTAGTGGTTATTTAGAGCAAATCCCACAAACGCCTGACGTTCCACTTTCCTGATCTATAATCTGACTCTTCAGCTTTTCTCTGATGAGGGATATTTTCTGCAACACGGTTAATTTAAATCTGCTTAATATATAGTCTAGGCTGTATATATTGAAACTTTTTTTTTATTCTACAGTCTTTTGTGATTCTATTTGTGTTAACGTATCTTTCAAGAAATTTCCTTATAAATAAGAATGACGAATCCTTTTAATGGTTGAAGGAGAAATATTACATGCTTTTTCTCTAAATCATCTCAATTTGAATGGTTTGTGTGCAAAACTGATTTACAATACAATTTAAGACACAAAAAAATCACACATTTTTATATGGGTGCTTGTGAGAAAAAGCAGTCTGGCTTTTAGCAGAATAGCAACAGACAGCAGAGGTCACACACTCAAAGCACGTGGGATGGTAAAAGTGTGTGAGGGCGTCACGCATAAATGCTTTTTTACAAGTTGTTTTTCTCCAAATTAGAGTGAAAGTGGTTCCAGAACATTAGCTTTGAGACTGGATCCACAGGTACAAATACATAAAAAAAAGAGGGGAGACGTCTCTTTTGACACATAGGATGCTGAAAATAGCCATATAACCCAGTAAGAGGCAGCATTATGCCGCCATAAATGTCAATGACCTATAGAACAGTGGTGGGTCTACTTCCATGTTCACAACAGGAGAGGTTAGTTGAAAATACAAAATGTAGCCTAACCCAGTGGGCTCCAACCTTTTCAGGCCACGGACGGGTTTAATGTCAGACGATGTTTTCACGGACCGACCTGTACAAGACTGAATTGAACGTCCAATAGCTTCCAGTTTCCCTTAACTTTGGGGGTAAAGTTTAATGTCATCCTTAAAATATCTTCTGTAAACTTTCTTTGATCACTAGATTTCATGTAGGAACCACTAAAATGTTAAACAGATTTTCTCTTAACCCATGACTTTAAAATCGAAAGCTGAAAAAAATCAGACGCTAACTTCAGCCTCGTTCAACTTTTACGGTGTTACTGGTAGATACAAAGAAACTCCAAAAAAAAAGGGTTTTTATTTCTAAATAAAATCATAAATGTGTGAGCAACTTCATTAGCAGAATCCTTGTAACATTAGACGGCCGGTTGCTGAATATTCTGCATTATTATTAGAGTCTGTGGGAACAACTGTCACAATAAATCCATATTTAGAGTAAAGACTCCTGGTTTTTGTCAGTTAAATGCAGATTTATTTCAAAATTCAAGGCTCTTCTTCTGTTTCCTCACTCGTCTTTTCAGCTAAAAGAAACTTTTCAAATACGTCTGTTTTTTGTCAACTTTGGGGTTCCAGTTTCGCAGTCGGTGCAGCCGTCTCAAGAAGGTAGCGGATGGATTTTGGACACGTAACTGAACGTGACATGCATCAGGAGTGGGTAGGATGTGTTTTTCAAAATGAAACTTCCTTCAGAATCAGGTCATGAATAAAATAGGGGGAAAAAGTTAGGTCATTGTCTTATTTTTCTCTCGGTGGCCCAGTACCAACTGCCCCACGGACCAGTACCGAACTACAACCCCGGGGGTTTTGAAGTTTAAAGTCTTGAAGGTTCATTATCTCCAGGCAATCCAGTGGAGCAACAGTCTGTGTTTAAAACTTTAGTCTTCATTTACAAGATCTCATCTAATAAAGGTACAGAAGAAATGAAGAGGTGTAAGAACAGGATGTAAGCTTAATTGAGGTCGGGGGGGGGTATCAGCGCAGACTCCTGAAGGAATAATCTGCTCAGTCTGGTGAATCTCCCTTTTGTCACCCCGATCTGACCGCCGGAGGTGAACAACGATTATCTGTTTTGCCCAGAACTTCAAAAGCACTTGGGACTCCTGGATGACTGGTGTTAGATTTGGGAGAAAAAAAGAGCTTTTTTAGACCTGAGAGCTATCCAGCAGGGTTTATAGGAAGCCAGCGGTAGTTGAAAACCCCGGGGTAGACCGCGGCTGACCCTGTCACTGCCACGTCGGCTTATTGTTCAGTCAAAGAACGTTGATATGGGAAAAAGGTCGGTTGCCCCGCAGCTGAGCGAGATATCCGGCAGGCCCTTTAAAAGTCATTCGTGCAAATCAGAATGTGAATCAGCAAAGGTTGACTTTTATCCCTGCTGAGGTATATGGTTTATGATCCTCCTGCTATGTGATGCAGCTTTGCATCCATATTTTCCTTGTTGAAAGCACTTTTTCCCACGAGGAAACCGAATCAAGTGTGAGTTTGACTCATCTTTTTTCATTTTTAAATGAATTTCAGAAATTCCTTTTATTTCCCCGTCATGTGTGTCCCTCTTTCCCATGTGTCCTGCTTGTCTACTTGAATTATTTTCTGGGTTTCTCCTCTGAGATTTACCCCATCTCTGACACTCTCAGAGGTCTTTGGCTCTTCCAACTCACTGTCAAGCTCCTCCCCTGCCAGCAAATTACCTAGTGTGAAGATACACCTGATTAGATAAATCTGATAGATTTAATTGGACTTGATAACGCGTTTGCAAGCCTCTGAAGATGTATTTTTAGAAAATGTCAACATTTGTCTGTGATCTTGTTAAATGAAGTTAGCTGAGAGGGACAGCATGAGCATTCTGTCATTGATGCGTTTGAAGGAGGGTCTCTTTTTAAATGTTTTCTGTAGTTCTTCTTTTATTTTTACAAACCTGTCATATTAGTCTTTTGTGGAAAATGTTCTTTCAACTTGCACTTATCATAGGAAAGGAATAAACATATCCAAAAAAAAAGCCAAAGCAAATGTTCCAAATGAGTTGAAAGATTAAACCAATAGTTGCTAACTCTAATTATTCCGGCTTCTCAATTTCTCATTTTAGCCAGCTAATAAAAAAAAAACTGTAATTTCTGTAAAAATCTGTAAAAAATTGCATAATTCATCTCCTTTTTTAAAAAAAAAAAAAAAAGTAGGTCAAACAAAGGGGTAGATCAGATTTTGGCACAATGGCTGCATGTTAAATAGCAGCTCTTGCTCTCAGCAGCACAATACCAGTTGATACTATAGGATTGTCTTCCAGTTTTATTATTTACTCTATTTACTTAATTATTAAGCTAAAACAAACTGAAACAAACAAGTCAGCAACTGTGAAAATACCTTAACTAATTGTTCTACTTCCTCAGGTCAGATAAGATTCTAAAATTCATGGCTTTAGATTTTTGTTTTACTTTGGTAAAACAGTTATATATGTAGCCGATTATTTTAGGTAGATGTATCACAGATGTTTAATCCATTCAGGCTCTAGTTTTAATAAAGTGTTTCCTTTCCAATCTGTTCATTCAATGATTTGCGCCCGTGATCGCTCAGATGCATGTAATTTTGAAAATGTGTTTCTTGTAATGCTTTGCAAACGTATTAAAAAGCTCATTCCTTTTGGTGAATACTTTGGCTAATTTAAGGGAAATGAAGTCAATTTTCTGTCTTCTAAGAGGATACTTTTCAATCTTTGTCTGGGTGGATGAAGCCAAAATGAAACACATTTAAATTTAAAAGAGCTGCGAGGGAAATTTTGAGTGTTTTACTGTAATTTTCATTTTATGGCAAAGAGACTGAGTCACAAATAAAGCCTTTGTTACAAATGTCTTTGCGGGTTGATATGGACTGTCTGCAGGTGAAAAACGGCCAAACCTAGGATTGTGTGGACATCCCATAGGCGTCCTACGGACACTTACGTTTCACTTGCACACCCCATGCGTGCAGTATTTGCACGGGATAAGTAAAGGGCCAGTACTAACACCCCAGGAACAACTAAAGGGTTGTAAGAACAAAGTACGACAGCACCACCCATTCATCATAAGTGTGTGCGACTTCCATTAACCTTACATATACTTTATATACTTCACACACACGCACGACAATGGTACGTTCCATTTTCATGATGTCTTTAAAGGTGGCCGCACGAGCTGCATACACACCTGGGCTCCCCTTAAGATGCAGCACATCCAACCCCCCCACCCGGGGTCAGGACAACCCAAAAACACACATCATCCGTACAGGTCAGGCCCTGCATGGGTGTATGTGACTAAGGCTTAAACAGATAACACAAAAAGTAAATTTTCTGGAGCGATTTTGCATGTGAAATTGTCGAGACATACATTTTTGTTTTACATTTCCTATTTTACAAGTAGTATGACATTTAAAATTTCATTAAGTCACGTTTTCTTTAACATGGTAAGATTTGAAAAAGGGAAAAAGCTAACTATAAAAAAATGACCGTTGAACACCAGAGCTTACATTCTTTCGACCACTGTAAACATAATTTAGCAGATTCTGAAGCGGAGAAAAGCAGCCTGGCTCTGGTATGAAACACCGCACAGCAGTTTAAGCATTTGATGTAAATCCGCTGATTCTGTCGCTCAGTGAAGCGCTTATGTGACGATATGCAACAATTTACGTCAGTTTTGCATGTTGGTGCAACACCGATATAAAAATTTGCTTTTCACCGCGTCAGAATCAGCTGATTCAGATTGATAGCGTAAACGATCTTACTTTTTGATTCCTCTATGGCCTTTTTGTAAAGATTAGTGTCTGAGTGACCTTGTGTTGAACACTCATATGCCCCGCACTCCCACATCACTCCATGATCAGGTCCCAAAGAGATTACTTTAAATCGCTTTTTATACAAAATACTGTAAATCTGCAAGTCTACTAATGGCTGATTCCTCTCAACGCATCAGAGCACGGACACATGATCTATAAACAGCACATTGCATGCAAAAGCCAGGGTACCCAAAGATGTACAGGGCAGGAAATACAAAGGTTTTTGTGAAAGAATTTTCCTTTTTGGTTTTTGGTCCAGAATTTCTGCCTTGCAATCGACAAAGTCAGCTCTGTCTCCTCTGCTATCGTGCCCCGTCCATGAATATTAGATGCTATGCGGCTCCCAGATACATTTAAAATAATACTTTGCTTACCGTTCCCTGCCCCAACCACCCACCCCGTTTTAACTCAACATGATTTCGACATCCATGAAATTTCTGCCTTTGCCTCACACATCAGTCTGTGTCACTCCGATCCCTAAAACTGTCTGTCTCTCTGCACTTTGGCCCCCCCCCCTTATTGAAGATGACGTACTGTCACTTCCTCTTGAGCATGGCTCAAGGAGAAAAATGAAGACAGGGCCACCAACGTTATTGTTCTTCACAGGACAAATGTGGGGACTGTCAAGGGGGATGAGAGGAGTTTGTAGTTTGTAGCAAAATCTTCCTTTCTGGTGGTTTAATTTCAATTTATATCTTCTCTTAAAGAACACAAAAACCATGTTCAATAGTGTTAATTGGAATTTTATCAGGCTTTGGACTCTAAGACTTTTTTTTTTTTATTCCCATGTTTGTCTCTAAGCTAATTGGCTTCATTCAAATTTCCAAACTAATTTGTAATACATTTAACCCTTAGTGCCATGTCCCTTTTTCTTTGTCAAAGCTGCTTTTCTGCGTCACCATTTCACCAATGCATGTCCTCCAACCCCGGCTTTTAATCCCCCTGCCTGTAGAATTTGTGACAGTTGCTTTGGAGTCGCTGAGATCCATCTGGAAATTAGGGTTTCTGTCACGTTTAATTGTGTTCCTGCTCCTCACACAGGAGTGGACTTTCATACTCAATAACTCTAAAAATCACTAGAAACATAGCAGCAAAAATGATTTGTTTAATCTTTTGCACAAGTTATAAACACTGGCTTTAGTCGCAATAGAAAACAAAAACGGTGCATGCCTATTTTGAATTGGTGGACGCAAATGGTCCCCAGATGCATTTCATTAATTTATTTTTTTTTAAAAAAGCAAAACTAGAGTGATGAGCAAAATGGCAAGTTGAATTTGGTTTCATATGATGAAAAATGCAAGCCCTGACTGCTTTGAAAGGTCCCTTTCAGCATAAACTTGGGTAAAATGGCACATTTGCACCTTAGACGTCTGAAGGTTAAGACATGCCAAGGAGCAAAATAAAACAAAATTTCATTTCTTAGCAACTTTATCCTATCCAATTACCAAGCAAGGTAAAGTGGCACCAATGGCGGCTGCTTCACAAAACACAAGAAACCACATGGCTGCATGTGATTGATGAGGCCAAAAACCAGCTGCTCTGCATTTGGACAAGATTTATTGATCGGCAAAGAAGCAATCGCAGGAAGAGAGAAATTGCTGTCAAAAACAAATGGATCAAAGCTGTCGTAAATAACCTTAAATAAAGACCTCCCACCATCCATTTCTTCCTGTATTGCATTATTGTTTTTTGAAATAATATAGGACAATATACAGGATCAATTCATAAAGTAATTTAATTAGATCTACACGTGTTTTGTTGTTATTTTCACTTGGACCAACTCAAAATTAATTCAAATAACTACGTTATTAATTAATGGGTGACTGTGACTTCAACCTAATATGTAAATGTACTTAAATCCAAAATGTAGGATTTTCATAGCTTGTAATTTTTTAACTTCATTTTCTGAGTATTCCTCAGCAAAAGCAGGTGTTCAGTGTGTTTTTCCAAAGAGAATAACTTCCGCATTGAAGCCTTTTGAACATCAAAGTGGCAGTTCTAGTAGAACACAGCTCTATTAGATGACCTTCTACTATTGACTGAATCTGAGAACTGGAGCGAGTGAGTGAGTGTGACGTCACCCATAGAAAATAATTTACTTCCAGCCTTTATGAATTTAATTGTATTCAGTCGCCACTTTTTCTCAATGTGGACTTCACCATGTTGGAGCCAGACATCGTCAGTGTGCAGTGATTGGTCTGAGTTGGTCTGAGTCAATGTCAAAGTCCACACCCCTACCACTTCAAGAGCGGGCTAAACTAAACCTGTCAGTCAAACATTTTGAATGATGGACGTGGAGGCCAGCAGGCACTGCCTACTTTTGTTGAGGCGTCTGATTGGTCAGTTTCTAACTTGAATACTTTGCGACACAGAAAAAAATATCTTAAAAAAGATGTTAAAAAATGTAGCAAAACAAAAATGGTTATTTTGACAAATAGAATGACTGATTAACAGCTGTTTATTTTTATCTAGAAGTTGATGGAATTTTCTCTTGTTGGAGCCCAGTAGGTACTTCCTATGTGGAACACCAGAGGGGAGGGGTCCCTCACTCCAATTCTCACCTCCAATCAATGGTGGCTACTCAAGCAAGATAACTCTTTAACACTGGAGATACTGCTGGCGACACTTAAATAGCACACGCATATTACACAGACATACTGTAACTCATCGATGGTTTACACGCTCAACATAAATCAGTTGATTTTGTCGCAGAGAAAAGTGGCTTTGTACCAATATACAACAAATCACAAATATGTGTGTTGTGTGCCAAGCTGCTTCTAAGAGGATACTTTTCAATCTTTGTCTGGATGGATGAAGCCAAAATGAAACACATTTAAATTTAAAAGAGCTGCGAGGGAAATTTTGAGTGTTTTACTGTAATTTTCATTTTATGGCAAAGAGACTGAGTCACAAATAAAGCCTTTGTTGCAAATGTCATTGCGGGTTGATATGGACTGTCTGCAGGTGAAAAACGGCCAAACCTAGGATTGTGTGGACATCCCATAGACGTCCTACGGACACTTACGTTTCACTTGCACACCCCATGCGTGCAGTATTTGCACGGGATAAGTAAAGGGCCAGTACTAACACCCCAGGAACAACTAAAGGGTTGTAAGAACAAAGTACGACAGCACCACCCATTCATCATAAGTGTGTGCGACTTCCATTAACCTTACATATACTTTATATACTTCACACACACGCACGACAATGGTACGTTCCATTTTCATGATGTCTTTAAAGGTGGCCGCACGAGCTGCAAACACACCTGGGCTCCCCTTAAGATGCAGCACATCCAACCCCCCCACCCGGGGTCAGGACAACCCAAAAACACACATCATCCGTACAGGTCAGGACCTGCATGGGTGTATGTGACTAAGGCTTAAACAGATAACACAAAAAGTAAATTTTCTGGAGCGATTTTGCATGTGAAATTGTCGAGACATACAATTTTTGTTTTACATTTCCTATTTTACAAGTAGTATGACATTTAAAATTTCATTAAGTCACGTTTTCTTTAACATGGTAAGATTTGAAAAAGGGAAAAAGCTAACTATAAAAAAATGACCGTTGAACACCAGAGCTTACATTCTTTCGACCACTGTAAACATAATTTAGCAGATTCTGAAGCGGAGAAAAGCAGCCTGGCTCTGGTATGAAACACCGCACAGCAGTTTAAGCATTTGACGTAAATCCGCTGATTCTGTCGCTCAGTGAAGCGCTTATGTGACGATATGCAACAATTTACGTCAGTTTTGCATGTTGGTGCAACACCGATATAAATATTTGCTTTTCACCGCGTCAGAATCAGCTGGTTCAGATTGATAGCGTAAACGATCTTACTTTTTGATTCCTCTATGGCCTTTTTGTAAAGATTAGTGTCTGAGTGACCTTGTGTTGAACACTCATATGCCCCGCACTCCCACATCACTCCATGATCAGGTCCCAAAGAGATTACTTTAAATCGCTTTTTATACAAAATACTGTAAATCTGCAAGTCTACTAATGGCTGATTCCTCTCAACGCATCAGAGCACGGACACATGATCTATAAACAGCACATTGCATGCAAAAGCCAGGGTACCCAAAGATGTACAGGGCAGGAAATACAAAGGTTTTTGTGAAAGAATTTTCCTTTTTGGTTTTTGGTCCAGAATTTCTGCCTTGCAATCGACAAAGTCAGCTCTGTCTCCTCTGCCATCGTGCCCCGTCCATGCGGCTCCCAGACACATTTAAAATAATACTTTGCTTACCGTTCGCTGCCCCAACCACCCACCCCGTTTTAACTCAACATGATTTCGACATCCATGAAATTTCTGCCTTTGCCTCACACATCAGTCTGTGTCACTCCGATCCCTAAAACTGTCTGTCTCTCTGCACTTTGGCCCCCCCCCTTATTGAAGATGACGTACTGTCACTTCCTCTTGAGCATGGCTCAAGGAGAAAAATGAAGACAGGGCCACCAACGTTATTGTTCTTCACAGGACAAATGTGGGGACTGTCAAGGGGGATGAGAGGAGTTTGTAGTTTGTAGCAAAATCTTCCTTTCTGGTGGTTTAATTTCAATTTATATCTTCTCTTAAAGAACACAAAAACCATGTTCAATAGTGTTAATTGGAATTTTATCAGGCTTTGGACTCTAAGACTTTTTTTTTTTTTTATTCCCATGTTTGTCTCTAAGCTAATTGGCTTCATTCAAATTTCCAAACTAATTTGTAATACATTTAACCCTTAGTGCCATGTCCCTTTTTCTTTGTCAAAGCTGCTTTTCTGCGTCACCATTTCACCAATGCATGTCCTCCAACCCCGGCTTTTAATCCCCCTGCCTGTAGAATTTGTGACGGTTGCTTTGGAGTCGCTGAGATCCATCTGGAAATTAGGGTTTCTGTCACGTTTAATTGTGTTCCTGCTCCTCACACAGGAGTGGACTTTCATACTCAATAACTCTAAAAATCACTAGAAACATAGCAGCAAAAATGATTTGTTTAATCTTTTGCACAAGTTATAAACACTGGCTTTAGTCGCAATAGAAAACAAAAACGGTGCATGCCTATTTTGAATTGGTGGACGCAAATGGTCCCCAGATGCATTTCATTAATTTATTTTTAAAAAAAAGCAAAACTAGAGTGATGAGCAAAATGGCAAGTTGAATTTGGTTTCATATGATGAAAAATGCAAGCCCTGACTGCTTTGAAAGGTCCCTTTCAGCATAAACTTGGGTAAAATGGCACATTTGCACCTTCGACGTCTGAAGGTTAAGACATGCCAAGGAGCAAAATAAAACAAAATTTCATTTCTTAGCAACTTTATCCTATCCAATTACCAAGCAAGGTAAAGTGGCACCAATGGCGGCTGCTTCACAAAACACAAGAAACCACATGGCTGCATGTGATTGATGAGGCCAAAAACCAGCTGCTCTGCATTTGGACATGATTTATTGATCGGCAAAGAAGCAATCGCAGGAAGAGAGAAATTGCTGTCAAAAACAAATGGATCAAAGCTGTCGTAAATAACCTTAAATAAAGAACTCCCACCATCCATTTCTTCCTGTATTGCATTATTGTTTTTTGAAATAATATAGGACAATATACAGGATCAATTCATAAAGTAATTTAATTAGATCTACACGTGTTTTGTTGTTATTTTCACTTGGACCAACTCAAAATTAATTCAAATAACTACGTTATTAATTAATGGGTGACTGTGTCTTCAACCTAATATGTAAATGTACTTAAATCCAAAATGTAGGATTTTCATAGCTTGTAATTTTTTAACTTCATTTTCTGAGTATTCCTCAGCAAAAGCAGGTGCTCAGTGTGTTTTTCCAAAGAGAATAACTTCCGCATTGAAGCCTTTTGAACATCAAAGTGGCAGTTCTAGTAGAACACAGCTCTATTAGATGACCTTCTACTATTGACTGAATCTGAGAACTGGAGCGAGTGAGTGTGACGTCACCCATAGAAAATAATTTACTTCCAGCCTTTATGAATTTAATTGTATTCAGTCGCCACTTTTTCTCAATGTGGACTTCACCATGTTGGAGCCAGACATCGTCAGTGTGCAGTGATTGGTCTGAGTTGGTCTGAGTCAATGTCAAAGTCCACACCCCTACCACTTCAAGAGCGGGCTAAACTAAACCTGTCAGTCAAACATTTTGAATGATGGACGTGGAGGCCAGCAGGCACTGCCTACTTTTGTTGAGGCGTCTGATTGGTCAGTTTCTAACTTGAATACTTTGCGACACAGAAAAAAATATCTTAAAAAAGATGTTAAAAAATGTAGCAAAACAAAAATGGTTATTTTGACAAATAGAATGACTGATTAACAGCTGTTTATTTTTATCTAGAAGTTGATGGAATTTTCTCTTGTTGGAGCCCAGTAGGTACTTCCTATGTGGAACACCAGAGGGGAGGGGTCCCTCACTCCAATTCTCACCTCCAATCAATGGTGGCTACTCAAGCAAGATAACTCTTTAACACTGGAGATACTGCTGGCGACACTTAAATAGCACACGCATATTACACAGACATACTGTAACTCATCGATGGTTTACACGCTCAACATAAATCAGTTGATTTTGTCGCAGAGAAAAGTGGCTTTGTACCAATATACAACAAATCACAAATATGTGTGTTGTGTGCCAAGCTGCTTCTAAGAGGATACTTTTCAATCTTTGTCTGGATGGATGAAGCCAAAATGAAACACATTTAAATTTAAAAGAGCTGCGAGGGAAATTTTGAGTGTTTTACTGTAATTTTCATTTTATGGCAAAGAGACTGAGTCACAAATAAAGCCTTTGTTGCAAATGTCATTGCGGGTTGATATGGACTGTCTGCAGGTGAAAAACGGCCAAACCTAGGATTGTGTGGACATCCCATAGACGTCCTACGGACACTTACGTTTCACTTGCACACCCCATGCGTGCAGTATTTGCACGGGATAAGTAAAGGGCCAGTACTAACACCCCAGGAACAACTAAAGGGTTGTAAGAACAAAGTACGACAGCACCACCCATTCATCATAAGTGTGTGCGACTTCCATTAACCTTACATATACTTTATATACTTCACACACACGCACGACAATGGTACGTTCCATTTTCATGATGTCTTTAAAGGTGGCCGCACGAGCTGCAAACACACCTGGGCTCCCCTTAAGATGCAGCACATCCAACCCCCCCACCCGGGGTCAGGACAACCCAAAAACACACATCAACCGTACAGGTCAGGCCCTGCATGGGTGTATATGATGGATGTTCAAAAGGCTTCAATGCGGAAGTTATTCTCTTTGGAAAAACACACTGAACACCTGCTTTTGCTGAGGAATACTCAGAAAATGAAGTTACAAAATTACAAGCTATGAAAATCCTACATTTTGGATTTAAGTACATTTACAAATATGTGTGTTGTGTGCCAAGCTGCTTTTCTCCACTTCAGAACCTGCTGGAATATATTGTTTGCACCAACGGTTGAAGGGTGATAGTAGTGTAAACACTGGAGCTAAAGCTCTGGTATAGAAGGGTTCCGTCTAGTTCTTTTCAATGTAATATTTACATTTTATTAATGCTGGAAACTTCTGAGTCTAAATTTTATAATTGGGAAGTTATCTGTACCTCATTGAGTTGTAAAACCTGTGACAAGTGTGAAACAAAAATTACAAAAATATTTTAACGCTTTTCTGAAAAGATCTTAAAACAAATGTCAAAATAGTAAATGTATTCCCTTTCTTTGAAGTGTCTGAATGTTTTTATTTTTCCAACTCTACTTTTAGCTCAAACCCATCTCAGATGGCAACTCCAATTCCTTTTTTGTGTCATTGAAGCTGCAAACATCAGTGATAATAGACATGGACTTTTATAAAGATGTTGGCAAACATCCGTCCCAGTTCTGTTTACCGCGTCTTCTTCTATCACTCACTTATCTTATCAGTGACTTCCTGGTAGTAGACAAGTGACAGCGGAGGAGGAAAAGAAGAAACAAACAGGAAGAAAGTCAAACTGACACTCACTCCAGGAGATATGCAATTTCTGGGGAAACAAGCAAAAAATGCAGCTTGAGTCATTTTTAAAGACAAAAGGAGGAAATCTTTTGTCTTTATGCTGAATGTTTACACTGATGTTTTTGTTTGCCACTTTACAATCCCTGTAAATCTTTATGGACAGGAAATCCTCAGGGGATCTCCATCTCAGTAAACAAGTCTCTCTTTATTGAGCTTGTTAAAATGTTTGTTGGAGGAAGACAAAGTCAAATTTGGGTGGATAATTTTGGCACCGTTTTGTCTTCATCAATAGCTAAGGTGGTTGGTAAACATGGTCAATTAGGCACAACTAGCACTCTAATTGTTCTGCATAAATGAAAGAAAAACTATTTCCTACATGTATTCCACTGAGAAATCACAACTGCAAACAAGCTTTTCTGATATCCAGATAGTTAACCTTATCACTTGCATAAAGGACAACTGCCATATTCTGCTTTGAATTATTATCACAGCCACTATGGACATTCTGCACATATTGCACAGATAAAAATTGGTCATACTTGAATATACATGGAAGAAATTAGATAATATGCACCACAAATGAACCACATTAAAACCACAGAAGTGATACAAATAAACCATGCATAAAATAGCTAAATTAACTTAGAACATAAACTGTGTGATTATTGCACTGTTTATATGCAATTCATAAGTAATTTGGGCGTCAATTACATAATTTTAACCTGATTTGTGCTGCGTATACGGGATATAAAAGTAATACATCGGTGGTACAAAGCCCCAAATGTCTGTATGCATCTCCTAAAAATCACTCACAATTGAGTAAGATTCACGTAACAATTGCGTGTATACTACTATAATTCACATTAACTGTGTAATTCTCAACCAAGCAAAAATTTTGAACCGCTCAATTCCCAATTGGCGAAAAGACCCGTTGAGCGAAACCCTTGACGGACATCTGCGCACATCGACAAATAACGAACACAGAAAAAAACATTTTGGAATTTTGTATATCACGCATGTATCACGAAAATGTCATATGTGAAAAGTGCGTCACATGTACATAGTGGCTGTGTGACACAGCCTTAAGAAACCGACTTTAACTGACAAATAGAACAGTTTAATTGACTTCAATGACACACTGTCCTTCAATTTTCAATATCATGTTTTGTATGCAGAGATACACCTTGAGTGTGGAATTTAATTAAAACTTTACATATTTAAACTATCATTGTGGTATGAAAGAGTCGCAAGTGACTTTTCTAATCAGTTTCTGTGCCTTGAAGATAAAACATGCCAATCAGATACTTTTTCCGAATTGGATTAAGTAGAGATGAATAACATGGACTAACCTCAGGGACACACACACAACACATCGTGTTGTTACACTAATTTTGTGTGCTACTTTGAGTAATTGCCAGAAGGTTCATATCATCAATGCATGTTCTTAACACTATAAGAAAAGCTTGAAGGCACAGAAAACGTTGCTTCTTACCGTTCATGTAATTTGAAGCATGATACATTCTGAAGGCTGCTTTCATACAAACCAGATGAGCGCCGTGGGGGACGAGCAACGCCACGGACAGGTTGCCAGTCCATCATAGGGCTTGAATGACAGCAAGAGGATGACAGTTATTCACAAACTTGAAACTAGGACAATTTTAATATTGTACTTATTGTAATTACTTTAGATGTTTCAAAAATTTATTTACTTCACAAATTAATTAAAAAACTATCAATAAAGTTTTTTTTCATTGTCTTTTCTAAAAGGAAGTTTAATTATATCTATCTGGAGTCCACTCAGCTACTATAGGGAGAAGGCAGGTCCACGCTGGACAACGTTTTCACACACTCATATGCACACCTAAGGGGCAATTAAAAGCACCAATTAACATATGAAGCATGTTTTTGGATGTTCATGCCCCAGTGGAAAATGCAAACTCCATGAAGTTTAGATCAAGAGTAGAAACTCAAGGAGCAGCCAGATTGCACGCATACTCTGAGTTCATACTGGACAAATAAAGAAACAGTAAAGGGAAGAATGGGAATCATAAGACACATACTTTGCAATTACATTGTTTTTTTTTAAATCATGTGCAAGCATTTAAAGGTGGTCAGGAGAAATGACTAAAACGATAAGAGAGTAAATAAACAACTGTTTATTTTAGTTTAGAATTTGTGATATCAACTTGTGCATTTGATGTGCAGAATCGTGGTTCATTGAGGATAAATTCAACATTTCTTATAGTTTATACAGAAACTGACTGGGGGGCATCCACGGTCTGACTTAAAACGAGACAAAACACACATTTGTATACTCTGAGGGTAATAAACAAAATCAAATGTAATAAACGCAAACTCAGATATATGACCTGATCTTAAAACAAACTAGAGACCGAAAGCCAAAAAACGTATAGGAGTCTTTGTTATGTTTGTTTCTGAGGAGGAACATGGATGTTTGTTTCCATTTAAATTACTGAACCATTTCTAACTTATTTGCTGATCATAGTACACTAAATAACCCGAGCAGCAGAAGTCTCAAAGTAAAAAAATACTTTCATATTTTTGCAGATTTTTAAAATTTAAAAAGGGTCTATTTGACCCATAACATAACAGAAAGTAAAATTCAAAAGGTTGACAAAAAACACGAGTAAAAAACACAAAACGACACCAAAAACGAAGAAAACTAAACCGAAATTATAGACTCTGAACGTGTGATGCCTAAATAACTTCTTACCTTTTTCACTTCGCCAAGTACTTTCATATTTTTGCAATGAGGCCCCTGGGATACAGAAAAAAATAACTTAAATTATGTTTATATGTGAGCATTTATTTTCAAATATTTCCAACATGTTTGGCATTAGAATGAGGCGGCAGAGAAAAATAATTTAATTCTAATCAGGAGGATTTTTATACGTTTTTCATTTTTTGAATCATATTTTATAAGTTCCTATGTCATTTGTTTCAAATAAAAAACCTAAGTAGCCTCATCCTTTACATTTACATTAAACTGTATGTTCAAAACTCCCACCATGGATCACATGTTTATTCGAAAACATCAGAAAAGTTCTGGATCTTGGTCTTTTCTATTGTTCTCATTTTTTTCTTCTTCTTGGGTTTCTGTCCAGGCTGGCTTTGACTCCGCCCCTTCTCCTGTGGCTCCAGCCCCAGCTGCCTGCACTTTACTAATTAGCCACATTGCATTTAAGGAACTCTCCCTGTTCATTGTGGGCTCGACTTGTGTCGTAACCCAGTTGTCTGAGTTTATGCATCTTTAAATTATGTGTTTTGTTTATAAATTCTTGATAGATCGCTATGTATCTTTACTTGTGGTTCTTTCCTAGGTTCCCACCTGCCTGTCTAATTGTTACAGGTTTTGAGATGCACACGTGCAAAGGTAACAGGCTAAAACTGTAAAAAAAAAAACAATAAATAAATATAGGAGAATTGCAGTCTTTTTTTTTTTTTAATTGTTGAAGGCGATGAGACATTGTTGCTTCTGATGATTCATAAACCCTGATGCAGTCCATCTGCTGCAACGTGGTTCTGCAAACCAAACAAATCCACTCAGACCTCACAAAGGCAGATCAGTCTGAACATTCAGAAGCTTATATTTAAAAATCTCAACGGTATATTTAAGCATCTCAACAATATTCCTCTGTAAGCATAAGATTCCACATCTTCATTATGTAACCCACTAAATCTTTTGGGTTATCCAGCTCGTTTCATAAGCTGTACCTTGTAATTACGAACAAGTAACAGGTAAGAAAAATAAATCTATATTTTGTACATCAATTAGGTTAGCCATCTCACTTTATTAGCTGTCATAATAAAGACTAGTTACTAGGGATGGGTACCGTGCCCCAGATATGAACGAGCCCCGGGACAACATTCTTCAAGTAAGATCTGACCTCAACGGTTCTGCTATCGGTACTGGAGAAGCTGTTTTTTTGTGTGTCCCACAAGATATCAACTAGAGCTGTGACGGTGTGGGATTTTTGATCACCGCAGTGATGAAGCAGCAGGAGTCGCAGGACGGATCAATAAGCATCAATAAGAGTAGTACTACCGTTAAAACCATAACGATACCCATCACTACTAGTTACAGAAATAGCTTGAGATTCTTTGCATGAATAGTGTTTTTCTTTAGGCTATCCACCTCTTGTTTTACAGTACCTATACCTTTTGCACATATAGTCAATTAAAATCATTTGTATTACCATTAGAAGTATTTAAAGAGGAAATTTGCAATCTGATATATTGTATTTTACTCAGATAGCAACATCTATCATTATTTCATTTATGTTATACAGTAACTGATGACTTTTGAATTTAAATGTTTTCTTCTCCGGAATAAGGTTAATTTTTTACCCATACAGCTTTGTTTTTCAGTGGAGCTTTGCATGGAAAAGCAACTGAATATGATAACTTGTTGGTGGCTCATTTCATGCAGATGATCCAGATTCCTGGGCTCTCAAAAAGATCTGCTGGACTGGAGGACCCGCGACACAGATCTAGTTAACCTGAAATACCTAGCGATGCCCATAGCCTTCAATTCTCCTTGAAATGCAAACGGTTTGATTTTCCACCTTAATGCAAATGCATAAAACCACACAAACAAAGCAAAAGTTTATTTGAACACAGTTTAAAGGGTTAGTCACCATATTTCAGTCTCCAAACATTTATTATTATTATTGTTTTTTTCCTCTTAAGTTTGTTCAATTTTGATGGGATGTAAAGCTTTGTAGCACTTTTACAAACTCATCTGTACAACTTTTGTGATCAATTTTTTTAAAGAAAAATTAACTAAAATCCTCTGTTCAGTCTTTGTCTCTGTAAGAGCTGAAGAGATGAAACTTTTCACATCAATGCAAAAAAATTTACAAAAGTCCTAACATTGATTTTTTATATTGCCAGCACTTGATTCACTAAGGGAAATGGTAAAAAAAAATGATCATTTTTTTTCCACATACTGTTATGTTTGGCAGGTGTTAGCAATATCTGAGTCTTACCCAGATCAGTTTTTTTTATTTCAATCGAAGGTTTGGCAGGATATATTTACCAAGAATTTAATAAGTCAATAAATGAGATGCTCCATTCAGAGACACAAGCTGAAGGGCTTCAGTCCTTTGAGTGTTTGCCTGTCTGACTTCATAAAGCAGAGTGCTCTCATTCCATTGTCGCTCCAGATTAAATAAATATGTGAGGTAATTAGATTTATGCCTTTGCTTTAAATAATTCATTCCATGTGTTTTAACACCAGTCCAGCAAGCTTCACAGCTGCATGACAGCTCAGCAAAAGCTGATAACACTCACTGCTGTCAGTCCTAATATTTTGGGGATGCTTTAAGGTGGCAGAAAGGATCTAATTCTGCTTTATTTTTGCTACAACCTGAATGTTCTGGCCCTGTTCGAGAATACCAGGTCGCACATGCTTTGAGCTCTAATTTTAAAGTGCAGAAAAAGAACTTCTCCTTTGCCAAGACAATCCATCCCACCTCACAGGTGTGCCATATCAAGATGCTGATTAGACAGCATGATTATTACTCTGAAATCTTCAGTTTTGTTTTAATGAGGGGGTCAGGGGACTCAGACAACCAGTCAGTATCTGGTGTGACCACCATTTGCCTCATGAAGTGCGACACATCCACGATGTACATTTTACACATTATCCACATATTGAATTTTTATATTTTGTCTTACACAAGTGATATACGTCATTTATAAGTGCTGCTTGTGTTTGTCATTCATCGACGCAAGAAACGCTTGAGCAACTTAAGTCTAAAACTTTGTTCAGTGGCAAAGCAGTGGTGTAACCAGAGGTTTATAGCTGTCAGGACTGAGATTTGAACCAGTAACCCTCCAGCTGGAAGTCCATAGAGCCTTAAATTGTAATAAAATTTAAAATGGAGTCTGACCCAAATTCAATAATGATGACAGCATTAGTGGATGTTGCGGTTGACAGCTTCGTATTTTGACAGTTAACTAAAAGACGTGAGATATAACATAAACAAGTATTGATATTATATTTAATACTTAACGTCATCTATTTTTTTAATGATCCAGACTAATATGAGGTCCTTTTCTCCATTCAAATTGGTCTGGAGAGAAAGAAAATATCTGCTTTTATTAGATGTATTTTTTTACTTAACCTTTATCTCAGTTGAGTGATGTGTCAAGTTTTCAATGTGTATTTATTCCTCTCCTCTGGGGGAAGCTCACTGAGTGGCTTTTTGACAGCTCACTAACCTTTTTTTTATTTGCAGAGCCTCAGCTGCAGCTCTTCTTTTGCAATGGTTTGGATTTATTGTGTTCAGGATTTTAAATACCTTTAAAAAAAAATAAAAAAAAATCTCCTCAGTTCATTAGCAGGTGATTGTCTGATGTCGCTAATTACACCAGTTGTGATTAATCTCATTATTTCTCTTTGAAATGAGATCACGGGGGGTGCAATTACCTTTGGCCCCCAGATAATTACATTCATGTGTTTCCACTCTGTGAAGAAAGAAGCCATTTATGCAATCATCACAGCTGACAAATAACCATCCGAAGAATGTTTTCTGAAATTCCCCGAAGAGATTTGGCCCATTGATCTGAGACATGGCTGTTAATTTGATTTCACCTTTGTCATCTTCAAGGTCTTTGGGAGCTGAGCTGCAGCTCTCCCACACTTCTTCAGAAACTCTGTGTTTGGTGTTCTGAAGAAAAAAAAATACTTGAACTACACTTCAGTGACAGCTTGATGTGCAGCAGAAACCCTTGGCTCTTGCAGAAGATGACAGGGCCAGACACACATCAGCTGATTAGACCTGGCTTTTGGCCGAATGCATTTGAGTTTCCTGCAAGTGCACTACATGAGAGCAGGTGACAACCTTGGGGTAAGTGCTCCCCTGCTGCTGATGCCATCTCCCTGGGGCAATCTAAATGAATATCCCATGAAATGATGCTGTGCTGTATTTTCCTAATATGAAGGAATATTCTAGCCACCAATTCCAAGAGTAATCATTTCAGGGTTATTTATAGTCACATGTAGGTTAGATCGAGTCAAACTTCAAATGAGGAACTTCATGGTAGCTTAAAACTGAAGCCTCCTGTGAGGATCAACAATAAACCAAGAGTGCAGCTGCACATCTTTTAAACGGAATGCAGACACAATTAGAACGTCTATGTTTACGCTTCCTTACACTGGCTCCCAATTCATTTTGGAATCCATTTAAAGATGCTATTATTTATTTATTTTTAAATCCTTGCATGGCTCTGCACCTGTCTACCGGTTCCTTTTACTCTCTTAGGTCAGCTGATCATCTCCTTCTAAAAGTGCAAGCTTCAAGAGCCATTCAGATCAAAATGGTGTTTATAACACTTAAAGCACTTTGTGTTATATTTTTATATGAAAAGTGCTTTATAATTAAAGTTTGATTTGATTTGAACATGTTCTTGTGGCCTTTTTTTTTAAAGATGGAGGACATACTGTATATTAAGAAAAATTAAGCTCAAAATTGCATTTCTGAGTATTTCTTTATGCAAATCGTTGTACATCAGGAGCAGACGAAAAAACACTGGCTGATAGAGTGTATTTGTGATGAAGAAAATACGCTGGGTGGGCCACAAGATCCCTGCTCTGAACTGTCAACAACATGGAAGGGAAAGGGGGGCGGGGTTGCACTGAGTCAACAGTCCTGGCCAAAACTCAGAGGTGAATATCTAATGAACTCTTGCAGAATCTATGTCATAGAAAACAACAGGTTTTTTAAATTTTGGCTAAAAATTGCATATTTATATTTAAAGACTACTGGGAACTCTTTGAAAATAGATCAAACGATGATCAGAGTGAGATTTTAAAAGGGACCGTGCTTTTGCTCCAACACTTCTCTTTTCAAACTAGACAGTCTTCCTCACTATTGATTTTAAAGAGTGTGGTGTGGTATGGTATGGTATAGTGTGGTGTGGTGTGGTGTGGTATAGAATGTAGCAGCTATCATTTGCTGTTATTAAAATTATCTTTTTTTTTTATTTATTTATTTATTTTATAGAGAGAGGCCAAATAACAACTTGTGGTGATAAAATCTCAAGGCTTCCTTGAAAGTTTGGTGTTCTGATTGGATTTTATTTTTTTAAGGTAGAATGAAGGTCAATAAGAAAAGAATAAAACCACATGAAATGACTTGATGCCAGAATCATTCAATAATATACTGGCAGATTGTATTGTAAGGTTTTAACAATACAAAACGGATTAACCTCAAGCCATTTTTTGGGCGCTGTTGCCTTTTTTAACCGATGACACAATGTTTTCTTTGTTGTCTAGTTGTACAGTTTTAAACAATGATACCATTTAATGCTTCAAGAACCAGGATACATCCTGGAAAAGTCTCATGTCCATCCCAGGCATAACAGAAAACCAAAAGGCATAATTGCATGCTCACTCACCTAAACACACAATCAAGAATTGCCTGTACCAACCTGCATCTGTGCATCAGGACAGGAGGTCAGACTAGGATCACAAATTGCACGATAATTGGCGAGATCATCCAAACAGAAGGACTCCAGTCACGATTTAGGAGTGAATCTTCTTCGTGAGTCATCAAGGGTACACCACCACATCACTGCCAGCTGTGTAGCCAATATGCTCATCTCGATGCCTGCATATAAATCCGTCTCTACAATGATTTCAAATGGCTTTCCCTTGCTGGCTGATTGCTGTGATTACCGACTGTGAGATGAATTGAAAATAATGAAAATTTCCACGCTGTGAAGCTTCAGCAGATGTTGTTTTAACAACAAAGGATAGAAACCTTTTCTAGACAGTCTTACCATCAACTTCAGCTGTTTTCCTCTGTTTTTACAGCGTTTAAAGATTGAGTCTAAAATGACAGGGTTTGTTTTTTTTTACCTTTTAAGCCATTAAGACCTTTTTTTTTCTTTATCGAGGCTTCGCAGTCATCCCAGTAGCTCTTTCTTGGAGTGATTTCCATTAACGTCATGAATGCAGCAGATTTGTGGCAGTGCCGATGTGCCGTAAAACTCCTCCTGCTTAATATCAGATAGCTCTTCAAGCAAATGTCAGGGGGACGGAAGCTGCCAGGACAACAACAATGCAATATTCTCCAAATTGCTTTTGAAGGCCCCCCTCTCTTAATGTGAATTATGATAACTGCAATTGAGGAAGCTCAATTATGTGCGTTAGGCAACACTTTATTTTATTGTGAGAGCTGTCAGGAATTTGACAGCTTTTGTGTGCATGCAGCATCACAACACACAAACTTTTTTCAAAGTGACTGAATAAATTTAGGATTTGTTCGTTCACTAGTAGAGATACAGAGGGTAAATGAGAAGTGGAATTGAAATTGGTTTATTTCAAGCTATTAAAACAAAATAACCAAATACAGAGGGCAAACAAAACAAACATGAACATGCATCAGGGATGTCCCAATCCAAATATTTTGTCCCTGATCCAATTCATTTCATTTTGAATATCTGCCAATACCGAGTCCTGATCCCAAACTATTTACTAATAAAAATTGGTGATAATTAGTCATGTGAGAACGTTTAGTGACCGTAGCTTTAGGATTTTCAGAGATATAGTTCATTTTTAATCAGATCTGATTCATATTGCCATTAAATCTCCCATTATCGTTATTGTAGCAGGAATGTGATGGTGATTTTTCATGAATAGCTCATATTGATGTAAAGGTTTATTCGTTTTTGTTGTTTATGAGAGAGTGGATTTATGCACCTCTATTTTTTTATTTTATTTTTTCCCCGAGCACTTTGCAGTCGTCTCACTGCTGTCTCTTTGTCAACAGCAGGAGAGCGCCATTCTCATTAAAAGAAAAAAACAATCTCCTTTTTTTTTTTCTTAAATGCCATTGTATTAGTTTGTGCTAAGAGAGACACTTGCCGTTAGTTTAAAACGTTTCTTGAAAGAGTTTTTGAGCCTGGAAGTCAGAGTCTGTGAACATCTCGGTAACATTACCCAGCTGTTTTTGTGCGCCTCCTGCTTCATATTCTGCTGCGCTTTATTGGAATAAAATGTCATAATCCATTCACGATATGCAGACCTGTATTAGGACATTTATTTGAAATAACAAGCTTGAAATATACAGTGTTAATCAAAATAATTTAAAAAAAATGTATTTGGTCAGAACCCTTAATATTTCATATGCATTTCCATCAAAAGTACTTATGGGTATCTTAATTGATTGTTTTATGAGTGTATTTTCATTGTATATCATTTTTATTGATATCATTAGGGGTTGACAACTTTAACGTCTCTCTGGGAGGACAGTTGGAAAATTGCAGCTGGGCTGATTCTGGATTATTGCAGCGATGCTTTTAATTTTTTCCCTGAGAAACAAAATGATCAAATCAAAATGAAATAATATTCTGCACATGAAATTAAATCAGATTAATAAAGCTTATGTTTACTCAAAATAATGTTAACAATTAATCATTTTAGGTGTCTTACTGAATGAACAAAAAGCTGAAATGAGCAATCCCACTTCCCCCTCTTCCTCCGTTTGTGGTGCCTGGGTCCTCCCAATGAGCTTTGGCATGAAAAAACTGCTCCACCTTCATCCACCTCCTTGGACCAAGAGGAGCTCCACAGGTAGGCCACAAGAATGTAGGAAGAGGCAAACCTATGCTAACAGTACCAAAGGACATGTTTTCATTTTCAGTTCTAGCAAATGTATTCCTTTTTCTTGAAGGCAGATGTTATTCACACGTATTTGCATGCCACAGAGCACAAAAAATTCATGTAGGCCATGCATGCACACATTGCTACATTGCCTGCACGTATTTCAAGTGTGTCCAAGGCTAAATGTTGTTTTTGGCCACCCAAATTAACCTAAACCTAACCCTTCCTCTGGGTCTGTATGGCCAAGAAAAAGTTCAGCACCAGCTGCATATATTTAGAAAATGACATGCGAATCGTCACTTTCTTTCTGGAATTCTAACCTAAAAAAATTGTAACAAGTTAAAATGCAAGTAAATCAAAAAGAGAAAGATTGTTGTGCCAAGGCGGAGTTGAATTATTTTGACTAAGTGTGTGTGTTTGTTTATAGAATTTTTTCTTTAGTCTGGCATGTTTCCATCATGTGTTGCTTTATCATTTAAATAAAATGCATTTCGAGTAGTTTTGTAATTTTTGTAGATGTATGTATTTTTTTTGTAAAGGAATGAAATCAAATATATAAATATGTATAAACAGTTTTAGGCATCAATGACTAACTCTTTCTACATTTTCACAAATCTAATTCAGAGTCAATCTATGTATTTTTTATACATATAAAATATTTTTGTGTATATTAGCACTCTGAGTATTGTTATGGGCAAGAAAAAGCTCCAGGTTTTGACTACTTTGGGAATTACTATAAAATATTAATACCTACATTGTGTTTCTTTTCCTGTTGCTCTCTGATGTCACTCTGGTAAATGAGGAGTCTCTTGTTTATTCCTTTAGCACGGCTTTATGCATAGTCAGAGATGTGTGAAGTGGCTTTTTAGAACTTGTAAATGCAATAACATGCTTATGAAAGCCAAACATGAAGGTTTGAGTAACTGTCAACGGCATACAAAGAGCCATGAAGGGTAAGGAGCGATTTGTTTGAAGATTTTCTAAGAAAACCATTAATACTTACATAAAATTATACAACATGATTGATACATATTAAGCCTTTTGTACACCTTATACATTTTATAAATGTTTTGTAATAAGAAATAGATTTAGGGACAAATGTAGACAAATGTATGTAAAATAGTTTGGGTTTTAGCTCTGCCATAAATGTTCACTTTTATGTTCTTTTATTTTCAGTCTACAAATATTTGTCGGGTTAGTTTGAGATTTGAAATAGCAGAAGAAAAGAGAATTTTGTGAATTTTAGCTTTTTTTTTTTTTTTTTTCCCAAATTGAAATAGTTCAATTGATCCCTGCTGTTGTTTGGGTAGGTTTTTCAGACAAAAGAAAAAACATTACACTTTAAAACAAATTAAATTCAGGAGCAACGTTGTATGACTCGGAGGCACTCCCGCCCTCGCCCTCACTGACCCTTCACTCTCCTCTGATCAGAGCTGCATGCACAAATTCATGAAACAACTTTTTTTTCTTCCAAATAGAGGCTTTTCTGTTGGTTTTCAACCATTTTATTTTTTGGTCGTCTGGGGTCAACAAATGTAATTTTTACAAGAATCAGAAAAAGTCAATTTTTAGATTTCCTTGGGAACAGATGGTGTTTGTTAACCAGGCCCACATACCTGATGTGTTCATATCGTATGTCGTATCATTTCTTTGAAATTGAGCCTGGGTTTTATGCATTAAACTTTTACAACATTTCAATAAAAAATGTGCGAGCAATAAAGAAATACCACTTTTTGAGAGCTCAGCATGCTTACGCCATTAAAACTCTACAAACTTTAACACCAACAGCCTCCCAATGTTGCTCAGGGAGATGGGGGGAAATAGATTGAAAGAGTTGAGTAAATAGCTGTGATTTTTTTTTTTTTTTATTGAAGGTGGCGGCCTCCTCCCAACGTTAAAGGTGAACAACACAAAACTTTGATTGTAATTGTAGACTCAACCTGGTGATGTATGTGTAAAAATTTCCCGTATTGTGTCAAAATGTGAAAATGGACACATTTCTGATTTTGTAAGTCATCTGTCCATCCTATAATATTTTAAAACTTTCTTTGGATATCCCCAGCACATGTGTTTGGGTTTCATCAGTGGATTCTGAAACATTTTTTTGAGCCTCATAAGAGATTTTTACAACAGTTTTTGGGCCAGTTTACAAACAGATTTGTTTTTTTTAATTACCACCTTAAAGTTGTAAATTCATAAACGTCATAATTGTTAAATTACGAGGATAAAGTCGTAAATTTATGAGTTTTTTTTCTCGTAAATTTACAAGGAAATAGTTATAAATTAACAAAACACCAAAGTTGTCTGTTTATCTGAGCCTAGCTTGAAGATGAAAGATGTTGAGCATTTTGTGAAGATTCTTTTCCAGATAAATCTAAAAAAACGAATAACTTCTGAACCTTTTGGCGACTCATAATCAAATGATTGTCATTGTAGCCGGTTTTCCGGGGTTGGATGTCAGTAAAGCTGAGTTTTATTTGTAAAATGAGGAGCTCAGAGACACGTTTGGGTGTAGAGGACCGCTACTTTGTTCTGCCCTTTTCATTCATCTGTCCCCTTACGTCATGTAACTGTCACATCCACAAGAAATACCGAAGCGGAAAGAAATCAGTGTTGCATATGTCCCCTCCTCCAGATGAAACGTCTTGTTTCATTATAAAGCAAAAAAGATGAATAAATTTCCTTCTGTTATATTAGCATGAGAATTTTTGAGATGCCAAAAAAGTGCGCCTCCTCAGAGCGTCACACAGACTTAGAGATGAAGAACATTGAAAATAACACCATGAAACCAGCATCAGTACACGTATGTGGGAAAGAGATCACTCCATTCATCCAGTGATTATCTCTAGCCGCTGCCTCCATGTGGGTTTCTGGAGACCATCCCAGAAATCTTTGGGCTACACTCTGGACATGTCACCACTCCATCACATGGCTACTTACTGACAACCTTCATACTCACTCTGAAGGGACAAATCAGTCAACAGTCCATCTATCAACCATGTTGTGGGCTGTGTGTGTCAGAGTGCCCAGAGAAACGCCAACATGCACGGGTGGAACATGCAAACTCCACACAGATGGAAGACGACTGGGATTTGAACCAGTAGCCACTTAGTGAAGTGAGGTAACAGGAGTGGAAATCGACCAAACAGTTTGTGTTACAGCATAGCTGAACATACTGCAGTTTATCGGAGGAACAGGGACTTGTGTTCCACTGTGCATGCCGAACTTCCTTTTGCGCATAATAATGAGTGTCTTACAGCTGCAACCTGCTAAAGAAGAGAATCTGCGTTGTTGTGCTTCCAAACGCTTCAGGTGCACCAACAGGATTAACATTCAGATGCAGATGTTCCGGTCCTCACGAGCCGGATAGGCGTGAAAAAAGCTTTAAACACAGACAACTGATAAAAGTGAAGGACTGCATCAAACCAACCAAAAATGTTGAGCAAGAAACTGCAAAAATATCATTTTTTGTTAAAAGAACAACAGGAGGAGGAAGTTGGATTAAAAATGATCACAATAAAAGGTCAGATTAAATCTCTAACACTTTAATCTAGAGTGTCTGTTACTTCACACGTCACAAAAAAACCAGAGGGTTAACCTTGTAATTTCTTAAACCTACTGAAAGTAAAAAGACAGATTTCAACAACATAAAAAAATAAAAAAGGCAGTAAAAAGGTCACTATGACATCTAATGTAATATGTATAATATACAGTGTTTTCTTATCCTTTTAGCTCTGTCAACAAGAAAATCTTCAGTCTTTAACATTTAATTTTTTATTGTGAGAATTTTATTTTTTTTTTCTTTTGCCTTTATTGATGTACAGGGAAACGTTGATGGAGTTGTTCATGTATGACCACAACTTTTCAAGTCAGCACAAAGACTAGGGCTTTATTTTTTTTCAATGAAAATATGCACAATCAATGCACATTTACTCTGTCTATTTTATTCTATTTTGTTTTATGTTATTCTTAGTCTTTTTTTCCCCCTGTCTGTTGTTATGGTAACAAACAAATTTCCCACGTGTGGGATCAATAAAGTATTTCTGATTCTGATTCTAAACCTAAAGAAATTCACCTTTTAAAAACTCCTTCAGATTTACTGCTACGTGTGTTACTGAAATGATCATGAGTGTTATTGTGAGTACAATGAAAAAAGACTTGTTGATCCATCATTGCCCTCTGCTGGACAGTAGTTTCTTTATTAAAACCAATAAAGAAAAATGACTTATCTCTCATTTCAACTAAGCTTCCAAAGGTAAATGTCAAAATGGAGCCTTGTTGGAGTCTTTTTTCTCCAGTGGATTGTTCTTCCTTTCAGTTTCTGGTTTGTACTCTTTAAATGACTTCATTAGTGTGTGCACATTGTCCGTCGTGCTTCGTGGACCTCAGATTTTGTAGATAAAAACTGATAAACAGTTTTAAAAAGCTTTATAAAAAAAAAAAAAAAGATAGTGTTACAACACAACTGAAAACTAAAAATTGCAGTTACATAATTACAGTCAAATAAAAGTGGATGCGATATATCTTTCATAACCTGTCGTGGATTTTATTGGTATGGTGTAAAAATGATAAAAGAATAAATCTGCTTCTCATTCTTGGGTTTATTTTGCCGGCGAGAGGCCGCGCTCGTCAGAAGAGTCTATAATCTCCTGCAGTTATGACAAGGTCAGGGAGGTGAGTGAACAGTCGGTGAGTTTCCTTCCCATTTCTGTGAGTCAACCTGATGTTTTCAGTTGGAAAAGCATTAGCATTGAATATGGATTTTGCCTCCATTACTGATCTCACCTCAGAGGCTTGTTCCTCTGTTTGCAGCTGTCGTGCAGCTTTCCGTCTCATTATCGCTTTCTGACACATTAGATCCCACTCATTTGGAATCAAGGCTGGCGGACTTAAAATGAGTGAAATCAATTTCACAGTGACCTAATTTATAGTAATGCAGCTAAAAGGCTTTCACTTAACTTGTGGCAGCAAAAACATTCACATATAGACTCCAGTTTATGGATTCTGGTGACTACACTATATTTATCGTGCTGTTCAGTTGCTGAAACAACAAAAACTATTGCTTAGAATCTTTTAAGTTTACAATACTAAACAGCACGACTTACTTTTATTTTAATTTTATGGAATTCCTAATGTTGTTTACCAAAAAGGTTGTGTTAAAAGTCAATTAAACAAAATCATCCATTGTTGCAGTAAAGGCCTGTAAATTCATGCAATCAGCTGTATTGTTGAAGAGAATTTATGAAAAGGCAGCGCTCATTTGTTTGTCAATAAATGTGTCCGAAAATATTTGGAAAGTTTAAGAATAAGGATCCGAAAGTATGTCATTCAAAAGTCTCTACTAAAGGAGGCATGTCCAAAGTCTGGCCCATGACCCATTCAAATTTCCAGCGGCCTGCAGGCTCCTGTCATGAAATCAATCATATGTGGCATTTTCTAGGAATTGTGTAGACAGTTTCATAATTGTGATTGACTAAATAACGTTATAAACCTGTGGCTACTTGACCTTCAGAGTCTTAAGGGCCAAACAGACGTATTTGTTTCTTTGTGGTTTCTGAATACGATAACTATTTGTGTAACTTTCCGGCCCGCGTGAAATTTTAAGACTGTAGATCATATTAACCAGGCGAACCCAGCCTCTCATCTGATGATGAATGTTTACTTCTCTCTGCATTCTTAGAATGAATCCTTCTGTGTTGCTCTGTATGTGGGTAATTATGCTGTATTTCTCATCTGTACACTGGCTGTGTTTATGTTGTGTGTTTAAAATTTTGTTGAAAAAGCAATAAAAAAAATTAAAAAAAAAAAATGTCAAGACTGTAGACCGCTGAATGAACCCATAGAACAAACATGTTCATGCACATGTTTGTTCTAAGCTCATCCTGCAGGCGACAGGTCATAGTGAACACTCATACAACATCCATAAGTAGGTTAGACCCATGCATGGATACACATGGATTTTTCTTTTTCTCACAATGGTTTGCAAGGAGCCTGTTAGTGCTGCCCACATGATAGGGGGTTTCTTGACTGTTAAAATTTAGGAACTTATACAATCAGAGGGTAGTTTGTGTGGACATCCTACAGGCGTCCCATGGGCACTTAAAAATCACGTGCACACCCCGCGGGTGCATCATTGTGTACGGTCAATAAGGAACCAGTACTTGCATCATACAAACCACTGGAGCGTGGTGTTAGGACACTTTATGACAGCGTCACCTGTATGTCATAAGTGTGTGCAAACTTCGTTAGCCTTATGAATGCTCCGTGATAAATTTACCACATGGTATGTTCCATTTTCATGACGTTCCTTGAGGTGGCCATATCCGAGCTTTGGATACTCCTGCTCTCCCCTTAGGATACAGCCGCTCCTCTTTATGACCCTCCACTGCTTCAGGGTTTTTTTGTACCATCCAACTTTACGTGTAGACCAGAGTTTTGGTTCGTGACTACAACAAGCATTTTCTCATGTCCTGCATCAAAAAAAATAAAATACAAGATTAATGTGCAAAGAGCAAAGCTAAGGTTGTGTTAACAAACGTAAAAGTACTTAATAAGGCTGTAAAAGCTATTGATATAAAAATGAAAGATTTTCGTTAATAAACATTTTTTACAGAAATAATTAAAAAAAACAGAGATCAGTTTTATATTTTAACATGTTTTAGACTAAGTTTTATATTTGTTTATTTTAGTACAAAAAAACCATTTTCCTGCTCTTCTCTACCTTTAACCAACTAACAACAGCACCTCACAACAGATGTAACAAAGAACATTCTGCTTTAACGTTTGAATTTAGAAGAAATGTTGGACAGTCTGATTGCTGGACTTTCCAAACATCCCACAATTCCACCACCGTCCACGTCCCTAAAAAGTCAAGTCCTTAAATAACACCTGCTGAAAAACACAGGAATCTGGCCGTCTGGTTTATCATAAAGAGGTCATCTGTTGCAGCATTCACTAGAGGGCAATGGTGAGGTTAGAGGAAAACACTCACCAGAAGTTTAGTGGATGCATGTTGCAAGAACATGCTTCATGTAACGTATGTCATAATGCATCTGGAATAGTGTAAATAGAAGGGACATCAAGAAGTCCTGCTATTGTTACTGGTGTCCACACTTCTCTGTTTTTAATCCTACTGCAATCACCAAGTATGAAGTAAAGGAAGTTTTTCTATTGTGGTTAACAATGAGATCTGCTCTGGATAAACATGTTAGAAAATGATGCTGATTACGGAGGGTATTGGTGTCAATCTGAGCATGTCACTTCATTAGTGCAGGTCATGGTGCACGTTTGACCCCTGCTTGTTGTTGTTGTGAATAAGCTCAGATGGCTGCACCATCTGGTGCAGAAACGAGTCCCTCCTGCGTTTTTCCCTCATGAGCTATTTCCAAAGTTCACAGTTCTACCTCACAGATTAAAGTGATACTTGACACTACTTCCATAACTTTACTGTGTTCACTTTGACAAGACAGCAGTGAGGATGAATTACTCTGCAACTCCCACGGGGAGCGATCCACAGCTCCCATCCGACTGAGTCAGTCTTCTCCTAACTCATCCTCTACAAAACATCAGCTGAGAGGGGAGGACAAATTCTTTACGACCCAAAACATTTGCCAAGCGCTGTGAAGATTTCCAGAAATGTACAGTTTTTAATCGAGCTGATCTGAACGCCCACAGGAGATCGTCAAAGATGGAAACTTCATGATTGGCCTTAACTCCCACCAGAGCTGTCCACCCTGTTTGCAGCAAACGTGTCTTTGAACATTCAGGAGCACTCAGTTTCAGCAGGGCTTTCACTTTCAAATGCACTGTTTTACTGGCACTTTATTTCTAACATTTCCCTTTTGTGTATTAAAATTATTTGAGTTTTTTTTTTTTATTTCTCTTATCAACTAATACAATGTTTATTTTTGAGATTTTATGTTGAAATGATGTGTTTATTATATTATTTTGTCCTTTTCCTATATGCTTCACAAAATACATCAACATTAAAATTAAGATGCTGGGACGGACACAACAACACTGAGCAATAAAATTCTTGCTTAAATTCATTTATTTTTTGTTTGTTGTTTGTTTGTTTGTTTGTTTCAGCCAAAGACATTTTTTCCACCTTTGATCTGGAATAAAACATAACCTTATGAAACTCCTAAAGTAAAAATTCATAAAAACGTAATGCAATTCAATGTTTACCAGTAAATAAATATGTAAATAAAAATCATAATGCAAAAATAAAAGCCTACTGCTAAATTATACTGAAACCTTACATTTCTGTTTGGTGATGCTTTTTGTTGGCATAACTTCATCTCTGATGATTCCTGTTATCACCAAAGAAATTCATTCAAAAACAACTATTAGCAGAGACCACACAAAGAAAAAAAGTAGATAAAACTGAATTTTCTAACTGGAGACAGTCTAATCAACAAAAATCAACAGATCCCCCAAATGGTATAAATGCTAAACAAGTGATAAAAGCAGTTATGTCATACTGTTTAGGTATGTTGATCCCATCTGCCCATTTTCAACCAGAGACAAAGACACAGCAGGTTCCAGCAGGAGGGAGGAGGAATCACAACCGTTTTATTGGTCTAAAGTCAAACATTACTTCGCCTTCATTCTGCGGCTGATTAAGGGGATTTTTGTATTTTGTCTTCATCTAGTTGACTGTCTTAGTTTAAACTTTTTAAGAGTATTGAGCTTCATAACTCTTTGTTTTTTACATTTACTTGAAATATTTATATGTGGTCCATCAAATTAAAAATGTATAGAATAGAAATAATGGTAGAGATGCATGACGTTGTTCGTTTTCAGAACCATGGACAGCACTGGTTGTTGTTTAAGAGCACTTTTAAAAAAACTGCATTTCATTACCTCAAACTGTTAAAATAATCTTATTCTGAAACTTTTACATTTCACTATTGGATTTAATTTTTTTTTTATCTCATTTTGATTCCTGCAACAGACCGGCGTCTTGTTCAAAGGTGTACCTCGCCTTCGGTCAACAGTAGCTGGACGAAGGCATGCAGCGGAAAGGATTCAGCTGGTTTTCTCGATGGATGGATGCGTGGATGGATGGATGTTTCCTGTCACATCATTCTGGGACAGGATGCTTGCTATCATGGGATGGAGCCCAAACCTTCCTTATTTTGAGTTCATCACAGTGTTAAACTAATATTTGTTCAACTATTCTGTCCGTGACGTTTCTGCACACCCAATTATTTTGAACTCAACCAAAAAAAGAAAACAAAGATTTGAACTCTTCTAAGACATTTTCTCTTAAATGAAGTTTAATAAAAAGCAGTTTTTGGTCTCTGCAAATGTTAATGCATTCAAGTGTAAAAATGAGTATTAATACTTTAAAAGGAATAATGAGGCATAAATAAAACAACTATTATTATTAGATTTGCATTTATTATTCATATTTATTAATAACATATTTATTAAGTAATTTAGCATTACATTTGGCTGCTGTAGACACAATCAAATATATTTGAGTTGGCAATTTTAATTTTAACTAACTTATTTTTTGTTTGTTTGTTTTGTAACATACAAAAACCAGGAAGGTCTTTTGTGTTTTATGTTGGTACACTGCTTTGTTATATCATGATTCATGTTTGCATGAACATTATATTTGTAAGAAAAAGAAAACCAAATAAAAACACGTCTGTTTTCAGACGTTTGTATGGAACATAGAATAATCCTGACCGGTGCTGGGGCAGAGGTCACTTCTTCTGTGTACACATGGCAGCATTATCTGATTTAGAGGGCTTGTTTTGGGTCTGTTTTGTTGGTCTCAGTACAATAGAGTTGTGTAAGCTAGCGTAAAAATGCTTATCTGTCCTTCTGGAAACAAAAGAATGAAATTAATCTGACAAGGAACACAGTTTGTGACACAATGTGAACAGCATTTTTCTGTTTTCAGCCATGAATGAGTTCAGAATTCCAAATGTTCGAGCTTTGACTCTATGCATTGGCAAGATCAGTATTGTAACGATAAAATAACAGGTTTTTTTGACGACAGAAAAAATAAAAACATAGTGGAACAGCATTGAACATGGTTTACTATTGAACAATCTGGATGTTGGATTAGTTGAAACTTTTTTTATGATCTATTTATAGAAAAAATCCTGTTATATGTTTGCAGGTTTTAATACGTCTCAGTTTTCATGTTTTAACTTGTTTTTCTTGGTTTATGCTTTACCTGAACATATTTTTATGCTGCCTGTTCTTAGTTTTTACCTTGTTTTGATATCTGTGAATCACTTTTATGTGCTTAAGTTCCGGTAAAGAAAGAAACTGTGAGTGATTTTTGTGAGACAGGAAGTCAGTTAAGCTAACAGATGGGAGTGTCAGGATCACCATGTCTTCAAGGTTGAACTATTCTCTGTTAAATACCACCAGGATGGAAGAGACTTCCTTTGAGAAGTTTCAAATCATCAATAAAATCACAGAAAATAAGATTTTAAAAACATTTTACCCCACATCTGCGGCACAAATCCCTTCTGTGTAAAACTGTACCCATTTTGGACTGAATACGTGTGCGCGTATTTTCTCAGGGCCCAGAAACAAATGTTTACCCACTAGATTTAAGCCTCTGTTTCATTCAGCCTCTTGGCAGCGCGCTCTCATTAGCATAGGTCTGAAACAGCCCTCTGCTCACACATTTGATCCCATTTCAATGATGGGGCCCTACACCCAAGCTGCAGCTAAAGCTTTTCTTCCTTACTGTCTTGGGGCTGGTAAGAGACAGTTTTTGAAGCTTTTTCAAAAACAGATTTCTTTTTTTTTGCTGCATCTGAAAAGAAGAATCCCTCAACCCCGTAGCCATTGCTACAAAGAAGACAACAATCTGACCTTCTGAAATACCAGAGGTTGTGCGTGCTTTGTGCTGTTTGCTGGCCTGCTCTCAAATAAAAGGGTCAGGCAGACAGTTTTATGTCTCTGCCAGTTTTTAACCTTGTTGTCAGCAATTCCAAATCAGCACTTTCCCTTCCCACATTAGAATTATTACGATAATGATGATAAGAGGCTTTATCTGTCAGATCAAACGGTGTGACATTCAAAGTAATCATTTGTAAAGTTGACTCTTTTGACCTCATTAAGGCGAAGGCTGAGTCTGTAATGGTGTACGCTTGGGGGGGATTACTGTGGCTCCCCCCTTTTTTATAAAAGAAAATTCTTATATAAAAAGATAAAAGTATCTCACAAAAATCTACAAACTACTAGGGCTGCAAGAAAAGACCAAAAATAAATAAATAAATAAAACAAATATATAAGATTATATATTTTAAGGAAAAAACATTTTACAAGAATGGTTTCATAAAATTATGAGAACAAAGTAAAAAAATTCAAAAGAATAGAATCGTAACAATATGAGAATTAGTTTCTACATTTTATTAGAATAATAACTTGTATAGTAATTGTAAAGAAAAAGCCATAACATTTTGAGAAAAACATCAAAATTTTACAAATAGTCATAAAAAAACTTCAACATTTTACAATAATAAAGTCTGTAAAAATGATGAGAAAAAAAGTCAACCTTTTAAAAGGATAAAAATCATCAAAATTTGAAGAAAAATATTGACATTTTACAAGAATAAAATAAGAAATATAGGAGAAATATGCAACAATTAATGAAAATAAAGTTGTAAATTTTTGATTCAAAAATATACAAATTCAGATGGAAAAACTCACACTTTTTGCAAATTAAAATGTTAAATTTAGCTTTTTTAATGTTTCACTAAAGACGATTGGATGCTACCAATATTGCTGATCATTTAGATCCTCCTAAAATGTGCCATTCATTCACAGCACTCCACTTGCTTGGCCTGTACGGGTGCTGCAGGTTTTGGTGGATTCGGGCCCGTGGAGGGTCATAGAAAATATTTGTAAGTCTAATATAAGTTTCTAGCACTTATGACATTTAAGGGATGCTGTCACATGGCCTCACCAAACAAGTTTTTCCTCCTACAATTCAATTCAATTTTATTTGTATAGCCCAAAATCACAACAACAGTCGTCTCGATGGGCTTTGAAGTAAAACAGTAAAACTACAGACTGCCCTCTCGTCGAGAGTTTCCCTTTAGACTTTATTGGGAAGAGGTGTCAATGATAAAAAAAAATAAAAATAAAAAAAATGTGTTAAATTCTTCTAACGTGAATAAACTGTAGTTTGTTTTAGAGCTGTGCACTCTCCATGAAAAGAATTCCCTAAATCTACTTCTAAGCTCATTAGTCTCTTTAAAAGGTTTATGTTTCAAGTATGTGACGGAGAAAAACTTTCCAGTGGTGTAGTTGTGAAGAAGTTTAAGGGAAGACTGCGAACAAACATTCTCCGTTAGCCATGACCTCAGATTTCAAATCAATTTTGACCAAAAAACGGAATAATGGCAGCAATAGCGCAAGGTGGAAACGTTTTTTAGAGCTGAACTTGAGGGCAGGCGTGGATTCCTAGCAGCTGTAGACAACAGATGCCTCACACAGGACTCATAGGATTAACGACCAAAACATGCTTGATTACAGTCAAAGAGTGAATTTAACTAATCAGTCTGTTTCATTTAGCTATGAATATTCTTTACAAGCAAATCAAAGAAAATGAATGTATAGCTGTAGGCTGTTACTAAAGGAAAAAATGCTGAGTAATTTCTTCATCCTGTCTCATTTGCCTAAAATGAAAATGCATAATTGTATTTATAACTTATATTATTGCATTACTTGCCTACTGTGGATTTTGCTGGCTGAAATCATCAGACAAAACCCTTGTATTCAGTAAAAGCAGAGATGTTTCCGTTCCTTTAATTTGTAAGCATTTCTATTAACAGTTGCAGAAACCTCATTATGGTAATTTGGCTGTAAATGATGTTCTAATTAGGGGAAATTATTTCTAAATCTACAGCAAAGCAGCTGCTAGAATGTTTCTTTGTCTTACACAACGTATTTATTGGAACACTTAATCGCGTGGAGTTTTAATAAAAGTGCACTTTTTAGATTTTCATGTTAAACATTTTGGATTTTTTTTTTTTATTAAAGCAATAATTTGGATTTTTAACCACAAAAACTCAGTATAAGTAGGATTAGTATATTTTTCCTAACTCTGAATGAAAACTTGAGAAATTCTCACAAGATTCATCAACAAACAAAAGTTGTAGACACACTAAAAAGTAAAAAGATCTTGAGATTATGATGATGAGAAAAAAAAAAACAGCATCAAGATTTTAAACCAGTTTATCTATTTGTCAGAATAACCATTCTTGTTCTGACACCTTTTAACATGTTCTTGATAATCCTCATTTTCTCATACTTACTTCCTGTAGTTAAAGTTACGGGTTTTACAAGTTATAAACTGACCAATCAGATCCCTCAGTAAAAGTAGGTGGAGCCTGTTGGCACCCACATCCAACTTTCAGTCTGCTTTCAAGTTGTAAAGGTGTGAACTTCCAACAAGATCACTCCTGATTAGTGAGAGTGGTCACCATAGAAACACGGTGGCGTTCTCACATACAGTCAAACGCACAAAGCCGTGCTGCTGTTCGCCATTCAGGACGCCACTGTTTGAGACATTTCGAGCCCACAGACGTGTTTTTGAAACACTCTTTGCTGCAAGCAGATTGGACTGATTACTTCAATTTGCACTTACTTCCTAAAGATAGATGGAGGAGCTTGGCAGCATGGCTGGTGTGAGAGGTAAAGCCTCTTAAAAAGGCAGCAGTGTTGTTAATGGTACTGCACCAGTATCAGTCAAAGAGGAAACTCTGTGTTCTTTCACCAGTTTGGCACAGAGATGTTTTGGCAGCATCCTTTGCCAGAGGATGTGAATGGATGCGTCTCAGTCTGCTGCTGCACTGCCTGCCTGTTAAACTGTTTCATGGGCTCAGAGAAGCACTCTGAGCTTAAAATGATTCTGATTAACTGAAAGCAAAAGCATTTAATGAAAGATATTTTAATTGTGTAATGTTCTTAGCTTTAATATTGATTGGTTTCCTTTTACAAAAGAAGAGAATATTTTTTAGGGGGAAAGGTTTGGTCTTTAATGTAATAGAGCTGTTGGAATTATTGCCAAAATAATAATAAAAAAAAAGTTTTTAATCCAAAAGAAAGAAAGTTGATGTGAAAAAAGTGATTAGAGGTATTATTATTCTATTATGAGTCAAAGTATCTCAATTTCATTCACATGGAACAATTACAAAAAAGGTTTAAATGTGTCTAACACAGAGCTCTTCCTCCAGCTCTCAAATATGGAAGGACTTGGAAAAATCTTACACAGTACTATAAAAAGCAAACAAATAAACTCCATAGACTTGTTGGAGACAATGTGGGAGTCAAGAAGGAAGGGAATCATACACATACACTACTATCTTTTTGGAATGTTGTAACAACTGTTCTAAAAAAGGTTTTGGGGTATCACCTGCCAGACGAATTTACAACTCTGTATCTAGGGAATATTGAAGACTCTGTACTGGACGAAGATCTTTACCTGGTATGGATGTTACTCTTGGCAAACAAGAAAGCAGGGACAAAGAAATGGCACAGGATGACATTTCAACTAAAATTAAAGCTATACATTTAAAAAAAAAAAAATGGGGAAAATGGTGCCAATATACGGAGCCTGTGTCCTGACAAGCATAAAATAAAATATATCTCATTCTCACAAGTTATTATCTTGTTCCCACAAAATAGAATTCCGTTCCCACGAATTAATTAATTTGTGCGAACGAAATAATTATTTACGTCATAAGTCATTCATAAACACGGATTCCTGCTTCGCCTACTGGAATAAGCTCCTAGCTTCATAAACACGGATGTGAGCAATAGTTGGATTCACAGCAGATACAGAGGATGTTTAGAGATAAGATTTATTTATTTTAAAAAGCTCTACATGGTTAGCAGTCACTTTACATCCGAAGGCTAGCAGGCTACATGCAACGTATCCCATCATGCATCACACATACCTTATAATGCATCTCGACCAATCACTGTGTCCCTCTGATTGTAGTGTATACACTACGTTACATACATGTTATTATAATAACAAGGCAAACGATTGGCTACGTAGCACATAGCCTACTAGCCTTCAGATGTTAAGCGCCTGCTAAAGAGTATGTTAATAAAAGATAAGTCCTGAATATCATTATTCCTATTCGACCCTAAACTACAATATCCCATACTGCAAATGAGCTGCCCGAATGCTGGCATGATGCAAAAGAGCTCTGAGGCAAGGCTAGGAGCTACGTCCGACAGGTGAAGCAGGAAGCTTGGGCATCCAAAATCTTGTGACATTTTTCTGATTTTCATCTAGACAATAATAGATCGATCATTCTTGTTTTTATTTCCCTACTCTTGAACGAATGTGGGTCAGAGGGACACGGAAGTAGCGGCAGAACGCAGCTTTTGCAGCAGGATGGACGGAGACCGTACCAGGATGTGAATGAACCCAGACATGAAACGTGATTACCGATGCTTTTTTGCTTTTTAAAATAAATAAATCTGATCTCTAAACATCCTCCGTGCCTTCAATGCAATGTAATAAGACACACACACAGATAGAAATGTGAAAGTATCTGCTGTGAATCCAACTATTGCTCACATCCGTGTTTATGAAGCTAGGACAGGGGTCGGCAACCCATGCTTTCGGAGCCACATGTGGCTCTTTCATCCTTCTGTTGTGGCTCCCTGTGACTTTGGAAAATAATGAGTATTTTATAAAAATTCTAATTTATTTTAGTTTGTTCATTTTTCATGGCATTTCAAAGGCGCTGATGGCTCCGTGCCTCGTAAAAACAGCTTCCTTGGTGGGCTCCTGTTTGTCGGGCGAGGGCTGCGGAGCTGATTGCAGGAGGACACGCGGGGCGGCTTCAATAAACACTCCGGGTCTGGAGTGATTTTCTGCGGGGGCTTGGCGTGGCGCGGAGCGGGGAGCGGCTTTCTGGTGATGGAGAGTTTGCGCTGGTGTTTTGGACTCGCGTGTGCGGTGATGTGTGTTTCAGAGCAGGGGAGCTCGTTGCGTCGGTCGCAATCGACCTGTCATCTTCGGGGACGTGGGGGAGATTGAAGGGGAAGAGAGTGCTTCTTGAAAATCCACCAGCCAATCAAAATCCTCACCGAGAAGTACGGGACTTGATTGACATGCAGAATGGCCAATCAGACATCCTCTGACACATACGTCACTGCAGACGCGAGTTTAAATTCACTCAGCGCAAACTCTGTCTCCCCGCAGCACATCATGTCCCCGGTAGAAGACCAGCAACCAGAGTTTATTAAAGCCGCCCCGCGTGTCTCCTCCTGCTATCAGCTCTGCCGTTCTCGCCCGATAAATACGAGCTCATCAAGGAAGCTGCGAGGCGCGCGCTTTATACTGTTGTGGGTGTGTGCTGAGCGGCGCGCGTGCCACGAGAAAGAAGGGGGGGGGGGGCGTGCAGGTGGAGATGGGGGTGTGAGCACGGAGCGGAGATGTTGTGTGTTCGGAGGACGGAGCACTAAATAAAGAGTAGTCGTCGTTCCCCATCAATACTGATCAATACGGAGTCAGCAGCACCAAATGCCTCATAATATGCCCCGCTCCCCGCATAGCACCGTTTACAGCAGAGCATGAATACGATGGTTGCTGCTTTCTGTCTTTTTAATAAAACGCCTCATCTGTTAATACTAAAGTATCTTTATGTAAACTCACTGTGTAGTTTTTAATCATCAGTACATAAACAATAATGTTGAAATAAACATGTAACTAATAAACATGAAGATGAAAAGAAAGAAGTACTTTTTTTTAAATCTTTTCTGGCCCGCAATCTACACTCATGTCCTTGAAAATCGATCGCGATCGACGTAATGAGCACCCTTGATATAATATATACATGCATAATATATATAATGATGTCAAAACGGGTTGTGGCTCCGAGTGCTTTTTTTTCATTAGGGGCGGTCCCAAATGGCTCTTTGAGTAAAAAAGGTTGCCGACCCCTGAGCTAGGAGATAAGTCAGGTAGGCGAAGCAGCAATCCGTGTTTATGAATGACTTATAACGTAAATAATTATTTCGTTCACACTAATTAATTAATTCGTGGGAATGGAATATTATATTGTGGGAACAAGATATTAACTTGTGGGAACGAGATGTATTTTTTTTTTATCCATGTCAGGACAAGAAATGCGGACAACTGGAAAACATTCAATAAAACCAAGTAAAAAAAAAATACAAAAAACAAAAGAATTCAATACACAAACATTGAAAGATGACAACATATTATTTCTGTAACTTTATCTTAATTTTTAAAACCATTGATTCATTTTTGCCTTAATCATAAGAAGTAACAAAAAGAAAAATGCAATAGGTAGCACACACCAACATATGAGCATTGTTTATTTTAAACTCGTGATATCACAATATAGATATGATTACCAAATATGTTCTGTTGTTTATATTTTTGGCATATTACTTTTTTTTTTTAATGTGTTTATTAATTTAGGCTTTTTGAAGATTATTTTATGACCTGATGCCTTTCATGGAAGCCTGTTGTTCTTTTTACTTTTAAGTTGGGATTTCCTAAAAACTGCATGTCCTTTTAAATTATAATTACTCTGTTTCTTTTTTCAATGTAATATAAGGTCAACAACCAAATTTGACTAAATTTGAATAAGTACATTTGAATGTTTTTCATTTAAGAAATAATTCCTCAAAAGCACAAGCTAACAGCCAGTTTTGAAATATCGCCTGCTGACTAAAGCAAGCTGCATCTCACCAGGGGAAACAATATCACACAATGCAGGGAAGCAGCCCCCAGATTGTTTCCTTCCTCTGATAAGGCTGTTGTTACTACGGAGTCTCAGACAGTCATTTCTGCACTCTGGGGAGCCACACTTGTGAGAAGATCCTGTGCCTCTGGAACCAATACCTGCCCTGTTGACAAGTGTGAACTTGTGCTTGAGTTCTCAGTCCAACACCCACTGATTATCAGCCATGACTGATTTCCACAGCTGAGCAGACAATGGCTTCATGTGGGAGTTAATGCTGTCAGTCCGGTATTTAGGAAATGCTCTCCATGTGATACAATTATGCATACTTGAAACTGTGGTTATGTGTCTGCCTCAGAGAAACAAAAATATGCCATTTGCGCAAAATACTAAGCACATATTTCATATGAGTATTTTATTTTTTTGCAATTTTGCATATGCCAAATAGTCCATCACCATTTTTTTATTATAATTATTATTAATTCATATGGCTTCTTTCTTTTGGGAAGAATTGTCTGCTTCAATCTAACGCGCCTTCTTTGCATCCTCCTCACTTAGATTTTTAAGATTATGTTCATTAATTCTCTTTTCTAGTGTCTACAATACTGTGATTGGTGGGAAAATAGCAAACTGATTTAAAAAAATAATGTTTATTTCGATCATGCAAATGATAAAAGTCTAGGAAAAATTCTCAATAACAGAGCTCAAACCACAACAATAAAAAATGAGTTGCATTGTTGATCCGTCCTCAATGGCTTTTCTGATGGTTTTATCTCCATAGCAACCATTTTATTTCTTGGTCAACTGGAGGTGACAAACATGTTTATGCAATTCATTGCATCAGAATATGTAATTCTTAGAAGAATGAGCAAAAGTACATTTTTGGATTTCCTTGGCAACAGAGGTTTTTTGTTAACCACGCCCACATTCCTAAGATGTTCACTACGTATGTTATATTGTTTTGTGCAGCTTGAGCCAACAATTCATTTTTTTTTTAAATGATATTCTAGTAAAAATGTGAGAGCAACAAGGAAACGCCACTTTCGTGAGCTTGTGACACCAACGTCGTTCAAAATCTACAAAATTTAAAACTAACGATTTCATCTTTATCACAAATTATCAGTATTAAGCCCATTGAGACGACTATTGTTGTAATATTAGGCTATATAAATAAAATTGAATTGAATGGAACATTTGTTTCCAAGAAGCTTCACAATGATGCTCAAAGAGTTTGGAGGCAATTGATCAAAACCCTTAGAGGGAGTTTAAGTTTGTAGAAGGTACCAAAGGTGAAATATCTTGGAAAATTCAAGCTGTTGGTTTATTAAATGTTCAATAGAAATATGTGCTTCTTGTGGTTCTACTTTGGTTTCTGTTACTGTTGAAGGTCATTCAGCTTAAACTCCAGATACCCTTTGGTTTTTATAGCATTGTATGGCAGGAGGGTTCTTTTTTTTTGCCTTTGTGGCAGCTGCGTCAAACCCTTGCTTTTACGAGGAAATGCCCCTTATTTAAAGACATCTGAGGACGTCAGATGCTAAGATGAACACGATCATCACCCCTAAGACTCAAGGACAACAAATCTGCATTGAAAGACCTGAATCCCAGAGAAGCTCTCTTCCTTCATCAGAACATTTTACTGGGAATACTGTCATTGATCATTACCAAGAAACTGGTAGACTGGATATGACACTGCAACTCCAATTCAGCAGAATTTCCCTACATTGTTCTAATCCTGGACTCTTTTTGTTTTGTTTTTATTACCATGTTGAAGACAATGTCTCTCATCGATGCTCTCACAGAGACAGGATCTCCTGAAGAAGCCTGTGGGCACCCAAAGGAAGAGGTCCTCTCCTTTTTCCCTGTAGGCAGAAATATCAGCTAGAAAGTTGACAGGCTCAAACAATAAGCTGCAGAATTTTAGTGATAACAAGCTTCTTCTCAAGAAGTTGAACTATTCCTCTCAAGTGGATAATGCAGCTAAAATTCTCTTTTTACTTCACAACCTTTCCAATTGTAAAGACCTGCAAAAAGCAAATGTACTCAGTAGATGATTTATGAGTTCAGAGGGTAACTTACAGCCCCTGCCAAACATAATCAGTTTCCTGGCTTACATTTTATTCTCTTTATCAAACACACCCTTCCTTTAACACCACATTCTTTCAGAGGTTCACCTCTAGCTGGGACTTTAACTTTCAGCACTTTGAGAAAAAAGGTTTCTGTTGAAATTGTTTGCAAAGCTTTGTAGGCATCTTTTTGAGACACGTCACCTTTAAATTAATGAACAAAAAAATGGTATTATGACGAAAGTAATTTGAACTTCCGCTGATGTCAAATGAGGTTGTGCCACAGAGAATTCAGATCATTTCTCAAAAGGAAAAAATGTCTAAAAACAAGAATTTTTGGGGGGGTTATAAGCGAAAAAACAGCTAATACAGCAAGTAGAATTAGTCTTGGTAAGATTTTCTGAAATAAATTGGGGTGTCTTTCTGTTTTTAAGACACAACTTACACTTAATATTAACTATAAACACTAAATACTGGTATTTTTGCTTTAATAACTGGAAATATTGTGTCTTAAAGCAAGTATTGTTAAAACAGTTTCATGTCTTTAAAATAAGTAGATCTATATATTTATTTCCCCGCCCCCCAAAAATTATAAATTTTTAGCGCTACAACAGCGCTAATTATTTGGCTGGGAAGGGGGGATGGGTGTTAAATCACTTGTTTTATATTATTTATTCAAGTGGACAGCACTTTGTGTTGCCAGGTCTGAGAAGTGTCATGTAAATAGAGGTTGATTTGATTTGATTTGATTTGATTTGATTTGATTTGATTTAATTTAATTTAATTTAATTTAATTTAATTTAATTTAATTTAATTTAATTTAATTTAATTTAATTTAATTTAATTTAATTTAATTTAATTTGATTTGATTTGATTTGATTTGATTTGATTTGATTTGATTTGATTTGATTTGATTTGATTTGATTTGATTTGATTTGATTTGATTTGATTTGATTTGATTTGGATGTTTTCAAGACAAAATTACTCAACAATGTATGCAAGATTGTCTTAAAACAAATCATGACATAATACTGCAAAGTTACTAGTAAATTATTTTTTTTATTTATATTAAGTATAAATGGATATTTTTACTGGAAATTTGCAGCGTATCTTCAATATTTTAGCTCTGAAAATAGTGAGCCATTCCTGTCATCAATTAAATGTGGTTTTGCTCATTGCAATAATAAATAATAAAATTGATTCCTTATAAGTTATGCTGTGTGTATTTGGTGTTTTTGTACTTTAGAATAATGGAAATGATAACAGGACACCAAAGTGACAAGTTATGCCAAACTTTTTATTTACATGGAGGAAATGCAAAAATATTAGGTGTGACAGATTAGTTCATTTTTTTAAGTCTGTTTTTTTTCAGTGAGGGTTTGTGGTTTGACATGGTTTGACAGATGTTTTGACATCTGTTAATTATCATCAAATGTGGCTGTCAATGAGACACAAACCCACTAAAGAAGAAAAGAGACGACAAAGCTCTCTGCAAAAACAAGAACAACTTGGAAAGACGTCACTTCAGTAAGCATATAGGTGATGGAGACATCTGTGGTCAACTGTGCAGCAGAGCAAAGTCTGTTTAAGGGCAGAGGAGGTCATCTGGCAAAAGAAATGAAAAAACACCAGTTTGAACCTTTTCTCTTTAAAGAAACACAACACAAAAGATTTAATGCGTCTCCAAAGTTTGCTTGTGAGGTCACAAAAGAATGTTGCAGTTTCCACGCTTTGTTCTGTTTCTTTTGCCTCGGTTTAAGTATAAAAAATGTCTAAAAATCTCAAACGAACACATTAATTACATACGTTATTGGATAATGCTATAAAATGAGCTGTCCTTCGGTAGCCCAGACTATTCTTTCTATGGGCTGATATAATTTCCAGCCAGCATCCTGGTCATGTTGTCCGGTTCTTTAATGTTTCCACGGTTTGCAGCTTCCTCTGATTCTGCAGCCAGTCTCTCAGTGACGTGTTATTCCTCGCTTCTTAGAACTAGTCTCTTCTTAGAATTGTACCTATACTCTGAATTTCGCTGATGCTGTGACTGGTCCTGCTTACGTATTTGTTTGAGCTTCCTTGTTTTTACCTCGGGGGTTGTTTTCGGTGATGCTTCATGTCGTGCCAAAAGGGATTCAAGTGGTTCTCTCTATCATTGCTGCGTTATCTCTGTTATATGTGAGACATAAGCTGCAATTTGTCTGAATGACTGGCCTTTCGAAGATCTATAAATCAAGTGCTACCTTTTAACACATTGTGTTGATATGTAGAAGTCTATCTGTCAAGTGGTGATAAAATTTAGCATTTATCTTTTTTTCTTACCCATAGAAGGATGGTGGTAATCTCTGAACCTTTTTATGCATGTGGGGTGTTCATCATTCAGTCTGAGGCTTGACCCTGAATGGGGGTTAAACACTAAGCTCTTCTTAGAAACACTGACAACGTGCTCTATAGGTTTGAATAGGTGAGCAATAAACTGTTTCCAAAGCATCTTCTTCGTGCGGGCCTCTTTTGGAGACAAGCCTGTTGACCATCTGATGGGACGTCCAATGGAGAAACCAACTCAGTGGCCTTGTGAAACAGTGTCTGCCCTGAGACTGGAAGGTTGTCAGGTCGAATCCACAATCAAGTCATACTAAAGACTCTAAAAAATGGGACCCAATGACTTGCTGCTTCACGCTCAGTATTAAGGGGTTGGATTAGGGGGTCTGTAAGTGAGTGTGACGTCACCAATATAAAATGACTTACTTCCATCTGCAATCAAATTAAGTCACCTCAGTTGCCATTTTTTCACGATGCAGTCGCCACCATGTTGGAGTCAGTAATCCTTGATTGGTCAGAGTTGGTCTGTCAGTATTTCTATGGCAACCACCCTCGGCAATCAGGAGTGAGCTTGTTGGAAGTTACACAAAATCTGTCAATCAAACGTTGCGTATGATCGATGGTAGACCCCACACTTTCATTTAGGCATCTGATTGGTTAGTTTATAACTTGAATAACTTGAACTATAGACAAAAATATGAGGATTATCAAAACCATGTTAAAAACAGGAATGGTTATTCTGACCAATAGAAAGGCTGTTTTTTTTTTGCTCCTTAGAAGACTATGGGATTTTGTCTTTTTGGAACCAGCAGCTATTGCATGTTTGGTACATCAAGGGACAGGAGTCACTCACTCCAGGTTTCATGTACAGTCAACGGGTTAAACCACCAAATGGTTCCCAGGGGCGACTGTGTCTGCAGCTCACTGCTCCCCCAGGGAATTGGTCAAAGGTGAAGAACAAATGCCCCACACCTAGACGCGTAACAGCCAATGGGACTTTCCAGAGTCTCTAATGCAGAAAAATTAAGCAATTCAAGGGATCGCACTTCTCTGCTTCAGTTTTAATAAAGTTAGTATGATGACTGAAGAGAATCTAAATCTAAACTATTGACGCTGAATTTTCAAAAGGAACGTTGTGCTTCTTGTGCATGTTTTCGATTGATTAACTTTGGTGAGAAATGAGATACTGCCATCCACATGGTAGGTGAACTTCAGAAACACAAACATTTTTGCACTTCTTGTGTCGATCCTGTCCAGCAAATGGGGGACGTCTTTATTTGACACAAATCAAAAATCTTTTGAAGCATATTTTTTTCAGTTATTGCATCTCGATCTCCAAAACAATAGCATTTTCTTTCAATTACATTTGGTGTGATGTGGACACAGATATTTGCAGACAAACCAAAAATGGTCTAGCAAAACCTTAAGTTCATTTAAACTTTTGAAATGATTTGTGTTTTTATTTTCTTAACCCATGTTCTATCCTAGGCACGTTAACATTGGGAGTGGGGTCATCTAGACCCAACTAGACAGTGCTCTGAACCTTTTTTCTTCAATGATTTGTGATCTTCACTGGTGTCCATGGATTACATGAAATCTTTCCACCTTTAGACACCTTTGTCACGGTAGGGAGAACACGTCAATGTGAGGGTGGGGTCACAAGGGTTTAACAAAGGAATCCGTCCTGGGATTGTTTCTAGGTGTCAAAAAAAGGTATCCTTTGATGATTTTTGCCCAACCTAAATGATTAATGGTCATTTTAATGAGACAAAAAGAGATCTCTCACACTGATATATCACATTGAACAGATAAGTAAGTACTGCTTGTACCTCCAGAAACTCCTAAGACGTAAGGTTGTACTAACCTTCTTGGCAAGCCGCACAAAGAATTCCCAGTAAACCGCCCCTTTCTCTTCTTGATTGATGATGAAGGAATATTAAAAACAACTTTTCTTGCTCAATCATGTTGGTTTTTAGTTAATATCAGCCTATCAGTGAAATAAAGGATGAAAATGTGTTGTACTTCAGCCATAAACCAAATTTGTGGATTTTAATATGATGGGCGGAAACTTGGGAACTTTTCAGTTTCGTGTTTTTGGCAAGTCTAACATTTAATGCGATGCATGCAGCAATTTGTTTAACACATCTGCATGGCCATTATTGAGTCATTAACTCTAGAAGTATTTTAACACAATTGCTTGCAAATCTTTTTTACAGCGGCCTCCTGCAAAGTGAGGAAGTTTCCCATTGTTCTCCCGTCTCTTTGGACAAACCCTAAACGTGTGTCATTGTTTCCCGTCTCATGATGACAGCAGATTGCCTGGACAAACCCACTCATTTCTCACTCAAGTGGACACACACTTCTGATGCAATGAATGCCCTTTTGACTTCACACTCACATATTTGTGTTGTTTTTTTTTTTACAATAAAACAAGTCAATGAAAGCTCGTGTTCAACTTGTCAGTACAAAGTTCCTCCTTATCGTTCAGCATTTTATTATGTTATATACTTGTCTTCATACCAGAGATGTTATCCTGTGAAGATACACAACCTAGCAGCTCATAAAGGGCCTCGTAAAGGCCGCTATCTGGGGGGGTAAAGGGTTTTACGTGAGAAAAAAAAAAAACTTATATAAGACACAACGTGTGAAGTTGCCATAAACCACTGGTGTTGTGTCTACAATTAGTTTAAAAGGTCGGGGGGAAAATCACAACGTCCCAATTTTATTTGCGGTTAAAAATAAAGAAATCACATTCACAACAAGGTTTCACAATTCCCCCCATTGCAATTAGCAATAAAGCTGTGTCTGTGCCAAAACTGTGCTGCTTTAGCAAGCAGGGTCTCCTTGGTGATCTTAGCAGATGGGTCCGTAAAACAGGATGTGGTTTCCCAAAATTTCACTTGAAAAGGCTGATACCACAGACCCCTGACTAAGCCTTTCACAAATGTTTTGTAAGGCTTTTGTAGGAACCAGGAAGTCATGCAATGGATTTACACGGATGATAAACAGGCAGTGAGTGAGGCATCAGCAGCACAAAACTCAGGAGGAACTCAGCTGCCTTTGAAAGCACCTCTGTGAGGTTTGTGAGCCTTTAAAAAAAATCCGTCCTAACAGCTGACTCGTTTAAAACAGAGTTAGACTTATCCTTTGAGTTAAAAATACCTTTAAACACCCATTAGTTAAACTTTAAACTCAAGAATTCTATTTCCAACGATGCTTTGGTTGCTGTAAAACCATGGATTTAATAGTCTTCATGAAAAAGATGAATCTAAAATGGGAGCAGGACGTGATTGGAGATATATTTAGTAGAAATGAAGAAATAAATAAACCTATGAGCCAAAATGAACTGACAGACATCACTCTGTGCAGCGAAACACACAGAGAATCGAAGGATATCCTTTATTGGCCCAGTTAAAAATGGACAGTTCCACAGTCAAATGCACTAATTACACCCCCACTGTGGAAGTTAGATAAGCCAACATCTATTACAGCTCCTGATGTTTGAGCACACCAACAATATAACACCTAATGGGCAAACAGAGATAATGAGCGTTTATGGACGTCAAAAAGCAAACTATCGACTGTAAATGAGAGCTGGAGCAAGTGAATGTGACAGAAAATGACTTACTTGCAGCTCCAACCATGTATAGTCATTTCAGTTGCCATTTTTTCGCAGTTTTGGATGTCGCAAATGTCGTCAGTAAACAGTGATTGAGCCAAGTCGGCGTGAATCATCATTTCTATGGCAGCCCCTCTCACCAATCTGGAGTGAGCTTGTTAAAAGCCCACATCCCTGTAACTTGAAACATTTCCAATGTTCAACATAAGATACTTTTCTGTTTAATATATTTATTGTATTTTTCACATGACACAAAACAAGAAAAACCATAACCACAGTTGACAACCAATACGTCATTTTCGATACAAAACTATCAATAAATGTGAGGGTTTTTTATTCAATTGTCTTGTTTCCATTAGGCAAATTTACTATCGCTAATCCAATAATCTAATCTATCTATAGATAGATAGAATTTGTTTTATTTCATAGTCAATGGAAACGCAGCTAGTGACTGTTTTTGAAATGCTTCACTACTTAGGTATAGGAAGGTAAATAAAGATAATAATAAAATAGATCTTTAATTATGCAGGGATTTGAGCGGGTTATATAACCAGCAGTGCAGTCTGGGTCAGCTCAGTAACGCAGTGACCCAAACTTGCTGCTCAACAGCGGTCCCATGATTGTGATTTGGCTGCTGACACCATTGTCTTCTGGGACTGAATAGACAAAAGCTGTGAGGACTTGAACGTGTGAACAGTTTAGGATACAACTCCTCGCTTTGTCAACCACAGCGAAGAATCGAAGGTCCAGCAAGTCATTTAATTCCTTGTTTTATTCTAATTTCCCCTGTTTGGAGTTCTTCTCATTATCTGACACAGGAAAGTCCGACCTCTCATTTAGAAATGAACAGTGTCTACTAAAAGAAACTGCTAATTTATTCATCAAGTTAATTATTTTTCAGTTAAAAACGTGTTAGATTTATAGGTGAAATACTTTCAGACTAAACTGTAATTAGATAAATATGAGCAATTAGCAAAATGAGTCCCCGACTGTCAGAAGCGTTTACACGGGTCACTGGAAGTGTGTTGTCGCTGCCGCTCAGCCTCTTATCTTTCGTGCCATTTGTTCATCGTGCAATTTTCTGTTCTGTGTTTGATTCCCTGTTTCTCATCCCAGTGTTTTGAGCCTCTTCCACCATTCAGATCCAATGTGACAAAAACAGACATTTACATTATTTTAGCTTGAGGAATCCTTGAAGTCTCCAGCGTTGCAATTATTTGTGGGCTGTAAAATAAGCGTTTTAGCAAAGAAATGTATTGACTTAGCAGCTTTAAGGAAATTTTTTTAACCTTACTGGAAATGTAAGTTCTCTTTGAAACAAGAAATGTAAAAGTTCACCCAAATGAAATCTAGAAATTGAATGCCAGACTAATATTTTGAAACAAACACAGATTTAGTTTCACCATTTAAAATTTCAAGTTAAAGCATATTTAAGTTTTTTGCTTAAAAACCCACTCTAATTAAAAATATTTTTTCTTTTTTTTGTTTATTTAGTGTTAATGTGATGATGGAGGAATTATATAAATAAAATTAAGCTTAAGATTGAATTTCGGAGTATTTCTTTATTCAAATTATTTTAAATCAGGAGCAGACAAAGAAATGCTGTTGGAAAAAAGATTGTAGGTGTGAAGCAGAAGCTCTATGGCAAACCATAAGCTTCCTGCATCCAGGAAATACACAAAATAAAGAAATTTTGAGGATAAAAGGATTAAAATGATTAAAATCATACATATTAATTGCACTTTTAGCACAGATTATAATAATAAATTATGGAAAAGACTGAAAACGGCATAATCCAAATTAAAAGTCCACTTGGAACACTTTTAAAATAGATCAAAAGACAATCAGAGTCATACTACTGATCAGCATGGACTAGAAAAAGGTATTAAATAATGTTTGACAAAACTGTATCTATTACTCCATCAATCCACGGAGAGGCAGAAATGAGAAAAGGATGAAAGTGAATCCATAAATTCCTGAGAAATAAGAGATGTGTTCTGTCCATCCAGCATTTTCAAACTCAAAAACGTTAAGGGTTTTTTCAGACTTCTCACCAAACAGCTGTGCATTTTCCTCTCTTTTAGGTAAACGTCTACACATTTAGGTTTGAAACCTTTTTCTGCCTCTGCAATATGTGTGTGTGTGCAATAGCTCAGGCAGGAACAGAAATTCCTCAGCTATCAGCTGACTGTAAATTTCACCCAAAGTTTCTGTGGTTCTAAAGCAAACAACAGGATTTATTTATCAGATCGAAACGTGTGGCTGTTGAGAGCAGTTAACAGTCAACTGTGGTTCCTTTCAACCGCTAAAAGGCGGAAAACCAAACAGATCACGACCTTCTCCTCACTGTGACCTTTGTGCCAAACATGTTTTATTTCTTTTGAAAATATTAAAGAATTGGATGCATAATAAATTGTCACCGCACGGCTTCTGACTGCATTTATGTTGCTGCTGTCCTGAGTCTGCAAGCAGAAAAGTAGATGGTATTCCTTCATAAAATGGGGTAAAATTCCAAACTTTTAAACTGTTTTTGGGTGATATAAAACAGATGAATGGTTGGGATCATTAAGCTCTGTGTTATCTGGTAAACAGAGGAAGAACGAGGAAAGAGATTCAATTTGTCAATAATAAAGTACAATAGAACAATGATAAAGTCAATATAATTGTGGTTGGATGAATTTATTGTCCCAAAAGGAACTTTTTTACTTCATTAAAGTTTAACTCGTGTAAAGGTTTTCGGCCTTTACACGGTGAGAAGATCAAAACGTATTTGGGGAAATGCTTTTCTAATCATAAATGTAGCATTTTTTCCAACTTTTTTTAATGCAAGGCTTAGATTAAGGAACAAAAACGGCATTAAAATAGCAGCTAAAACAGTCTTCCGCAATTTTTTAAAGATTTCTCTGAACTTCATTTGATTGGAATTTGAGGGAAAGCAGGGTTTGTTTTGCGCCGGACGGCAGGAGAAGGAATCTCGGGGTTTCCACACCTCCTCAAACACAATCAGATGTTTGGTTTTGACGCATACAATGTCAGGAAAAGGGATACTGGTGTAAAGATGAGACGATGGCAGTCGTCGGTGCTCCTCCTGCAGTTTGAATGTGCCCTCTTTCATTTTCTCTGCAGGGTGCACTTCTGCTGCAGCTGCAGAGATGTAAACCTCTCCCGCTTTCATCTTTTTTTAACCACCTTTTTCCTCTTTCTCCTTTCAAATCGCTCGCTGAGATATTTGTAACGTTCGCAGCAAATGAATAATCATGTAAATTATAGCTTTTGAATGCAAACAAGTTACAGAACATGTCATTAATTATACAAACTGTTGAATCCTCCTCCATCCACACAGATTGTCACATAACTGCAGGTGCCACTGAGAAATGCAAATCGACAGCAGAAATCAGGTCATAAATATTTTGCTCTTGATGAGAAGTAGCGCTTGATGTTTTTCATCCAAAAAATGTTTTCAGAAGAATCTTAATCTAGCAGGAAGGTCAAACGTGTATCACATATGAGACATGATTCTCTCCATATCAAAGTATCAAAAATGCTTTGGGGTCTTCTCTGAGCGGCAGAGAACATCAGTTCCCATGAGAGCAGCTCTCTTCCTGTCAGGCTTGACGGTGTGCGGTGCAGATCCAAAGCCAGCCTCATTTGATTCTCCTGCTGCTGCTGCTGCTGCTGCTGCTCTGCAATCCTCTGGCCATAAACAAGATGAACTTTCTGAACTTCTTCTGCAAAGTTCACGTTAAATGGAATGCTTCCCTTCCAACACTCACTTTCCCAGCTGAGTCTTTGGGCAACAGCTGTCCCCAAACCTTCCATGTATCTTGATTATATGCAAAGAAAGAAAGCATCCATCAGACAAACTCATCCTCCATCAGAACAAATCTCTTGGATTTAAACAAGCAAGGCTCCAGATTAACTGTCACATCAAACCGATAACGATAAAAGGCTCTTTAGTATTAGTGGATTGAAACAATCCTAAGATGAGATCAAAAATTAACTATGGTATTTACTACGGGTCACCAAGAGGGCAGCCATAACCAAACACATTGGTCCAAATTTCTAGGAATTCAAGCACCTACAACACATTCCTCACACTCTTGACGCATGTGAGCCTCCATTGAACAATCGTACGATAGCGCAGCAGCTCGTGTGTGCGTGCCGCATTTTTCAAATTTCTTCCTGCGATTGTCTTTGCTAACTCTAGAGGGAACAACAGAGTTATCACTTCTAAATTTAGCTCCGTTTTCCTTCCGTATCAAACAGATTAAGTTGACTTGCGCTGGCTGACTCAAGAAACCTAACAGTATGTATATTTATTTATTTATTTATTCGTTTATTTAACAGGGACAGTGCACATTAAAAGCATCACTGCAATGCGCCAGAATTAGCCCAAAGGCTATTTTTCATCCGTAGTCCCCGGACAGGTGTTAAAAATTGTCAACCTAAAAACCAAAAATATATATAAATGCAGTCAGTTTCAGTTCATGAAGTTTGGTTTTCCTCCTGACTTGAGGCCCGCAGGTCGATCTCTGCCTCTGCACCATGGCCTCCCCGAGTGCAGAGGCAGAGCCTCCAAGAGATGTAGCAAAGTGTTCAACAGGGAGATGAAATTTACCATTTCATGTTATCGTTGTAGGGGCAACAGCAGCAACAAAGGATCTACGATTTACAGAAAAAATGTTTTATTTCTGCCTCAGACAAAGCATGAGCAAACTCAGCTTGTTTCAATGGAGACAAGCCCCGCCCCCTTAGAAACCACATTAAATAAAATTATTTTTTATATTAATAAAGGACTAAGCTAATTAGAAATGCACAATCTGCATGTTTTAATTGATGCAAAAATGCTTGTGAACACTCTTTACTAATGTAATTCAAGAAATAAATGAATCAAACTTTATTTATAAAAAAGCACTTTTAATGCATTGCTGCTAAGTTTCACAATTAAAAACAAACCAAAAAAAAAAGAAAATATTAAAATGAGCCCACCCTTTTTCCCTCCCCCCTCCCCTACATTCACACATAAACCCCATGACCCCACACACATCTGCATACAGGCACGAAAAAAGAGATTATTTTCTTGCTCTTGTGGTTAATTTTTAGAATTTTGTTTTATTTTTCCAGAGTTCTGTAACTTTTTACAGCAAAATCTTTTTTTTTTTTTTATAAAGCAAACAAAGCCTGTGGCAACAAGCTCCGCCCCCTTTGAAACCATAACACAAAATTGATTTTGAGAGATATTTTGAAAGGACAAAGCCGATTAAAAAAATACAGTTTGTTTACGTGTGAACAGCTTTTTTTTGTTTTGTTTTTTATTTTTTTACTTGTTTTACTTCACTCCTAAAATGTTTTTAAATCTTAAAATTAGCATTTCTTTTTCCTGTGGTTATTTCATGACATTTCTTTTTTCTTTTTTGCAGAGTAGATAGTGACATCCTCTCTGTTTTTTCTTTAGTAAACTCTTTAGGACTTGCACATGGAATAGAATAGAATATCTTTATTTATAGAGCACTGTTCCCAGAAAGAATCACAAAGTGCTTTGTAAAAGGAGCATAAAATCATATCAAAACACAGAGAGGTCATAAAATACAATAGTAATAATAAAATCAAACACAGTAAAATGTTGTAAAGCAAGGACTAAAGTCAACTAAAAGCTCTCCTGAATAAAAACGTCTCAACCTGAGATTTAAAACAGTCAATCTGACGCAACAATGGGAAGGAGTTCCAAAGACGAATAGCAACTGCTTGAAATGAGAGAACCTTTCTAGTCTTAAAGTGGGTTTTTGAAACAAAAAAATAAGAATTGGGTTGGAAGACCTTTAGGATCGGACTGAAGAGGATGGGGTCAAAAGGTCAGATATGTATGTCACATGTCCGACTATAGACTTGAATTGGATTTGTGAAATCTGGCACTGTTAAGCAAACAACCAACAACTGTGTCTTCTTAGGTTCCTCTGGTTGTCATTGATGAAAGTATTTTCCATCTGGTCAAAACATTGAATAAACATATGAGCACAGCTTTGGACTGGTCAGAGAAACCAGTTCATTGTGTTGTGACCTGAATGCCTTGGTCACATGCATAAGTACAGGTGCTGCAGGTTTTTGGGTTGTCCGGGCTCATGGAGGGTCGCGCAGGGGGGGGGGCTGCATCTTAAAGGGACAGAACCAACTATTGTCTCACACGTGGTAAGTGTAAAGTTGCCACAAGGATAATGGACACACTTATGACGTACGTGTCATTAGTAAGGTGCCGCACTCTAGTCGTAAGTAAGGTGCGTGCACTGGCCCCTACGGATGCAAACGTTGCACGTATGGGGTGCGTGCACGTGATACGTAAGTGTCCGTAGGATATCCACACAAACTGCCCCTTGAGTGTCTAATTTCCTAATTTCTGACAGTTGGGCTGCACGCAAAGAGCGCGCACGTATAGCGTGAACAGCACTAGCGGGCTCCTTGAATTGGGGGGGGGCATCTTGCTTATTTCACCACTTATATCTTTGTTTAAGTGTTCAATACAACCTGACGCCCGTAGAAAAGATCTTTAGAGCGAATCTGTGAGCTTGAAAGTTGGCGTGGGCCACCTGCGTTTCCCGTATAGGTGTGACCACTTTTCACCTGTAAGCTCGTAAGCTCACCCGGAAGGGCAGTTGGCCCAAACAAGGAGATGTTTCCCCTTTATGTCTCTATTTTGAATCATCTTAAATTCATTTTAAACTAATAAGTCACTAGGTGGTAAACCACTAAACGTTCTCCAACATGAAGGTCATTTCCACAACAAAACCGAAAACAACATCGGAAAAAAATTTGGCTTTCGTTTATATTCTGGTTTTGACTTCTTTTTTTTTTCCATCCTGTTTTTAATATAAAAACACATTTCCTTTGAAGTTTAAGGTATTTTCTTTTTTTGCAGTTTCTTCTTTTTATCTATTGGTACTAATCCATTAGCATTGATGCAATAAATTGGATTTATGATGTTAAAAAAGCGTCCTAACATGATAAGATCACACAAAGATAATGAATTATTAGTTAGCCCATTTCTTAGACTTATCTGATTAGCTTACTGAAAAATAAGGCCTCATTGGAAATAAATTACAATGAATTAAATAATAATTAAATTACATCTTTTTGTCTATTTTTTTTCCAGAAATGAACACACTTCATGACGATGTCCATACCTCAGTACCCAAAAATATGACTCCTCCAATTCCTCTTCAGATTATGCCACATCTAATGATCATCTGTTCCACTTTGCTTATGACTTATGAATTATTGAAATAAATGATGAATTTCTCTCTCAGACATTAATCACTGCAGTTCAAGAGCATGAGTCACTGTTCTGAAAGACGTCTGGATGCAACTTTTTATCTGGCAGTTCTGTCACGGCAACCATGCGCAGCGTACTCTGCGGCGTGTCGCACAAGTCAGAAGAGTTAATATTTAAAGGATAATAAGTTGGACAGAACACTTTCCATTGTCTGAATTTGATGCTGTGTTGAAGCTTTAAAAATTAACAGACTCAGATGATTTCATAAACCAAAATGAGATAAAAAGATAAAAGTGTTTGGCATCAAAAATTGAAGTAATTAAATACGAACAATAATAAGGAATATTTACACTGGAAATTAGACAAAATGTACTTTTATTTTACATATTTGTTTTATTTTTGCTGCTAAATTTGACTGATTGATGCTTACTTTCTTTTCTTTTTATAGTTTTGAAATTGTACTTACTTTTTACACAAACACCTGTGTTACTTGTAAAAAATAAAAAATAAAAAAGCAATAAATCTAAATCTAATCTAAATGTGATGGTTATCATATATGGAAAATAAAGCAACAGTCCAGTGACAGGGTTATTTCTAAGAATATGACCTTTTTAAAAGGATTTAAAGTTGTCATTAAACTGAAGAATTGACTTTTTTCTATCAGATAAGCAGTGAAAGGGCGGGCTGCCTTTTGTTGGAGTCCCTCTATAAGTTGGGGGGGGGCTCCAGAACAGGCAGTGCAGTTCATGGAGTTGATCATTCACTTTCTTGCTCAACAATACAACTAGTAATTGTGTAAAAACGTCAATCAAGTTAATAAATCACAGTTGCTCTATTAGAAATGGAAAAGTTCTACTTATGCAATTTTGATTAAAATATCATTTAGGACCTTTAACTTCAGTTTTTCCATTCAGTTACTTTTTTGCCTAAGAAAATGTTAAATATATTAAGTTTTGTTGCTCTAAATTAGAATAGAAGCCAGGGGGGTGTGGAGCAAAGGGCTGTTAGGAGCCCTATCCTGTGTGTTGTGATCCATGCTCACATGAGTAAGGCGCAAAATTGCACAAAATTGTCATTCAAGGCAAATTTCAGCTGAAAATTCTTTCCTCTGCTTCTGGAAAGTTCTGACTGGGAGCGCTCTCTCTCAGTGGGGAGTTTCGTTTAGAAACGCCTGTACGAGAGGAAATTTTATCTTTGGGCACAGCTATTTAAAGACTCTGTTTTGCTATTCACAAAAGTCCAAAGACCGGAGAGAGTGCTGCACATGGGAGGTGCTGGGAGAAAGCTGGAGGACGGAGAGGGGAGAAGGGAGGGTGAGGAAGCAGAGGGAGGGATGGGAGAGACCGGCCTTTTGGGTTTCTCATTAGTTCAGCGTGGTTCTCGCTTTGAGTTTTTTTTTTTTTTTTTTTTAAACGCCCGCCCACCGACCATTATCAGCACCGGCCTTATATATGCAGCCTGATGCTGTTGTTTACGATTACACACACTTTGCAGCTCAAACCGCCACACAGCCACCACCATGAGGGAGTTCAAGAGCAAAGATTTTTGGAGGGCCGTTCTGGCCGAACTGGTCGGCATGACCTTCTTTATTTTTCTCAGCATCTCTGCAGCCATAGGAAACTCCAACAACGCCAACCCAGACCAGGAGGTGAAGGTGTCGCTGACCTTTGGATTAGCCATCGCCACTCTGGCCCAAAGCTTAGGCCACATCAGTGGAGCCCACCTGAATCCCGCCGTCACCCTCGGCATGCTTGCCAGCTGCCAGATCAGCGTCTTCAAGGCAGTCATGTACATAGTGGCTCAGATGCTGGGTTCAGCCCTCGCCAGCGGCATCGTTTACGGGACGCGTCCTTCCAACACCAGCTCCCTAGGGCTCAACTCTGTGAGTAAAACTTTTGATATCCCCTTTTTTTGACAGCAGATATTTTTTTTTACTTAAATGGGATGCATGGCAAGATGGAGAGGTGTGGCGCCATCCTTTAAACGCACACCTCTCCACGTTGCATTTTAAGGACGGTGTGTTTAAATGCAACGTGGAGAGGTGTGCAGGTAAAGGACGGCACCTTTAAACAGTTTGGCAAAAAAAATCTAGTGAAAATTGGTAGCTACAGCGATTTTATGACTCTACTACTGCAATGATATGATGGCATCAAGATGTCAACATAAAGCCAGTGAAGGGAAACTTTCCATTCTTTCCATTCCAATGACTGAATTTTGTTTTTTTTCCCCCTAAAAACCCACAGCTTAACGGTGTCACCCCCAGCCAAGGAGTGGGCATTGAGCTTCTGGCCACCTTCCAGCTGGTGCTGTGTGTCATTGCAGTCACTGATAAAAGGAGGCGTGACGTCACGGGCTCTGCACCCCTGGCCATTGGCCTCTCAGTTTGCCTGGGACATTTGGCAGCTGTAAGTTACACCATCCCCAAAAATGTTTGCTCAAGATTGACCCCAATGGATTTTAGCGTGGTCCACCAGGTGAATAAACCGCCTTTCATCGCTCCAGAATGACTTCATGCCTTTTTTCTTTTTTTGCTATCATAGATCAGCTACACGGGCTGTGGCATCAATCCCGCCCGCTCCTTTGGCCCAGCTTTGATCCTAAATAATTTTACGGACCACTGGGTAAGTCGGAGGGGGAATGAGCCCCAGCAGACCTCACATAACTGAATGTGGGCTACTTACTACACACACGAGTTAATCAGTGTTTTGTGGCATTTCTGTGACATAGTAAGGACTTGAACGTTACAAAGTCAGTGCAAAAGCTGATATGAGTTATCTGTCGTAGGTGTACTGGGTGGGCCCGATGTGTGGTGGTGTAGCGGCAGCTCTCGTGTACGATTTCCTGCTGTCCCCCAAGTTTGATGACTTCCCTGATCGCATGAAGGTCCTGGTTAGCGGTCCAGTGGGAGACTACGATGTAAATGGAGGAAACGAGTCTGCCACTGTGGAGATGTCTTCAAAGTAGCTGCAGTTGTCCCCCCCACGTCCTTGTAAATGTCTATACTAAAAAAATAAATATGTACAAATTTAAAATTCAAAAGCTTTGAAATTTAGTGCAGAGTTTTAACGTTGTTTTGAAAAAAAACCAAGGAGGATTGTCGTCTACGGGTCAGCTAGAGAGGCTGTCTGCAGTCACTCCTTTTATCAACGCAGCACCAGCTCTTTATCAAACCGCTGCTGAAGTTTGAAACCCGAGGCGGGAAGCGTGCTGATCTTTTTTCTCCATATCAGTATTGTATGTTGAAGCCTATTTTGTATATTACCTGTTTCACTTATTCTTATTCCTGATGGATATTATATTGTGTGCACTCTTTTGTCTGAAGTTTTTTACGTAAAATAAAACACAATGTGAGAATTTGTTGTTGTTGTTTCATTTTTGTTGACATTTTTTTCATGTTTTTTTCATACTCTGCATTTATTCCAAACACAAAAAACTGCATGACATAACATGCAAAAAGTTACCAACAACCTGATAGAGTTCCTAGAAACACGCGACTCTCAGCTGTAACTTTATGATCTGTCAGATTAGATTATGCACGAGTGATTATAAGCATAAAACACAGGCAAAGAAATGTTAAGCCTTACTTACGACTGCCCTTACGGACGGATACGGGCCTGCACAAAATTAGAAGATAGACCGCTCGAGAACCTGTAGAGTAAAAAAAAGTGTTGATGCACATTTTTTGACGGGCATTCTGCATGTGGCAGGTCGTAGAGAACACTTATGGAACACGTAAGGGGGATATAGGTGGGAAGCAGGTGAACGCTAAGGACTGCACAAGGAGCCTGTTGGTGCAATAGATAAGTGCGTGCTCCTCGCTCCTTGTCTAATCAGGAAATTAGACAGATTGTAGTTCCTGTGGACATCTCACAGGGAGGCTACGGGCACTTATGTATCACATGCACAGCTCATGCATGTAGCTTTTGTGCACAGTCAGTAAGTAGCCAGTGTTTGCACCCCGCTAATGACTAGAGTGTGGTGTAATGACACCGTACGACAGCATCACGCTTGCGTCAGAAGTCAATCAATCTTTTTTTTATTTAAAAAAAAGCGCTTTTCATGCAACGCAGCTCAAAGCGCGTTACAATTAAAACCAAAAAGATACAAAAAATAATTAAATTAAAACCAACCCACCCCTTTGCCCCCCCCTCCCTTATTGAAAAAATACACCCCATAACCCCACACGGGCGCTAAAACCATGACTGACAAACCAGACATATGGTTTGGCTCTGCTGAGAGGAGACAGTATATGGGAATCTATTTACACCAGGAGCCCACACCAGACAGCAACAGGGTCCACTCCACAGCCGTGAGACTGCAATGTTAGACCCCCAGCAAGGGCGAGCATCTCGGGAACAACCCCAGACCAAACTGCCAAGCCCTGGAACAAAAGATGGACACACTGGAAAGTGCATGTAACTGACTTTTTCCCTACAAATATTTCAAGACACACTTACCACATGCATGACAATGGGACGTCCCTTAAGGTGGGCCATGTAACCATCTTTACTTGTGTTTCACTTAAGATGTCTGAGTAGGTCTTATTGCTCTCTGCAAAGATTTACTAACTTACCTGTACCACTCCTCTTTATGACCCTCCACGGGCCCAAAAATGTGGCTGCTTGGACGCGATAATTGCAAACTTTCAAAATGAAACCTGGGATAACAGGCGTCATAACACCTGAGAGTGTCGAGAAAAATGTATTCTAAATCACCTTATTGCATCATTTTGTGTTCTTTCAGTTTAGTCAAAGTTTGTTCAATTATTATCTCTGAATAAAGTACATTTTGTTATGAAGGGACAGTTCGCTCGTGTCTTTTCTGAGCCCTCCTCAGGGTTGTGGGGGCGCTGCTGCCCCATCAGCCACCCAGCTAGCAGCAGGAGACTCTTTGGACAGCTCACCGGTCGACTAAAGGACTTCACAGATGCACACCAGCATGTGATTCATGGAGAGTAACTCATCAACTGAGCATGCAAAGAAGGAAAGAAAAACCTGCAGAAGCACACGAGGCAGCCACAAACCCCACAAACCTTTGGACTGCAGAGGGAAGTCAGGACACCTGCTGGAAATCCATGCTGGCACATTCAAGCCGCTCACAGAAACACCTCCACTGGGGAAACAGCCATAAGGGGATACGTCACTGACTCACCGCTTCACCAGCTGAAGCATTATGTTCATCCCTGACAGAGTAAGCTGATGTTAAGCCTCCTAAGAAGGAGCATTTTGCAAACTGCCGCACGGCAGAGGAAACTGCAAAAATGTGACTGTGAGGAGTCTCAGAGAAAACAGACCCTGAGGAACAGAGGCAACAAAGAAGCATCTCCTCAGTCTGCAAACTTCAAATAGGGATGACACTGCTTGAACTTCAGGGATGCTGGGGGAGATGGATGTTTATATTTGAATCGGCCTAAAGCAGCTAAGTGAGAAATCCTATAACTATGATCATTCATCTCTGCATTTCAGAAAGTATGCCTAAAAAAGAATGATGACATTAGCAAAAAAAGAAAGAAAAACAAGGGTTTAAAGACCCACTCCTATCATCTCTCTTGGCTATTTTAAAAGCGTTTCCAGCGGTCTTTAAATTCTGATTACAGCGTACCACATTGGGTAAAATCTGTGAAGGATTATGTCTTCAAGGCTGCAATTCTCCTCACTAAACACTTTCACACTTTTCTCTCAAAGTTCAAACCTTCATAGAAAAAGAAGTCCAGTTTTATAGAATAAAAACAAACATTTGATTACGATCAAGGATTCATGTAAATTTGGCAAACTGAACGCTTTTTGTACAACAGCTAGATAGGATGCAGAGCACAGTGCAAATAAAAGAAAATTGTGCAAAATGACACTGAAGGAAATGCGCAAAACAGCGACTGAGGAAGGTGAACCGCAGTGCAGCGAGGGAACACTGTATCCTGTTTTTATACTATATTAGATATTCCCACAGTCACCCATAATAGAGAGTTCTCTGATTTCATGCTCTTCCACTAGCTTACGGCCCCTCATGCCCCATATTAACGGTGCAACACAAATGGCGAGCTATACTGGAGCTATCCAGACGTACAGTTTGAGCCAGTTCAGACGAGGAAGACCAAGACGCACACCTAGTCGCCTACAAGTTGATGCATCAGATCGGCTTGTGGCCCGCCCAGAACAGTTTCAATGCAAAAAAAAGTTTTTTTAAACTGTATTTTTTCATCTCATTCCAAATCATGGAGATTTGGATTTAAAAAAAAAAAAAAAACTCAGAAGTGTAATATTTAGCTTAATTTTCTTAAAATATGTTGTCCATCATCAGAATCATCGGAAAAATGCTAAAAGAACATGTTAAAAACACATTTTTTGTCATAGTGGGTCTTTTAGAGGGCTGTTTAGAAAAGCTGTGGTACATTTTTCACACTCAGCAATCTCTTCTATCCTCTCTTCTTCTCTGATTTTCCCCTTCAGACTTTAAATTTGCAGCCAAAACAAAAATGCCGAGAAATTCTTGGACCGGCTGAGATGCTAATCCATGGTTGTGTACGAATTCCTTCCCTACTCACTGTGTAGTTAACTAAATAGCGCGTTGGCCATTTTCTAGCGCTGTCTGAATATACAATTCCAAAATCCAGTGCCCTAGAAATTTCCCAGAAGTATTTGTGAAAAATCAGTGTGCATCGATGCTCACTAGATCCTATAGAATTATTAAAACAAAGATAGACCACTATGCAGTGAGCAATTCTTGCAAAAAAATATATATTTCAATGTATTTTTTAAATAAACCATCAATGTGTTTATCTTCAGAAGACAGTGGACTCATTAATAGTTGTCGCATTTCGCTCATGTCATGTAAATTTTAACTTTGTGAATCGATGACGTCATATCCGCTGTTTAGTGAGCGTGGTGTCCGAATTGCTTTTATAAACCTTATGGCTTATGGTGGGAATTCGGACACAGCCCGTGTGTGCGTGTCATCATAATTTTTACGTCCCACAATTCCACATGGCACCACCTCAGTGCACATGTTGTTTTCCAAGGAGCCGTTTTCTTGGAACCACACACAACAGTTTTATGAGTCCTTTCAGTTTCCTTCTGTGGCGCAGCCCGTCTGAAGGAAGTCCGAGCTTTTCTTGGAATTCCACGTCCCTGTTTCGTGGAATCCTGCTCCTTTTGGCTCCACCTCCTTGTTACTTTGCCATATTGTTAAGAAAAATCTAATGATATCACAATGTAAAAGCACTAAAGCATTAAGAAACATGTTTGCCACAGAAAATGTGCAGCCTTTTTGCTGGCTCGGTCTCTGCCTGTGAGAGCGGCCTTTCACGAGAAGAGTTGATGTCATCAAGGGTGGTAACACACCATCAACATTTCTGCGAAAAATGTGAAGGGAATTCTGTGTTAGCTAGATAATATGTGATCAGGAGCTTTATTTAAGGGAAAAGAAAAGCTGTGAGGCCAGCAGACGTGTTTTCCTCTGTGGAACAAGTGCATGAAGGACTGTAATCTCCAGACTAACTTTTTTCTTTTAATCCAGTTTGAGGATCTTCTGCTGCGGAGGGATTCAGTGAGCAACACACACATGACCTCAGGTGGTTAAAGCATTTTTTTTGGGCTTGCTGTGGCACTTTAATGTAGACTAAATCAAAGGAGGACTTTATTTTTAAAGTTGCACTTCAAGCTTTACTCTTTGCTGCTTTTGATTTAGAGGAGGGCCTGATTTCATTTGTGAAAAAAACGTAAAACTTTAGTCTCTAACCGTTTTGCATTTGGTGTTTTTGTTCTCTTTGTCCGTTTTACTCTTTAAAAGCTGAGGCGGATGAAGTTCATGGGTGATTGGTGACCGTTGAGACCATGAGCTGCTCCCACTCGCACAGGATCAGAGTAAGTTTTGGAGTCTGAAACCTTCCCGAATCAAAGCTTTCACAGCATTTGATCAGACAATTACTTTGTCTATTTTAAAATCAAGTTAATAGCAGTTAAAAAAATGTTGACATTTTGTTGAACCACATCTTTAGCCCCATAATAAAAATTGGTTCACTAATCAGTAGGTACTTTGCATGACACGTCACTTTGCATTAAGGTACACAAAAACAATAATTAATAGGTGAGGACTGTGATATTAGTGTTAAGGAATTGCCTATTATAAATCACACACAAGGGAAAACTGTGAAAGACAACAAAGGTATTCTAAATTAAAGTCCTGTCATCTAAAGTAAAAAAGTATTTGTTTAGGAACTATGAGGTTAAGCCCGAAAATATTATTTATTATTTTCATTTCTGTTCCCCATCAAATGTTTAACCCTTTGAGTCAATCGTAACTATTAATAAATCATTAGTTATTATAAAAACGTTATTTATGACCAATATGTGATGATTAACTAACATTTAATGTTCATTTACTCTCTACGACCTGGGTTAAAGTTTGTGGACCAAATGGGCTCAAACTGAACTGAAGCCAAGAGATCACAATCAACGGGACAAATGGAGCAGAACGATATAGAACATGAAACCAACCAGAGCTAAAGAAAATAGGATTTAACAGGCTCAAGAACTCTAACAAAGACAGGAAGTGGAACAGATCCAGCACTGATATTACCCTCTTTGACACAAGCTCCATAAACCTTTACAAATCCTTTAGTGTTGGTCTGTTTTAGTTTATTTTTAACATTAATTTAAAAAAAAATGTAAAAGCAGTTGCCAACTCCAAAATGTCCTCTGTAGAGGACATGTCTCCTCCTGAAACACTGAACTCCTGCAGAGGACATGCAATCATACCAAATGTGAAGGGGTGGGGCTCTGGGAATTGTAGTTTTTGGTTGATTTGAACACATTTAGACTGGACAAAAATGTTTTTCTCAGAAGGATATGCATTTGATTTGTATTGATGCAAAAAACTAAAGCGTTGAAAAACTAAAACTGTGCTAAAAATCCCAGAGAAGAAACAAGTAACACCAGAAAAAATCCTGTTTAAAAATGGTAACACCAGCCTCACTTCCTCAGACTTTCCTGAAAACGTTTATTTGTATTAACATTTTCAAGTTAAAATTAGTTACTTTACATCAGTGGTAGAGCTACAAGATGGGGCATCTTAAATCATTTTATATGGAGGGGGGGCAGGTCTTTGGTAGGGCGGCAAATGGGAACAGCAGAGTGGATGTATTTACTGTTGTAAAAGTTATTATTAATATTGATTGGACTGCATATTGATGATTTTTTTTCAATATTTGTCTATAATGAAACTAATATTGATTAGGGGGGCAAAGGTTTTTGCTGGGGGAACCAGTTGCCCCCCTTTGCGGCCTATAGCTCCGCCTCTACTTCACTTTTTTCCCACCACGTTTATTCAGCAGACATAGGAAGACAAGTAATGAATAATAATGATTTGGTGTATAAATAATGAATCAATAATTTTTTTTTTTTTCATTTAAAAAAATTAACAAATTACCATATTACCAAAAAGATAATGTGTTTAGTCTCCTGATCTGTTAATGCGTGAGAATATTTTTAGAAGAGACTATTGAACAAAAGGATAAAGTGGACACTTTCAGATTTTTCAGCATTTGTGAATTTGACTCTCTGCTCTCCAAAAGCATCCACCCTCCTGGGTGTGGTTGTCGTGGAGTTAACTATCCATCTGCGTTCTCGCTTGTCTTTAAAAACCAATAAGATGCAGTCACAACTGACCTGCTATGACAACTGCAGGTCAGTTTTTCCCAAATGTAACCTTTGATCCACTAGATCAACTATTTTTGTCTTTTCTTGCACAATGTTTAGTTTATGTTCAACTCACCACCATCTGTTTTTCTCCCTTTTATGATTCTAAATGGAAATGTTACCTGTCGAAACTAAAATTTCGAATTCACTGATATTTATCAAACTTACTTTTTAGTAGACGGTTACAGAATTATTCAGAGTAGCTATAAATAAATCTACAAATGTGAAAAGTGCAGATGTAGCCACACTGGACGCATGAATAAAAATGGGAGCTGTGCAGCACGCACGCCCCAGGCAGAAGGTGATGCTTTGAAAGGTTTCTTCCATCCTAGAGGAAGACAATAGCAGAGTGACCCTTTGACCTCCCACGTCTTTCACACAGAGGAGCAGCAGGGGAGTCTCATTTCCTTGTTTTGAACCTGTAAGGTCCCATTTCCTACACACCGGCAAATGACTGATGTTGACATCAATGCCTTCAGTTCTGCCTGACATATTAAGTGTGCAGACTGAAAGACAGGAAACCATTTCTCATGACTTTCCAGTCCAGGGTGCCCTTCACACGTGGGATCTAAGACACAAAGTCAGACAAAAGCCACAAACAAAGCAAAAAAAATTCTATTTTTAGCAATTCAAAAACAACTAATTTAATGGGATTATAATCACTAAAAAATCTTATTTGCATTAAACTTGCTTCCAGATTAAATTCTGATTGAACCTGGTTTGGTAAACACAGAAATATATAAAACATTTTTTAAAATGACTACAGAAATTTGCATGATTCGATAAACATTTTTGAGAGCCGTACATAAGAATTGAACCACTTTCTGCTGGACGAAAGGGTGGAGCAAAGCAGGATGGGTGAACGTCAAAACCCTGAGTTATTTACAGTCACCCCTTCTTCAAAAGTCAAAATCAGTCGTCATCCACCTGCGCCGCCATATGAAATGTTATCACAAAATATGGATTTGATCTAGGTGACCCTGAAAGGTTACCCTGGACACAAAAATCATGAGAAAATCCAGCTCCTAGATGCTGAGCATCGTGCATTTTTAGAGTCTTTGGTATGACTCGGTCTGGACTTGAACTCGTGACCTTACAGCCAGAGGTCAGACACTCTCCCACAAGGTCATGTCGTAGAGTATGTTTGAAGCATCATGGAAATGCAGCAAAGCTTTTAAGATATTAATCTAGAATAATATTTAAATAAAGGAATGAAATAATTAAAATATCTAAAAATAGAAAAATGTAAAATACAATTAGATGACTTAATTAAAAAAAAAAAGTAAAATACTGGTATGACAAATAATTCATAGTAGATAAAAGTACAAAAAAATAGGTGAGATCATTGATGTACCGGTAAAGTAGAAACTGAAACTTGATAGGCCAGTTTATTTGCAATGTAAGTTCTAATTTCAGCTTTAGTCACATTTATCCTTATGAAAAGTGTGTGCTCCTCGCTGCAGCCTGACTGTTGAAAATGAGTTAACTAAAAAATAAGAGTGTAGATTTTGTGTGTTTTATTCAGACACTTTAGTGTCACGTGCACACCCGGTGCGTGCAACATTTGCACACAACAGTATTGAGCCAGTAATCGCCCCTAATCATGGCTTCAAGGCGTAAGGACACCGGACAACAGCATTAAGTATGTGTAACTTACTCAGGCCTACAAAAACTGCACCACACTAACTATATGCACGACAATGGTACGCTCCATTTTCACGAGCACCATGGTGCACGAGCCTCAACCTGCCTTGAGTGGATGCAGCCGCTTCTCTTTAGACTACGACCCTCCATGGACTCGGATAACCCAAAGAAACCTGCAGGGGTCAACCCACAATGGGTGCTAAAGCATTATTTTTAACTTTTATTTTTCTTTACTGGAATTCTTTTGACATTCCTATTCTAGGGGATCCAAATGTTCAATCCCATCCAGACACATGCACGGCTTGTTGGAATTATTCGTGTAAATGACGTCATTGTTAATCTCAAATTGAGCCACAAATGCAGGCCCCTCTTTTTTATGCAAGCAACTGCTGACCTCTGCAACAAATAAAAGCCTGGAATCAGACAGCTAACATGAGCAAACTCTTGGATTTGTGCAGAATAAGCAACTCCAAATGAATGATGAGCAGAGAGGTTTTTAAAGCTTTTAGCAGCTTTGGTCTTAAGCTGTCACAACCTGTGTCTTTTTCTCCTTATTTAAGAGCAATGTAGAAGACGGGACACCGCAAACTGACTAAAAATCCACTAAAACTGCAGGTTTTATTCTGTCTGCAGCTAAATGGAATCAGCTCGCATCCAGATTTTGGCTTCAAAGTCCGGTTCAGCTGGTTCCATGAGGGCTAACAAACTGTTGGTGGGTTGAAATAAGTTGGTCTGGCAGACCAGGTTCAGAACTCTGCCACAGAGAGGCTAAACGGGGCGTGGAACCAACTCCATCCTTTGGACATGCAGTCCTTCAGCGCTCCTGTTTTGTGGAGCAATAACATGGAAGCCGCTCTCTTTGAACATACTGAATTTGTCTGTGTCCTGTTCTTTTGGTTTGTCAGGTTGGACCCGACGAGTGCCAGTGTGGCGGTAGCGCCGCCGTATAATTACCTGCTGGCACCCAGGAATGAGCTCTGAAAGAGGAAAAAAAAAACCAGGAGCCCTGCTGTGGCGTGACTCAGTCCTGGAAAATGAAACAGGAGGATGTTGAGGATGCAGAGTGATCAAAGGAGCTGGTCCGGGGAGAAAGGAGCACGGCATAATGCGGTATCAAATCAAGTACACATTTTATTACACAAAGTTTCCTTTTCTCCCCCCCGCTCGCACACCTGACCTGAAATCCTCTCAAACTCATTTTCTGCTCCTTTTTCATCTTTCCTTTTTTTCCCTCTGAATAGAAACCACTTCACTATAAATAGCAAAGCGTTCACATGTTTAACTTAGACGTGACTTTGAAGTCAAGATGACAGAAGAGAAGAGCTCCTCTGTTCATTTCCGGCTGTATCACCTGTGCTCCAAAGAGACTGCATTGGGTTGAAGCTTTGGGTTTAAAGCCGCAGTTTGAACCGTCTGGTCAGCTGCCTTATCTTAGCTTTTAGATGCACACGTCTGTGATGCTTGCGGATACACACTTTAGTGGGCATTCTGGTGTATTTTCACACTTCCTAAGACTTTGCTGATCAGAGGGACCGTTGTGAGGGTGCACCGTTTGTGTTGGGACGTCCCTGCCTGTTGTGTGACCTCGTTTTGCTCTGTGTGAGGGTTGCACTGGCATGCCAAGAGAAGAGTGCAGCAAAGTAAAGCTGAATGAGTCCGATCCAGCAATATGCATGCAAGTCTGATTTTAGAGAAGAAACCAGTTTACGTAGATGTCTGCAAGCAAAACACCATTAGGTAAAGGTGCTAATCCTTTGAGGGCATTTCAATTCCATAATATAACAGTCATATAACATATTATGTTACTAAAATAACTCCCATAACAGACTCTCTGGTGAAAATAATGTTTTTTTGGTGTTTTTAACATGTTCTTGTGGCATTTCTCTGATGATACAGAACATATATGTGGAAGATTTAGCTCAAAATGTCATGTTTGAGTATTTCTTTATTCAGTTTGTTGAGAATCAGGAGCAGACAGGAGGATAACTTTGGAAAAAGATCGTATTTGTGTCGTAGAAAATACGCTTCCCGCTCCGCTCCATTCTGATGCATCCACTTGGAGATGGCTAGATCCATGAACATCTTCGTTTTCCTCGTCTGAGCTCGCTGCCAGGATGGGGGTGTGAGAGGCTGTAAGGAGAGCTTGTAAACGGAGAGCTCTCAGTTATGGGGTGATGGGAAAGGTGGTGGAGATGCTCCTTGCCAATGGTCACAACTCAGAGGTGAATTTCTAATGAACTATTGCTGCTCTGCAGAAACTATGTTGTAGAAAACATCAGGTGTTTATAGATTTTTGTCTAAAAACTGCATAATCATACATTAAAAAATATCCAAAAAATGATCAGAGTGGGTCTTTAAGTGATCTGAATGGTTGTGATTTGGGTCCTGGTCCCCCTTTTGAATCCTGTTTGTCCATCCATTGCAGCGTCATGAAACACCGTTTGATTTGACACATTGAGGTTTTTGTCAACGCGCTGTAATTGTGTTACATTGCGTATCTGCTGTTTTGTTGCAGGTGTACCGGCCGAGGTCGATGTGTGCGGGCTTGTTAGCATCTCTTTGTGGCTCTGTGCACATGGAGCTGCAGAGCTCACATCATTGTCCTGCTTAACGCTCCAGCAGGAGAAAATAATGGGGCTGAAGCTGCTGGGGAGGACTAAAGGGGCCAAAGCGTTTTGAACGCCATGACATGTTTACTGTGAAGATTTTTATGCTCTCAAATAAAAAATGTGCAGTACAGGAGAACATTTGTGTCGTTGTTCCTACTATTTACTGTTTTTCATGCAATTGTTTTTACATTACTTAAAAGTAATCGTGCAGCAACCGTCAATGTCTTCAGAGTAAGCTGCAGGCATCATGCTTCAGTTATGCAGTTCTTTTCATGTCTGACTCATTCGGCTCCATAACTGTGCATCCCATAGTTGCACGTGCAAGCAGTTTAAGTTCTCCATGCAAGAAAGACACGATTAGACATGGAGATTTCCCGTTTGGCCTTGTCGCAAGAATGTCCTTTCTCCATCCACCCACACTGTCTCTCTCATGTCCCACTTTACGGCTGATGGATGTTTGATGGTCTGCACACCCCTGGCTAATCATTGAATTGCAATTACGCGACTTTAGAATACACAACAGGAACTTGTTTTTCTTTCTCAAGAGAAGCCGCACAGTGTGGGAGCAATCCAACCCAGGCTGTTTAAACGGACGCATGTTACTGTCAGCTTCAAGCACCAATCAGGATCACCGCTGCGCTCGGATGCACATCTGCTCAAATGATCATTAACAAAATGTCCCCAAGAAAATGAGTGTTTTGTGTGCAGGTCCTAGTTTTGTCACCTGCTGGGAGAAAGATTTACACAGGTGGAGTTTTACTCTGAAGTTAGGAAAAAAAACTTTTAAAATGGTGCAGAGAATCAGTTTAACTCAATCCAGTCTGAATTTAGGCGGTTTTTTTTCTTCTTCTTTTAACTTCACAGTAAGTTTTGTCCATCTTGTATGACACTCACATGCTTTTAGGGTGAAATTTCCAAATCCAGTCATGTGACCTCAGACAGCCTGAGACTGTCTTTCTTTGTGAGCGTAACGTCGGAGGTCAGCGCATTGTGTTTAGCTGCTTGTTTTTAAGTTGGTCCTCAGCAAAACAGACAATGCTCTATTTGTTCCTCTTTGCTCATCTCGTCTGAGAGTTTTCATCAAATTATTTGGCTCTCATGTTGAACTTGATTAGTCCAAAGCTTGGCACCGAAAAGAGTTCTGCGCTCCACAGTTTATCTAACCGGAGAAAACAAGCGAGGACGCTTTTCTGACCTGGTTTTTACACATTTTATTTAGGCAAATATCGTTTTATAATTTGTAAGTTTCTACTTTTTTTTCTATTTTCTCCTTACAAAATTACATATTAGTCATATATAATATCAAACAGTGTGAAATTCTTATATGAACATTGAATGTGATTGTGAACCGGCTCAGCCGTGCACAGAATGACCCTCTGCTGTGCAGGAATGTGCAACAATAATCAAACCCAACGCTTCCACCTCCATCATTATTGATCCAGCAGCAGCCAAATATGTTGGACTGAACCCCCAGACGCTTTTTCACACTGGTTCTAGTCCAGTTCAGGTTTATCCAAAGGCTACAGTAAATTCGACTCAATTATTTAAAAAACAAAAGACGTAATGATGGATAAGAAAAGACACTTGTGCAAGTTACAAAAACAGACATTACAAACAAACAGAACGTGGGAAATTTACTAAACAAAAAGGTCATCAGGTTTATTTTGTAAACCACAAGTTTGCATTTCTGCCAATTATTTTTGCAAAATATGCTCAAATCTGCTCAAATCTGCCAGAGAAATTTTGAAAAATAGATTAATGATCGCTTAATTATAACTGAAAGTCCCATTCTGAGCTGTTGGCAAGACTGTTAGCCTTCCTCCCCTTCCCATCATCCATCTGTTTATTCGCTCCCCCACTCGCTTAGAACCCTTCAAACCCCAATCTAACATACCGGTGTAGCAAAATCAGCGAGCAACATCAGAGCTATCAAGCCATACGGTTTGGATTCCAGCTCAAACAAAGATGAACATGAATCTGTTTTTCTGCAGGTGGATCCATCAGAATGGAGCGGAGCAAGGAGCTCACGGTTTTTTCAAACAGCATTTTTTCATCCGCCCTCGATTCATAGCAGTCTGGATAAAGACATGCTCAGAAATGCAATCTAAGCTTCATTTATGTCCTCCATCATAAGAAAACTGTCACAAGAACAATTTTCATGGTGTTTCTGTTCAGATCCCAGACCCCTCTCTTTAAAGTTCATGTTTTCTTCCCTCAATAATTTAATTTACTCTGCACTTTAATAACTGAGCATGAATATTCTAAAGTAAATGAAACTTCAGAAAATAAATTACAATGTCTGAAATATTTCGGCCAACAAACTCAAGGTTTATATGGAAAAACTTAATCATTTCTTTTCTATGGAACCTTGTAAGTGATTAGTCATAACCTTGCCTGTTTTTTTATACATGTACTTTTTAAACACTTGTTTCAACTTTTTACTGGAAAAAAAAACTTTCTTAATTCTAATGCTTGTCAAAAATAAAACCCCACAAGTCCCTGTTAACTTCATCGTGCTGATGGATATTGGTCTCTTATCTACAACAATTTCTTCTCTTTAACCAATTTGACCATCTGTCCAATTATGAAAGGAATGAACTTAGCTGGAAGTAAGCTGTTCCTGCAGGGAAAAAGCTGCTGCATTTACCTTTACGTCCACACAAGCATGAAGAAATTAACCTGTTTGATCCTGCAAGACACAAATTATATTTATATTTCACTGTTGCAATTCTTTTCTTTGGAAATGAATTCTGCAGCCGTCACAAATTATAGGTCTTGTCCTGTGAAACCCACTTTAGAAAGCGCAAAACCCGAGTTAAATGATTGCCATCACACTGTGATGGGCCAGTGCTTCTAATGTGCAATGTGACATTGTTTAACAGTGGATTTCATCAAAGCATTCCAGCCCTGCAGCACTGTACTCTGTAATAATTTCAATAGTACGCCCACAACATGCAGAAATGTTCCTCAGTGCTGACAGACATACAAAGAACACACTAATCGAACACCATGACCTCTGCAAAGCCAGTGATACGTAAGTATGAATGACATTGAGCTGTGTCCTAGTGCACAGGTCTAACTAAATAAAAAATATGTAACTGTGCAACTCAGTTTAAAAATAAATTCAATGTTTCTGTGATGAAAATAAATAACAAATTTATTTAGTAAAATAACAATTGTAAAAGTTTTATTTCAGCTTAAAGGAGAAAGAATATAAAAATCAATGCAAATTTTAAGATTTTTGTATTTATCCCGCCATTATTCAGAAGCTTTGCACACCGGTCACCAGCAGATGAAAAGCAGCTTTGACCCAAACTGGATGAAGGCTTCAGTAGTTAAAGGAACAGTGTGCAACACTGCCCCCGTGAGGCCAAAGGTGGAAGTGAGGCAGCTTCCCCCAATCTCACTCGGAGGTCAAATTATGAGAATTATCAGACACACGCGCATCTTTGGCTCATTGTTACAACTTTATTGCACGTGATAAGACGGTTTGATAAAGTTTTATTCAAAAACATGTTTCTGGCTTTTTTTTTAAACTCACAAAGATGTATTCTTCAAAAGTTAGAAAGCAAATGCCAACTGCCAATTTTTTATTTATTCAAAATACAATTTAAATTTGATTATTAGCTGTAAGCAAAAACAGGTTCAAAAAGTTCACTTTGTTTTTATTATTTATTTTATTTTTTTTCTAATTAGACTTTTTCTTTAAAAGCATTAACACTTGAATTTACGAAGACTGAAAAATTACAAATGTGGAGTTTGGCAAACCTGCACATTTGTGGTATTTACGTTGGCCTAGGGGCAATAATTTTAGGAAACCGTCTAAAGTTGTCATCTATTATGTATGTAAAGATTTATTAAATGTTATTCCGTTCGCGTTTTATATCGTATCTATATCTACATTTTATTGTATTATGATTGTATAACAAATAAATAAATATCAAATAAATTAATTAACCAAACAATATAAAATAAGATAAAATAAAAATAAAATGCACAACGGGAGGGGGAGCGGTCAGAGAGACCGGAAGTACTTCTGGCGCACTTCCTGTTGCAGCAGTAAAGATGTCTCCGTCCTTGTTTAATTTTGTTGATGTTAAAGACAAATTTACGGTGAGAGTTTGCAGAATACGTTTTCATTATTTGGCATGTGTGTGTATAAATATTCGTACGGTGGGTTGTGATCATTGCGGTGATGATTTTTGTTGTTTTTTAAATGGATTTTCTGCTTTGTTTTTCCACATTAGCTGTTAGCATAATGCTAAGCTAACGAATAGAAATACGTTTCCTGAATTTCTTTCGTACTATTCTCACATTTTCGTCCTCAGGTTGCTGCCCGACACGCCCTAACGGGTAAAACCTGCAAACCGTTGGTCACATCGTTTAACCAGATCCCTGGGAAGTAAGTCTATATCCCTTCGAGTGTTCAATTGTAATTTTTACACCTACTAGTAGTAGGTTTATATCATTGACGTCTGTTGCAGTGAAACAGAAAAGAAAACGACTCTTGATCAGGCTTTAAGGGGCGTTCTTGGAGATCAGATTGTAAGGTGTTCCTTTAAAAGTATCGAATTTTCTGGCATTGTAGGCAAAGGTTGATGCTGATCGTTTCTTCTGCAGGTTGAGCAGAAGGCCAGCTGTGATGACTATCTGTCTCTCATCTACTTGAGCATCGATGCGGTCACAGAAGGTGTGATGATGCTCATGCAGCAAGTTTCTTTTATTTAAATAAAAATTAACAAGCTCTTTATTTTAGCTGTTATTTTGACTTTGATATCTTGTTTATGTTTATATATCAGAAATAGTCCATTTTAGCCACTCTTGTTTCTGAACTGTTGTTTTTCTGGGACGTTTACTCTATTTTTAAAAGAAGTTCCAATCTGATCTGTGTAAATTCTCGTCTTCAGTCTCAACCTTTGTTCTTCGGGTGTTTTTGCAGGAATCTGCTCCGCTACGACGCCCTTCGTCCTGCTGGGAGACGTACTAGACTGCCTTCCACTCGATCTGTGTGACAAAATATTCTCTTTTGTAGAAGAGAACGTCTCCACTTGGAAATCTGTAACTAAATTACCCCCCAAAATGTGAAATATTGGTCTATCTATAATGTAGTATTAAATCGTATTTTTCCGTTGTTCCAGAACTCCTTCTACAGTGCAGGGAAAAACTATCTATTGAGGATGTGTAACGGTAAAATCTCCTCCATGTCTAACGTTATCCATCATTTCAAATTTGAGCAGTGAGTGACGAACTTTTCGGACCCTTTAGATCTTTTGAGGAGACTCTCCAAATCTCAGAACACGGTATTCTGTGGGCGAATCCAACTGTTTCTTGCGCGCCTCTTCCCTCTGTCAGAAAAGTCAGGTGAGGACTCCAGCAGGGGTTATTTGTTCAGTTGTTGACATCACAGATGACCTCTCTTGGATTGTAAATATCATGTTTTCCTTTTTTTTCCCGTCTAGGTCTGAACCTGCAGAGCCAGTTTAATTTGGAAAATGTAACAGTCTTCAACAAAAATGAACTAGAAAGCACTCTTGGCCAAAAGGTGGAGTTTCTATACCTGAGGATTGATTCCAACAGTTTGGGTTGACTGATGACGTGTATTTATTTTTTTTTTTTCTATGTTTTTCCAGAGCACAAATGAAAAGGAAGAAGGCATGGAGGTGGAAGAAGGAGAAATGGGGGAGGAGGATGCTCCTGCTCAGAGGTTTGTATTAAAATGTTACTGATCCTCGTACAAACGTCTGATTTGCTTTGGACACCAAACTCTCCTGGGATTAAAAGGCAGTTTATCAAAATGTACTAAAACCTGATAAAATGTCCATTTCAGCTCCATTCCCATTGATTACAACTTGTACCGAAAGTTTTGGACGCTGCAGGACTACTTCAGGAATCCTGTGCAGTGCTATGACAAGTTTCTGTGGATGACGTTCCTGAAGGTAAAGGTTCTTAACTTCAGACGTATCCATGTGGCAAACCATCGCTAATTCAGGTCATCCGCTGTTGCCCTCCTGGTCAGTTCTCAGATGAGACTCTAGCTGTGTTCAAGAGCTACAAGCTGGACGACATGCAGGCCTCCAAGAGGAAGCTGGATGAGCTGAGAGGATCTGATGGAGAACATGTTTACTTTGCCAAATTCCTCACCAGTGAGAAGGTGGGAAACTTTGTCTTTTATCAGTAAACGTTTCTTTTAAAAGTATTCATTTGGAGCCGCGTAATGCAGGAGAAGCGCTTTTCATGGATAAAGCTGGATTTGATTTGATCAGTGCATACATTTTGCAGTTTTAAATTGTGATCTGGCTCTGACTGCGATGTTTCTCTCCTCCTCGTTTTTAGCTGATGGACTTGCAGCTCAGTGACAGTAATTTCAGACGCCACATTCTGCTGCAGTACCTCATCCTCTTCCAGTACCTGAAGGGCCAGGTCAAATTCAAAAGGTTCAACCTGAGCACAAATGTAACTTGACGTTGAAAAGTCAGCGTCGTCACGTTGGGGAAATAGAATCCATTTTTTTTTTTTTTCCATCTTTGTCCTGCAGCTCCAGCTGTGTCCTTAATGACGACCAGACCACCTGGATCGAGGAGACCACCAAACTGGTTTATCAGGTCAGTTGAGGAGGAAAATGGTGAAATCTCTTTTTATTCATGAAATGTGTCATTTATAGTTCTAAATGTAAACTGTTGTCTTAAAAGTCACAGAAAAGGGATGACGGAAGCCTTTTTCTTTGTTTTTCTAGCTGCTGAAAGAAATCCCTCCTGATGGAGACAAGTTTGCCAGCATGGTTGAGGTTAGTCCACATCATATCCTAACCCAGGGGTGGGCAATTATTTTAACTTGGGGGCCACATTGGGTTCTAAAATTGGATAGAAGGGCCGGATGCGTGGAGTGAGAATGATATAACATGGAATGTAGATGGAAACATTTGGATTGAAAATTATATTCAAAAAAATAATATTCTAGAGTTTTTAGTTTAAAACTTTTGTTCCCATTTTAGATCTCTTTTATTGTGAAGCCCTTTGGTACCTTCAAGGAGTTGTAAAGTGTTGTATGAATAAAGTTTCATTCATTCATGATCCTTTTAAGAACATAGATAACATTATTTATGAAATAAAACAATGACCAAACAACACTCCATGATTTTCAAAGACAAAAATTCAGGAAAAGTATACTGATACATAAAAAAAAACAATAAATCGTGGATCCTCTCCCGTCATAATTCTGCAGAGACTTTGAGCTCATCATACGTCTCACAGTTTGCACAGCTGTTTCTCTGTTTCTCATCCAGTAATTATGAAAAAGCACATTTCTCTGTCTTCTGCTGCAGCTACACATATATCTGTTACCTTTTCACCAGAACAGAGTTCCTCGTTTATTGCAGGAGTTACGTTCTAAAAATGACCGTGATCGGTGAAATCCACAGAGAATGATTACAGACGTTTTTAATTTATGGCAGTAAAACTCCTCCCTGCATAAATACACTTTTCTCCGACAGACATGAACATTTTCTCCTTTTCTCTTGTTTAAATTCTCAAACCTTCATAGAAATTAAGTCCAGGATCTATGAATGAAAACAAAGATCTTAACAATCACAGATTTCTGATCTGAAGAGCGTTTCTGTACAGAGACACGGCACGGACTGGGGAGATTGATTGACAGGGTCTCCAGCCAATCAGGAAACAGAACAGGGTGTGCTGTTAAAAAAGGGCAGCATGATCGCTCAGAAATAATGAGCTAAACCGGGAAAGATGAAATGTGACGTAGAAAGGGAAGACTGTCTTCTGTTCTGTTTGACAGAGATTTTCAGGTAGAACACAGACGGCAGAAGGTGGAATAAAATGTCACGTCTTGATCGTGTGGCCAGATAAAAAAAAAAAAACATGGTATTGTTCAGCGGGCTGGATCAAAGATGGAGGCGGGCCTGATCCAGCCCGAGGGCCGCAGTTTGACCCCTGTCCTAACCTGTCAATGTTTGGGGTCTCTGTGCATGATTCTAACTTATGTTTATGTTTCAACAGCACATCCTCGACACGGAGGAGAACTGGAATGGCTGGAAGAATGAAGGATGTCCAAGTTTTGTCAAAGAAAGGTAGTTGGAAAACGCAACAGATTTCACTCTTTTAACGCTTTGTTGGGCGTTTCTGTTGTATGAAAATTGGCCAAATGACGAGCCGTCCTGACGGCTTCTCCTTCCGCCACAGAACAGTCGATGACAAACCAAAGAGACCGACCAGGAAAAGACAAGCTCCAGAGGACTTCCTTGGAAAAGGGCCGGACCGCAAGATCTTCATGGGAAAGTAAGTCTGACTGATCCCCCTGACAGCAACGTCAGACGGTTAGAAAACTCTTTGGTATTTCAAGAAAGCAGTTTTGGCTCTGCACATCTTTGGAGACTGACATCATAGCCCACTCCGTCTTCTTTCAGCGACGAGTTGACCCGATTGTGGAACCTGAACTCGGACAATATGGAGGCGTGCAAATCAGACAGCAGGTCAGCTTCTCTCAAGACGCCAGTTTCTCCTTTTTGTGGCTTCTTTGAAACCAATTTTAGTGTCTTGTTCTTTTGTTCCCCAGAGAGTTTATGCCGTCACTGGATGAGTTCTTTGCCGAAGCGATCGAACAGGCCGACCCGGTCAACATGGTGGAGGAGGAGTACAAGTCCGTTGTCTTTTAGGGTTTTCTGAAGATTTGCTACAAAAACTAACCCACACGTGTTTCTGAATCCTCTATTTTAACCTTTCGTTTCCCCAAACCCCTCCAGGGTGGTGCGTAACCCGAACTACGGCTGGCGGGCTCTGAGGCTCCTCTCCAGGAGAAGTCCACACTTTTTTCAGCCGACCAACCAGAAGTTCAAGAGTCTGGCAGACTACCTGGACAGCATGGTTAGCAAGTTAGCCAAAGAACTGCCGGTGAGGGAAAGTTTTTCCTTCAAATGTATGGCTCGCTCCTCAGTATGAGAAGATCGTCTCAGATTTCTGCTTTTCTGATGTAGAAGGACATCCCTTCCGAAGAAATCAAGACGGGAGAGGAAGACGACGACGACAATGGAGACAACCTCCTCAAAGAGAGCAATGACAGTAAGTATTCTAATGAAGAAACTATTCTCTGCATTTAGACTTTCTAGCAATCAGAGGAATCCTTGAAAAACCTCTGCTTCTTTCTGCAGTGCAGAAGCTCGCTGGTTCGATACCCGGCGCTGGCATTTTTCAGAAAAATCTCTTTTTTCTTTTTGTGCTGGTCTCAACTTGAATTAATTTTTTTTTTCTGTGTGTGTGCCAATTATTACGCTTTAAGTTTCACTTTCATTCAGCAATATAACATCTTCTGGAAGTGCAGCTCACTTCAACCTTTTTATTTTCCAGGTCCGAGCATCCAGAGCAAACCGGTGACGAACCAGCAGATGGACGACGTCGCTGCCAAACTGGGCGCTCGGTGGAAGATGCTGGCCTCGCATTTGGAGATGAAGGCAGCAGAGCTGAGAGAGATCGAGACAGACAGCGAAGACGTGGAAATGCAGGCTAAGCTGCTGCTGGTGGCCTGGCAGGACCGAGAGGGAACCCAAGCTACAGTGGAGAGCCTGGTCACAGCTCTGAACGCTGCAGGCTTCTCCCAAATTGCAGACAGCCTCAGTGAGGCATAAAAATCAATGAGTCTGTTTTTCACACATAAACTAACATTTTCTATGTAGTCTAGGTTCATCTTTTTCACTATAGAGATCCCAATAAATGTTTTCCTTATTAAAAAAAAAAAATGTTTTGGTTTTCATACTCCTGGAAAAGTCACATTTTGTTAAAGGTTGTACGTTGAAGTGGAGCTGAAAACCAGCAAAAGTTCTCAAATGTCACTAAAAACAACAATTTGGGTTTTAGTCTGAAGCTTTTATTTAGATTCACTCAGTTCACCACAAGAGCAACCTGCTTCAATCCCTCCCCATTGAAGGAAAAATAAAAGCATGAATGACAATTTGGCAGACAGAACCGCATTTATCAAAACTTTTAAGAACCACAAGAAGTTCTCTGGAGAACCCAGAGTTCCTGCAGGAGAACAGGATTTAGTACACAAACGCTTTTCGGTTATAAATCTGCCAGAAAGCGCTCCAACCAAGGATTTGTTTACATGTTGATTAAATGATTAAAGAGAAATATTTTGCTCTCATATGATCACCTTATGAAAGGCTTAAAAAATATACAATGTGTATAAAACATGTAATGAAACTGCAAAGCGACATTGAAAACCTTGAGGATCCAGTCCAGTGATTGCCACTCACATCTTTACCAAAGCCCAATAATACAGTTGAATGTTGTTGTTTTTTTTACACAAGCATCCAAAGTAAAAGAATTAAGGTCGTCAAATCTTCAAAGACACAAATTTATTGCACATGTATGCAGACAGTGCTTTGAAATGGCAATTTGTATGTGTGAACAATGGTCATAGAAATCTACTGCTCCTCTTCCAGTATTTCCAGCCGGCGAGGACCGTACAGTAGAACGTACGCTATATGCCAGTCTCCGCCCCCTGACAGCCGCAGGATGTCCTCGGGAGCGACCACGCTCACCTTGTCGTCGTCGAACTTTACCCACTCGTCTGTTAAAGAACGGAAAATGTCCTGAGCGCGCTGAAAGCGGCGGAACGCGAAGCGCTGAAGGTTACAACCGTCTTACCGTCTTTCCTCTTGACCCACGCCACGTAGTGACCCGACGAGCTGGAGCGGCCCTGGTGCGTCAGCACGGCCTGCAGGTCGTAGTAGCCGCTGTTGTTGGAGCCGAGTCTGCATCAAAGAAAAGGGTTGACGTACGTCAACGTCGCTCGCGGCCTGTGTACCGCTGCGAATGCAGTGCGCCGCGTGTCAGTGTGCTACTTGTAGGGTCAAAATGACCCACCCTTACATTGACGTGTTCTCCCTACCATGATAAAAGTGGAGAGGCTTTCATGTAATCCATGGACACCAGTGAAGATCACAAATCATTGCAGAAAAAGGTTCAGAGCTCTGTCTGGTGGGTCTAGATGACCCAACGTTAGCGTGCCTTGGAGGCACAAACAGAACTAACGCCAACAAGCCACGTCACCAACTATTATCTATTATTTTAGGGTTTATAAAGCCCAGCGAGGTGTCGTCATCATCGTATCAGACAGTAAACTCTGGAATAAGGCATGTAAACGTCTATATTACGGTAATAATACGTTTCTTGTTATTTTTGTTTTCTCTAATTGTTTGAAGTTTGGAGAAAAAAAAAAAACGTTATTGGTGTAAAAGTAAAGGTCAGAAGTCTGTTTTGTTAGGAAAACTTCATAAAGCCCCTTTTTCAGTTGTAATTTGATCTTTTACTAGGCCAGAATGACAGGAATTTAAATGAAAATACCTTGAAATGAGACGTTTTACAGCAAAGATTAGGTTAAAATTAGATGGCAGTGGCAGCACCGACTCCAGCCGTCTCATTTCTAACTTACCATCTGGGAATGAG
>CM043722.1:35981218-36308718 GCA_023969325.1 Oryzias curvinotus
GATTTTTTTGCTTTAATTTTTTCTTTTTATTGGTTTATTTCAAGCAATCACATAGGAATAATACACAAAACAATACAAAATCTTTATATTTCCTTTTTTTTTTTTGCTTTTAATTTTTTTTTTTGCCTTCAAAAAATATTTTTGCAACACAAGTGTTTTCGCATCCGCAATTATTTTTAAAATGATTAAAAATGAACATTTCTTCAGCCAAAGAGACAAAGTCGGGGGTAAAAAGAGCTGGTTCAGCTTCTGAGCCTGGTTGCAGACACCATGTTAGATAAATGTGGCGATTTGATTGGTTAGAATCTGGACCAATTGAAGGCAGCTTTGTCACGCTAAACAGAAATTTATGAGAGCAAAATCAAAGATAGAAAAAAGTGAGATGACATACAACACATGCAAAAACATTTGTGTTGCAAACGCAAAGTTATTTTTTAAAGCAAAACATAACTTTGTTATTTTTAATCTTTTTATTTGCAACTTAGAAAGTTTTGTTTGCAACATGATGGCGTAAATATCACTCCATATTTATCTGCTTGTGCAGGTTTGGACACATTTGAACTGTTTTGATGCTGAAATGTTTTAAATTGTAAATGTTTTCCCTGCTGCTGCTGCTTGCAGGTTGACATTACATCAAATGCCTCCACCTCTGTGACTGCCGAAGGTCTCCATCAAATCAACGCGTTGATTCACCGAAAACATAAACATTGCTGCTCTAAATTCAAAGCTATGATCTCCTAAGTGAAGAATTGATTGCAAAACTGTTCATTCCTATCTATTTCCTAACATTAGTTTGGTGACGTGGTCGAATGATCCAAACATGCCGTTGCTTTAAAAACCCAGAGGCTTCTAAGAAAGGAAGTCACCAACAGAGGTGAGTTAAGAAGCACGAAAACCCCGCAACGAACAATGCAATAAAGTTTTCCTACTTTTAAGACAATGAGAAAGATTTTTTTATTTCATGCTTTAGAGCAGAAGTATGTCAGACTATTGTTTGTTGTGCACTTTAGCCCCTTTACAACAGTGTGTCTGGACTGTATTGAGACCACATCGCTCCATACTTGGCAACCCTTCACTGGCTGCCTGTGAATTTATGAGTTCAGCTTGAGATTCTTTTATTTGCTTTTAATTCTTTAGATGATCTTTAATCACTGTAGCTCTCTGATCTTCTCTGTCCCTACATCCCAGTGTCAAAGGTCAGCTGATCAGCTTCTTCTGGAGGTACCGCGGTCCAAGAGGAAGCTCAGAGGGAAATGAATGTTTTCAACCTGTGGGCCAAAAACGCACCACCGCTGACTGTCCAGCAGCCATTCTCACTGTCCATTTAAAAAACAAAAAGCATCTTAGAACTTCTTTCTACAGCCAGATTTTAGGCTTTTATCAGTGTTATTATTATGTCACATATGTTATATTTTGCTGTTTCACTTTTTAATTTTTTAACCTTTTAGATGTTGTTTTTATACCCTTATTGGTTGAGGTGCTGCTTCAGGCTCTTCTGCCTCTGCTACCCTTCCAACAGCTGCTGTGGTAAAAACATTTTTTTTTGTAAATGGTGGCTTTTTTCTTGGTTTTATCTCCATTGAAACCACTCTGCAAAAGTAAATTTTGGGATTTCCATGGCAACAGAGGTTTTTCTCTAACCACGCCCACTTTCCTGATATGTTCATGTTGTATGTCGTATGGTTTTGTTCAGCTTTAGTCAACGATTCATGTACAAATGTTTCAGTATACCCTGGAATGAAGTGTACGAGTAGCAGAGAAATGCCTCAGAATTGAGGATACAGATATAGATAGATAGACAGATAGATAGATATTTGTTGGGACAGCCCAACCTGAAAAATATTTATGAGATCTTAAACAGGTGAAGAAGTTAAGTTCTCCCTCTTTGACGCGTCTACCGGTTCCTTTATTTTGTCACTTACTCTTCTGCCGTCGGTGGAGTAGAGCTTCAGCACTGGAAACTGCAGGATTTGAGACAGGTAATCCAGTAGAGTGTCAAATGTTGGAGCTGTTCTTCTCTGCAGCACTATGGTCCGTTTCACACTGGGATCTTTGTTCTTGATGACCACCAGCTTCCTCGGTGTCCTGACGGCCGCTCTGTCTGTGACCTTTGCTGGTCTGCCGCTGCCATTGTTTCCTCTGCCAGGAAGCCCAGACCGCAGACCTTGGCGCCTTTGTCGCTCTGAACTAAGCACTCTGGTGGTGTTCCAAGGAACCTGCCGCCGAGTCACCTCGTCCAGGTTCAGTGGCCTCACCCGTTTCTGATCAGAACACACGTAGGCTCCCCCGTCTTGCAAGTCGTCCAAAGCTTTGACAAGGCGAGTTCCTCGAGGTGTGGTGATGGTCCTAACTCCAAACGGCAGAGGCACTTTCTTGGACAGAGCATCTAACAGGGCATCGAAAGTCTTGAAGGTGCGGGAAGTGATGATCATACGGTGCCCAGTGAATTTGTAGTCCCCGCTTTTGTAGAAGCAGACTCTTTTGGATGCTGAAGCATCAGTGACGGGCAGCAGAGGTCGAGAGGGTAGAGTGTGCCCGCTGTCAGACGACCCTCCCTGAGCCGGGGGGTCCTGCATAGGTGTGTTACTCATGGTCTCTGAAAAAGTGTACAGAGTTAGGATTATTACCATTTTTTTCCCAGTGGTACTCTTTGAAGTTTTATGAGAAATGGAATGAGTGACCCTGCCCCCCCCCCCCCCCGCGTTCCAAACAGGAAGTGGCTCCAAGAAGCCAAAATCCCATACACTTCTATAGAGAAATAAATAGCTGTTACTCAGTCATTCTATTGGTCAGAATTATGTTTTTTTTTCTGTAGTTCAAGTTATAAACTCCCCAATTAAATGCTTCAATAAAAGTAGGTGGAGCCTGCTGGTCCCCACGTCCCATGTTCAAAACAATTGATTGTTTGATAGCCCATTTTCAAGTTGTTTGGCCTTCCAACAAGCTCACTCCTGATTGGTTCCCATAATAACAATGACTCTGACCAACATCGACCGTCTACCTACAACGCTTGGCTCCAACATGGCGGCCGTCCGTATAGCCAAAAAATGACTGAATTGACTTTTGTTTGGTTGAAGCCACTATAAACCATTCTATGGGGGATGTCACGCTCACTTTCTCTAATTCTCACGTACAGTCAATGGTTATGCCAAAGTTTCCTCACTTAAAGTTTTTCTGAACTCAGTTGAATCATAACTAAAAAGTTATATAGAGCCTTGGCTGCTTATTATTATTGTTCCAACATGATACTTGTGCATTTTCTATTGAACTTAGTTAGATACATTTACAGTTCAGGAGAAAAATTAAACTGTAAAATCAAACTCAAACATTGAAACCTCTGCAAATTTTCTCTCTTGTGTTATTCTTAATATTTTAGATTCAACTGGCTAAATTATTATGAAAACCTTACAATAGATCATAAGTCTTTTTCTGTTATTTTTTATATAAGATTTAGTAGATTTCTGCTCAGTTGTGACTCTCTTTGAAAGAGAGAATTTGAAAGACATCATAGACTGCAGAAACTAAAACAGAAAAATAAAAATAAACCTTGCTTCAAGAAAAAATGTCTTGCAAGAATTTTCTGATCAAGATTTTTCGCTAGTGAAATAATATTTTTTTCTTCAAATAAGAATTCTTGGTTAAACTGTTTATCTCAACCTATTGGCACATTTTTGATTACTGAAAGAAAAGTTTTTAAATATTTTATTACCAATTTCTACTGGGCTTATTCTTGCATTGTAATATATGATCGAAGCGTAATAAAAACAGGCTACGCATAAAACACAACTGACCAACAAGCTCAAATAACCTAAGATCCCCCTTTATTGTATCAATTTATGGGTTATAAAAACATGGAATCACCTGAGAATATGTACTTAATAATAAAGTGTGAGCAGGACTAAAGGTTTTCTTTGGAAAACTTTGTCAAAAAGCACTTTTATGAGCTTAAACCTCCAACTAAAGTGATAGCTGCATGTAAACAAACACCTGAAGGAACCCAATACATTCAATGTGTTTAAAGTAAACCAGATACTTTCCTCAAACTGAGTAATTGTGTATCTGCAGAAATAAAATGAGCTGTTTTGGTCAAATCTACCTGCTAATGCTTAGCAGCTCTTTGTAAATATGGAACTAGGCCTTAAAGACCTTTAAACACAAAAAGAAAATGGAAAAAGGAGGTAAAAATAAATCAGAAAAATAAAAAAAGGGGGGAATAAAGCACAAACAATTAGTTCTTACCGTAAATCTTGCATTTTTTCCTCGTAAAATGCCAGGCTTAAACAACGTAAAGGGTGCATCTGTTCCTGCTTGGAGCAGTCCTCAAAGCCTCTCAGCAGCATTGGAGGGCTATTTTGGGACATGCAACATCATGGCTAATTGCTTAATCTTTGCCAACACTTTATCAGCACACAAAGTAAAGCAAAAAGGAAATACGCTGTTACTACACTGCAAAAAGCTGCTTATATGGTTTTAATAAATCAGGTTTAAGATTGAAAAGTAAAGAGCGAATGGATGAGCATTCAAGAATTTAAGCGCACAATAGAAACATATCTCTGTTTCTAAATTTGTATGAGTATGTGGAGAATGGTTTGAAGTGCATTTTTAAATCCAAACATCCTTTTCTTGTTTTTTTCCTGTTCCTGGTGAATGCGACAGGTGTTATTTCGACTCTGCAAGCGGCCCACATAATCTGATTTGCAAGTTCCTGGCCTGACAGGGATTAGTTAAAAGATTTTACACACTTGCTGACAGCACGGGGCAGAATACGGTCTTAAGAGGGCACTTTTGCCTCACAGTAGGTATGGGTAAGTCTGCAGTTAAACCCAAGTCACATGCACCAGGGCTTCTAACACTAGAATCTATCTTTTCCACGATGGATATAAACTTTTACCATGTTTTCATTGCATCTACATATCCAATGCTACATTGTGTTATAGCAAATCGAGAGTTATGTATTCCATATCAGAGCTTTATAACTCACCAAACTTGTAGAACAGCACCTACACACCTCTTTATGTAAATAGGCACTGGTCTTTAAGTATCAAGCAAAAATCAACCTTCCCCTCACTGGATAAGAGCTGCTTCAGACTGACACGTGCACACAGTTGGAGTTGAGGATCACAGGATTCAGCTCCAGCTGCCAGATTATACCATGTGCTCAGCGGAAAAAGCTCAAAATGTTTGTATGTGTAGATGGATGTAACTTTGGCTTCTCTCATTGAAGAAGAGTGAGCTGCTGTCACAGCCACACAAAGTGTCACACAGGGAGGCATAGTCTCATTTTTAGTTGACCCGACCTCGAACCTACATCCTCCCAGACCCCAAGAGACTCTATCATTCAGCCTCTGAGCTGTTAATACAATCAGCTCACCACTGCCCCCCTAAGACAGATTGTTATGCATGTTAAAAGGGTAGTTCATGTCCATGTAATTGTTTGACATCCAATGTAAACGCAAAGAGAAACCTTTTTTTTTTCATTTAATACATTGCTTTTTTTTTTTCATTATTGCTTTTTAATTAATATAATAATAATAATATTAACCAAAACCTTATTTTTCAGGGAAATTAAAAAATACTTAATTATTTTAAATTATCATTTGCAACTTTATTATTTTACTTTTATGTTTTGTTGTGTTTTTTGCATTGTAATTTAGATAAATCACCAATTAAACAGGTCGATCGCAGGCTCCGTCTCGATTACTTTGCCCTTTGTACGCATGCGGGCATCGACTACTCAGGTCTGCTACACAGCAGCTGGTTCAGGTCCGCCAAGTTGACGTCGTTCGTGGCGTGGTCTTTGTCACAAATTTATTTTATTTTGCACCTTATTCTTTTGGATTTTACCGGATCGGATATCATGAGCAAAAAGGAAGAAGAGGAGATCATCCGAATCGCGAAAAAGATGGATAAAATGGCGCAGAAGAAGAACGGGGTGAGACGACTAAAGAGAGCGAAGCTTACCTGTGTGCTGGTAGCCGACTATGCTAACGTGCAGCTAAGAGGTTTTATTTCAGTTTAAACATAAATTCGGTTCAACTCTGTCCTAACGTAGTTTTGTACACTGGTGTTCATCTTAAGCCATTAAATTGTCGGAGTTTTTAAACTTAGCCGCTAAAGGAAACAGTTGGCCTCTCCGTAGTGTTTATTATGCTAACAGTTAGCCACTGACTGAAGTAGCATTTGAACGCCTCCTGACCTAGCTTAGGAAAACATTGCCCCATGTGGCTATTTTAAACTTAAAGGCACGTTTCGATGAAATAACCCAGTTATGGTGTCACCGCTGACAGCGTTTGGGATGGTTTTCATGATTAACGCTTTTTAGCAAGTTCTGTTTTCCATCAAAACTGCCGCAACAGTTTCAGTTTCAAAACATTCAGCTCCAGTCCAGTCCAGGCAGCAGGAGCTCCGATCCCAGCTCAAGTGTTTGCTCTCTGAGAGTTAAGATCTGTAACAAACTTTAACTTCAACGATCACTTACAGGTTGACAATAGAGAAACTACCTGACATGACTGTTTCATTCATTTGTGTTTAAGCTAAATGCCGTAAACGTCAAATATCTGTCGTGATACCTTTATTTTTGTTGCAGTTTAGACCTTTAAAGAATTTGTTATCAAACATTCAACACTTTTAGATAATCAAGCATCTTTCCACGCAAGATTAAGGCATGTTCTGTTGTGTTTGCATCAACACATTTAAACATTTTAATTCATTTACATTTTCTACCCTGCAGCTTAGTTTTATTCATTTTTGATGCTGTTTCTTCTGTCTGTCTTCTACCTTGTCACTTTTTTTACATCGACTTATCTTATTTAAGCATTCCGTCAGTCATTTAAAGTTTTTCTCTTTTTTATTCTACGTACGTTCGTGTTTAAATTGAAATGTAAACCTTTCGTGAACTTCTTTCATCTATTTAACATGGTGACAGACCATCTCCATCTGTCTGTTGGCAGGTATTCGTTTTTGCTGGATGTTGAGTTTTTCTGCAACTTTCTTACCTAAATTTCTTTTTAAGATGCTTAATTCTTTGTTTAGTTGTTGGATATTTATTTTACATTCAGAATAAGTTGTTAATGTACCTGTTAATAGATATTCATCACAACATATATTGTTTATTCCTCTCAGTAGTCATTTAACTCTATAGCATCTATAACTCCAACCATGACGTCTTGTATTTGCAGCAGTTTCTATCCATATTAGTCACTTGAACACTTTTTAAAAAACTTTATATTTTTATATTTCTCTCTCCTCCCTAAAAAAACAATACAAATATAATATTTTTCTCTGGTTAAGAGATTAGAAAAATAAATTTAAGTCTTGCTTTTATGATGACTATACACTGGCATTTATTTAAATGTATTTATTTTTCTATTGTATTAATGTCTTTTCTATGCGTCTCATAAAAATAATCATTTTTTTATACAAAGCAGCAAATTGAATTAACCTGTTCATTGAGAAAAATCTCTCAATGAAAAAAGTCTTCATGAAATTTGCTGCTTGAATGGGATTTACTCTGAAGATGTGTGTATTAGTGTGAGTGATGGTCATCTCTTAATTGACACCAACTTTTTAATCAGAAGAAATAGTTTAAACTGTTTACATCTGTGCTGTCAGTGCTTTATATCTTCAGACGTTTTTATTCGTCAGCTGAGGACTAACGGCTAAAAATCTCACTCATGTAGAAAAGGATTTTTCAAATCTGGTCGTATCAAACCCAAAAGTTCGAGTCTGGATTTGAACTATTTTCCTGTTTCTTCTTCAGGCGGGTGCCTTGGATCTATTGAAGGAGCTGCGTAGCATCCCCATGAGTCTGGAACTTCTGCAGGTACATCTGCTCTTTCACTGCCAGTTAAGGAGTCAGGCGGCGTTCTTCTGACCTCTGACCCCTGTCCACAGTCCACCAGAATTGGCATGTCCGTCAACGCCATCCGCAAGCAGAGCACAGACGAGGAGGTGACCTCCCTCGCCAAGTCCTTGATCAAGTCCTGGAAAAAGCTTTTGGGTAAATTACTGTTCATTATGATACTTAGACATAAAACAAAAATAATAACAAAAAATAAACTTGTGTTGCAATACAGAGTAATACAACTACAAATAAAGATAGCTGTGACAAGGATGAAAAAAACGCAATGAAAAATAGACGAAATAATAGGATTTCCATCAGTCTTTTACATTGAAAACATGGACATTTTTGGAGTTTTGGATCGTTTGGAGGAAGCGGTCTGAAGTATTTGTTTCAGACTGTAATAACCATCATTTTTATCCGTAAGCGGTAAATGTTTTTACATCTGCTTATGATTCTGCACACCTGATGAGGAATGGGAAAGTATTTCAATGGGCTTCACAGCATCTCAGGACAATAAGTCCGATGTTTAAGGATCCTGCATGCATGGGTTGGTCATGTCTGACGTTTCAAAGGCTTGTTCTAACAATGGCTTTCAGGATCTCAGCAGCACAAACAAAAGCCCGTCTGCAGTCTTTTCTTCTATACGTTAAAGACGTTATCCAGTTTTTGTCCACCACATTGTGCCAGATTTTCTGTCGAATTGGTTTAACTTGTGAGCATTGCTGTAATGCTTTAGTCAAATTGTAAAACGATGAGTTGCTTAGTACTTTAAAAAATCTAGATCTCATTAAGTAAGACGCAAATGCAAACGGCTGAAACGATTACATTTAAAAATATGACTTTTGTTTAGCATTTGAGCAAAAATATGAACTATTTTAGTCTTTTCATCTAATACAGAACTTTCTGCAGCTGTCTCTTTAACACAATTCTGTATTTGTGTTTTAAAACTCAAAATTCTTCAACCTTTTATTTTTTTTTATTTTTGGCAGTCATGGTGTTGACGCTTCAGCGGTTTCAATGCTGCAGCAGTGATCAAGGAAAAGTGTTTCTTCTTCACTTTTCAAAGCTGTAGAGCTTTTTTCAATTCAAATTCTGTAGATGTTGCTCTCAATTCGTTGTTTTCTGGAGTCTGTTTTGTGCACATATGGGATGTATTGGTGTTGGTAATGCGGTTCACACGGAGCTCCTCGTGGGCTCGGAGCGCACCGTGGGGGGCAGATCCATAATTGGATTCCTGGTTTCCAGCTCATGCCAGCAGTTGCTGGAAAAATGCCGTCTGTGTCTGTGTGCGGTAACAGTCCGAAAAGAAGTGGCGACTGTACATGTGAACTGGACTGAGTGACCCCTCCCCCTTGGCGCTGCAAACAGGAAGTGGCTCCAAGAAGCCAAAATCCCACAGACGTCTATGGAGAAATAAACAGTCATTCTATTGGTCAGAAGAACCATTCTGGATCTGATACCTTTTTGTTAGTTTTTTTAAATCTTGTTGATAATCCTCTTTTTTTCTTTCTTTTTTTTTAGTTCAAGTTATAAACTGACCTACCAGATGCCTCAATAAACGTAGGTGGAGCCTGCTGGCCTCCACATCCAAAACACTTGATTGACAGATTTTGTTTAGTCTGCTTTCAAATGGTAGGGGTGTGGCCTTCCAACAAGCTCACTCCTGATTGGCTAGAGTGATTGTCAGAAACCTCGACTCAGACCATTGTCTGTATCTGAGGATTGGACCGTGTGAGTGTGACAGCAACCATAGGAAATTGTTTACCTCCAACTTCAACCAAACGGAAACCTTTTTAACAGGTTTTTACATTGGAGCCACATGTTGTCAGTAAGCAGCGATCGGTCTGAGTCGGTCGGAGTTTCTATGGCAATTTGACGGATAATTATAGCAATTAATTATGTCTTTGCCTTTATTTGACATAGTTCATGACTGAATAGTCGGAGATGGTGTTTTAACTATTTTTATATCATATGGCTTCTTCCCTTTTAAGGAATAATGTGAATAATTACAAATAAAAAAGTTTGAACTTGGCATTAAAGCTGCAACCACACAGCAAAAATGGTTCAGTAGTCCCTTATTTAATTAAAATAAGAAAATAACTATTATTTAAAAATGTAAGTGTGTTAAACTAACTTTTTCTAGGTTTTTTTTTTTTAGTACTTTCTTTTTTTTTGGTCAACCATAATGACCAGAATCAATATCAACCCTTTAAGTTTACCGGTTCTGTATGAAAAGTGTTTAGTTTAGTTTTTAGTTTATTTCAAACACAAATGAAAAATCAACACAACACAGTGGTTTAAAACTCTGTTCCCCTGCAGATGAACCTGGAGGTGGAGACAAGGCTTCGGAGGAGAAGAGGAAAGAGCAGACCACCCCGGTGGTTTCTCCATCGCAGGGAAGCCCCGAGGCAAAAGAAGAGAGGTAGCCCCAAGCCGCCGTTGACCCCCGGGCTTCAGCCCTGTTTGGGATCAAAGCTCATGGAATTGTCTGGTCATTTCAACAGCAGCTCCAGCAGTAACTTCAGCAGTAGGAGCGACACCACTGAAGTCGTGCCCAACTCGCTAATCCACAACTTTCCTCGCGCCCCGAGCACCTCCGACTCCATCAGGCTCAAGTGCAGAGAGATGCTGGCCAATGCTCTGCAGACTGGAGGTCATCCGGTTCTCCTCTGTCGGCTCCAGCACTGCTTCCGTTCGTGTCTTCAACTCTTTTTTTTGTTCTCTTACAGAGGATTATATTGCTATCGGTGCTGACTGTGACGAGCTGGGAGCGCAGATCGAAGAATATATCCTTCACATTTGAAAGATTAGAATCTGAAGGTTCACGCCAAACAAAGATGGAGGCGATTATCGCTGAGCACGATGCTCCCTGTTGGCTTTGTTAGGAAAACGAGGTTTTCCAAAAAGGCTCCTTATTTTTAAATCAATAAAACAAACAGGAATGATGTAACTCGGCGTGGTTAGGACTTCATACAGCAAACGCCTGATTTGATTCATTTCCTCATGATAAATGTAAAAATCTTTTTTTCTTGACCCGTCGCCACGCATCTTTCAAGAGTTCAAAAACACAGACATGAAATACAAGAACCGCGTGCGGAGCCGGATCTCGAACCTGAAGGACATGAAGAACCCAAACCTACGGAGGACCGTTCTCTGCGGGAGCGTGTCTCCAGAGCGGATGGCCAAGATGACCGCCGAGGTGCGTGGACCCCCCTCCTCACGTCCCGCCAACGTTTTTGCTCCGAGAGCTCGCGTTGTTTCGACGTTTGTCTGTAGGAAATGGCCAGCGACGAGTTAAAGGAAATGAGGAAGAACTTGACCAAAGAAGCCGTCCGGGACCACCAGATGGCGACCACCGGGGGCACGCAGACCGACTTATTCACCTGCGGCAAGTGCAAGGGGAAGTGCTGCACCTACACACAGGTGAGAACGGCTGAGGCCCGGTGGATCCTCATGCGTGTCAGACATCGCTGAAGTCCAAGAATAACGTTCTTGTGTTCTGTGTGCTTCCTCAAAGGTTCAAACTCGCAGCGCTGACGAGCCAATGACCACATTCGTCTTCTGCAATCAGTGTGGAAATAGATGGAAGGTATGTTTCTGCTGAGCCAGCCTTTAGCTTTCATTTCATAATCACTAAAACAGTTAGTCTTTCAGTAACTTTTTGATGGAAAAATACATCACTGTTAAAAAAAACAAGCAAAAGATGCTCATTTCTTAGTTACACAGAATGGTTCAGTCCATTTTGGGTTTAAGGATATATTTCAGTCCGAACAGTTTTTTTTTTTTTTTTTAGATGAACATAATCCAGCTCTTAGACCAAATAATTTCAGTGTTTACCGAAATAATTTTCAGTGTTCACTAATTTCATTCCGATTCACGGTTTCCTTTAGACATTATAGTTCAGCTGTAGCTGACTTTAAACGTCTATTATTGGGATTGTGTAAACATTGATTCTTTACATTTATAAACTGTTTCTGTGTTTTTAGGCAAAAAAACTTTTTCCGTCTGTTCAAATGTAAAAATTCACATCTTAAAGGGCCTATATGCTGCTTTTCTTAACCCTTTTGAGCAAACTATATCCATGTATTTGATAATATATCACCTTTAGCACACTAAAGAACCTTTCTTTTATGAGTTATTTTCACAGTGCATTATCCCCCCTGGAAGTAAGACGACTCGATCTCAGGCTCCGCCTCTTGCTCCTAGTGGGCGTTGCCCATTTCATGCCCATACTATCCACTTTGATCAGGTTAACTAAGCAGTTGTCTGTGAAGGAAGTCAATAAACTAACTATTTCTGACGAGTAGGCTCTTCTTCGGTGAGGCTGAACAAACTGCCTAAAACTCATTTTCGGCGCTCAGAAGACGTTGTCTTGTGCAAAAGGCGAGCCGCTTCTGTTGCTGCAGACTAGGTTCAAGAGGAACCACTTCAATCAATCAATCAATCAATCAATCAATGATACTTTATCAATCCCACAAGGGGACATTTAGGTTCTCAGAGTTGATGCTAAAATGAAAGCATTTGCCGGTCACCGCTAGCTCTGGAGAGAAAGTGTGTGTTAGCCTGGGGGCGGGGCCTGCAGCACAGACTCTTCCTGGAAGGGGGCGTTCCCCAACGTTTGCGATCGTTCACGTGGGTTGGGAGGGGCTTGGGCTTTTAGAGGAATACTCTGAGATGCAATATTTAATATTATTAAATATTATTATACACTTAAAAGCTCAAAAAAGTTGGTTTTCGTATGGCATAGGCCCTTTAAATAATAAAAAGTCTAGCAATCAAATGAAAAATCCAGCTGAAAAGGCAGTGACATGAAAAGTATTTTCCTCTGAGGCCTTATTTCTATGTGTCATTTAAATAGAATGCCTCAAAAACGTCATGTAAATATTAGAAAAATATCATACAAGTATAACAAAAGTTTCTTTGTAATATTAAGGGCAAAGATATGGCGTCACTCATTTGCCGAATTATAAACCTGCTAAGTATGAACATTTTACGTAAACTATTTACGATTCCACTGTGTTCTGATGATGACAACACAGATGATTTATAGCAAAATAAACGCATTTATAAAATGCATGGTGGTCTATATTCGGCTAATCTGCTGAACATCGATGAACCCTCGTTTTGAAGAGACTTCTGGGAAATTTCCAGGACACTGGATTGTTTTTGGACTTGTAGGCTGTGTCCGAATTCCCGCCCTAACTACTAAAAAGCTACGTAGTGCCCTGGATTATAAAAGCAATTCAGACACCATGCTCACTACTTTTGTGTTTTGTTTTGTTTTAAACGGCAGATATGACGTCATTGATTTCTCGACGTTAAAATCTAATTAATATAAACGTTTTACGACGATTATCTATGACTCCACTGTCTTCTGAAGATAAAAACGTTGATGGTTTATTTAAAAAAATGCATTTAAAAACATATTTTGGGCAAAAATTGTTCGGATGCAATGCATTGTGGTCTATATTCGCCAATCTAGTGAGCATTGATGCACTCAGGTTTTTCGCAGAGACTTCTGGGAAATTTTCTAGGATACTGGATTGCACTAGGCACTGCAAAATGGCGAACGCACTAAATAGTGAGTAGGGAAGAAAATCGGACACAATCAGAGTTTTTGACACCCTCTTCAGTTTACTATAGTGCACCAAGCATTGAGTGACTAAGCCACATGCTCAAAACCCAACTTTTAAAGAAACGAGAAGCTGGAAAACCCCTTTTTTTTTGGAGAAAAAGATGCGTTTGACTCTCTTTTACTGCAGTTTATGGTTCATTCTTAATTAATTCATGTGTTCTTTCTGTGCGTTCCAGTTCTGCTGAAGCTGCTGGCTCCACCCACAACTCGCTGCAAAGTAGCATAATTCCTGGACCAGGTTCTGTCTGTCTGCAAGAGACCAGAGCTTAGTTTTAGTAGTCGGTGGTACCTGCAGTGCCATACAGAGATGGTTACTATTGGAGTGAAAAACCATGTTTATAGATAGAGCTTATCACTCCTCCAAATCCCTTTTACCATTGTTATTTGTTGTTTCTCGCTGACATATATATATATATATATATATATATATATATATATATATATATATATATATATATATATATATATATATATATATATATATATATATATATATATGCCACCAATCTTGTCTCATACTCTTTTATCATCTTTTGTATATTTAGTTTTAACATTTTTAACCATGTTTTTTTGGCTTTTCTGGCTGAGCGATGTGTTTTATTTAATTCCCCCAATAAAGTGATATCCATTTGATTAACAAGTGCTTTTAATGGCCTTTCTTTTAGGAGGCGCCTCAATGTAAATCTGGAACATTGTGAGAATAATGCCAGGAAGGCCCTGAGAGAGAAAAAACATTGAGTGTGTGTGGGAGGATACATTTGTAATTGGTGGAATATTCATCACATCAAAGCGAATGCGGATGTATGCATATTAATCTGTCTGGAGACGGCGCTGGTTGGATCCTGGAAGACGCTCGATTGTTCCCCCATTCCCTGGAGCCGTTTTAATTGCCAGGTGCACCCGCTTTGTGCCGACGAGCCGCTGTGCTGGTTCACCTCGGGCTGAGCAGAACCCAGAGGACGTCCAGCAGGAGGAAACCCGTCCAAGAGGTCCAGACGTCTAAACCCAGACGGCAAATGTGTATTTTTTTCTAAATCCTTGAATAAATCGTGGTTTCTAAGTAAAAACGCATTTTCCCAGCATTCATTTCAGATTTTAAAGGAGGAAGAAATAAAAATAAAAAATTGTTTTCTATTTTTTTTTTGAGTGTGAGCTATAATCTTATAAAATTATTATTGCTATTTTATTTTCAGATTACAAAATGATATCCAAAAGATAATCTGTTAACTTGTTAGACTAAAAAGTTTTAAGATTTTTGGATTAAAAAACTTTTTTGTGGTGGCAAACCATCTGCCATAAACACCCGATGACATGACGACCTGTGTAAACGCGTCAATGTTTTCTGAAGTTTAGCATAAAGAAAATAAACAGAAACAGGAATTTACACAATACAACTGGGAGGTTGTAAAACTTCTGGTTCAAACTTATTTCTTGCAATAAAAGCTTTGGGTTTTAATATTAAACTTTTTGAGGTTTTCGTCAACTACAGCTTCACGAGGTAAATAAGGATTTTTGTCTTAGGTCAAATGTCCAGAGTAAGTAAGTTACCTTTTTATTTTGGACAAGTGTAGAGTAACAAAATAAGACAAAAACACGACACAGAATTATATAAAACAAGTAATGCAGATTTACAAATACTGATGTTCTATATTGTTTTGCATTTGCACATATTAATCAATAATCATATTCTGTAAATACAGAAATATGATCATTGATAAATATGTACAAATGCATATAATGGTAAAGAGGCGTGTCCAAGCAGGTGGAAATGAGGTGGAGGAGAGTTTATGAAGATGCTGAGGTTCTGTTTGGGACCAGGTTGGATCAGGAATGAATCCATCACAGGATCAGATGGTGGTGGATGTTCTGGAGATGAACGCAGGGAAGCTGATGGAGACGTTTGAGAGGAGGAGCAGTGATGTTGGCGAGGTTGGAGCTTCCAGGAGGTCACTGTCATCAATCTGTTTACTTGTTGCATCTCTGCTTTTTTTCTATTTGTTATTTTACCTCAAATGTTCTTTTTTTTACACAGCTTTGCACCTGGATCTAACATTCAATCAGAACAGATTCCACTTTACAAAGCGGATCTGGAAAGTGTCAAATCAGCTGATGTGGTCAAGTCTCAGTTCTCCAGTTGACAGAACCCACTTTTACTTTGGTTTAACCCTGAAACAACATTGAAGGGAAATAGATATTCACAAAAAATATCAATTTCCTTACAGAGTTTCCTTATTAAAAAACCTCATTACTGCTTTGCTAAAAAGACCAGCTCGCATATAAGATCCCTAGAAAAAAATACAGTATTACCATTGACAAAGTATTTGAAAGACATTTTGTTTTCATACTATATTTCATATTTTAGAATGGTAACTGATTGTCAGTTCATTTTTTGAAGGATGAAAATCAAATCTGGTTTTATGGGAAGACAAAACTGCTGGTTCAGTTTCTGTTCAGAGAAAATGTTGACGAAGCTTCTGAAAAAGAAAGAACTGAAACATCCAGAGAGCTTCTGCTTGAGAGCTAACAGTAAACCCAAACTGAGCTGAGAGGACAGAGTACATTAAAGCGGATACTTCTGGGATAAATAGAATAAATAACTGAAAAACCTGGTAGAGGAGCTATCATACTGTGGGACTACCTTTTTTTTATTTAACTATGCACTAAAATATTTTTAAAATGATCTGTTTTAAATCAATTTTCTCAAAGTCATGTGGATTCATAGTTATGTTAAAATCCTTTCACCAGGAAAGATTAGTGAATATAGATCACAATGCACAATAATCATTATTAAATAGCAAGGAGTGTAACTTATATTTGTATTGATTAACCTTTGCTTGATTCAAAAGGTTTTTTTATTTTTTTATTAAGGGCAGAAAAAGACAATTAATGTAAAAATTCTCTAGCATCAACACCAAATGTGAAATGTGGTTTAGTGACAAAAACTCCTCCACAATCAGTAAAATTATTGTGCTTTATTTTATCTTAGTTGAAATGCCCACAAGTCATTATTTTCTCAGAGTAACAGAGAAAGAAATCTAACCCATATACTGTAAACATTCACATTATTTGTTTTCTTATGTATTCTTGAGTAAAGTCAGCACAAAATAACACATTTTATATAGTAAACAAAAGAAAAAGACCAAAAAAAAAACAGTTATAGGCATCACTCCAAACCATTGGCTTAGATTGTGTTTTGAGGTTGATCTGCACGGTGCACCCATCAGCTCAAATTGCACATAGTAGGTTAAGGTTCAGTCTAAGACAAGTGCCACCCCGGTTGGCCAAAAATTCCTATCCCAAACTCACCCATCCTCGTATGCCTCTGCAGGTAAAGATATGTGCTGTCGCCTCCCTCTGCGCTGCCAAAGCGTGATGTCACGAATCAAGACGCCATTGTTTGGCCGATGAGAGGGGACGGCTCCAGTAAACTGGCTTTCTGCTGCAGGTAACAACCTTCACCGCATCAATCTGAAAACCAGCGTTTCCCATCAGAAAGATGTCATAAAACTGGATGTCAAGGCACTTCGCCATGTGAGGATCTTGTCTTTGTGTGTGACACGTTTTGTGAGGCAACAAAGTAATTCAAAGAAAACTATTTATGCAAAAAGTTTCAAACACTTGGCAACTCCAATTTGTAGTCATTGGAAACACTCGTTGAGCACATGAACACAGTTTACGTGGTAGCTTTGGTGTTGCTGCTAACCCGGTCTGGCCCCCACCCCCTAACATCAGATATTTCACCTTTTTAAGACACACTTTTATCGAACATTAAGGTCTGTAATTTCCCATCATCTCCAAGTTCCACAAAAAAAGAAAACTTGCAGTTGGGTGGGATGGATTTTGTTTTTAGTGAAGTGTTGGATTTGATCGTCTTTCTCTGCTTTGTCTGTCAGTTAGAATGAAATAGTCATCATCACCATCCTCAGAAGCCACCAGATCCCTTTTGGGGGTCATGATCGGCGCAGTCCACCCTGTTGGGTGACGGTGAGGTTCACCCAAAACACACCTGGGGACAATCTAGAGACACCAATTAACCAATGACAGGGCTGCACAAACTCCATCCAGATTGGGTGAGGTGAAAATATGTGATACTTTTCATTTTTGGGGGGATACCTTTCTTTTCTTGACATTTTTACCAAAATGACGGTAAATTTCACATTTAAAGAGCAGAAATAAAATTGAGAAAATGTCTGTCTAATTTGGTCAGCATTAAATCTGAGTTCAAACGAAATGCTTTATATTATTTATTATCAAATGCTCACTGTAAACTTCTACATTTGAACTATGTAAACAAAAGAAAACACAAATAGTCGCCTTATTCAGACGAACAAACGACTGTGGTTTTTCTTGTTTGGCGCTGAAGGCTCTGAAGCTTGCCACACGTTTACGACGGCTAATTTAGCCAATCACATTTGAGGAATCGAACACACACTTCTTAGAAAGTGCGAGAGGCTGCATGTTGCTCATTTTCTGCCAGGGGAAATTTGAATGCAGGCCACAGTTTAAAAAAAAGGAATTTCATTTCCTAGTCGGTCTTGCCTGGATAAATGACGGTTAAATGAATAAAACTTTGACCCACAGGCCAGACTTTGGACATGCCTAACCTATGAAGCATGTTTTTGGACTGTGAGAGGAAACTGGAGTGCCCAGAGAGAACATGCAAACTCCACACGAAAAGGACCCAGCTGGGATTTGAACCAGCACCTTCTCACTGTGAGGGCTAACCACTGTGCAGCCCTGAATTTTTATCAACGCTTGTAAATATATAAATAAAAATCACGTGGAGATTTTTCAAAAATACACCTGTTTGATTTTAGGAACCTTGATGTTCAGCCGGTAAAGCGAAAAACAGCAGGACATCATTAAAATCATGTGGTCTAACCGGTATATTTCTATAAATACCTTTTTTATTCTCTGTAACCACGTGAATCATGAATATTTCAGTGTCAGTGTCTTTCTGTGAAAGATATGTGATGGAAAATTACAGGCCCAATAAATGAAGCATAAAGATCCAAACTGTGTCAGCTTTGACTAAAAACTCTCAAATTGGTCGTCTTCACTATCAATAAATGCAAACACCGTCTCTGGTAAATATAGAATTGTTCAAAATAATTGATACTCTATTCATTCCCCGGTTCCCACCTCCATCTGTGGTTCCTGTTCCCGCTCTGTTCTATTGCCCCGCTATGGCCCCAAACAACACGGTTGTCCACTGCGCTCAGGTCCTGCATGAACTGGAGTTGCCAAGCCACCGACACAGGTACCAAAGTGTGAGGTTTGGTGACAAAACAAGGTAAAAACCAAACGACAACCCCACAAAGCTGCCTGCAGGTCGAGCTAACGTGTAGCTTTTTGACTTGAGCTTTGATTTTCATACGCAGTAAAGAGAACCAGGCATTTCCACATAAAATACCCACAATTCCATGTTTTACTATTTACAAACTCATAAATATATATATATATATATATATATATATATATATATATATATATATATATATATATATATATATATATATATATATAGTCTACACCAGGAATGACCCGCCCCCCCAACCACCACCACCACCACCCTACCTAAACAATCATACAAAAAAACAAATAAAACAACAGACCATAAAAAAGTAAACACAAATAAAATAGATTATTTCTATCAAAAGAAAGAAAACTGAAACGACGCGTTTTCATTTTCCTTTGGAGAGTTTTGCTTTGTTGATCTGGAGCAGTACTTGTGATGTTGAGCCCTCGGGAGATTTTAGGGACCTGAGTGTCTTCGGTCAGATCACAACAGCTCTGAGATCCCTGGGAGGGGCCGGGCCCGAGGCCCGCGCCCCGTCTAACCCCTACACTGAACATACAAGGGAAAACATCTTTTAAAAAAGGGATATGGGTCGAGGAGAAGGGGAGGGGGGGTACCGTCAAAAGGTGGTGTCGTCACCGCCCTAAGACTCGGGGGACTGCTCTGACAGGGAGTTGAGCAGGTTTTTGTGTGCTGAGGAGTTCAGGTAGCGGGGGTACGAGTCTCTTTGCATTAACGTGTAGATCTGCAGCTGGGCGTCCTCGAACGTGTGCGAGGTGGGCTCCACCATGTTCCGGTTGATGGTCTCACGCACACGCGAGTCGAGGCTAACCTGGGAGATGAGAGAAAATATGATGTAGAGACAAAAATCCTTAAAGACCCCCCCCCCCCCTCCCGATGACCGTTTGATCTATTTACAAAGTGTTCCCCGTGGTCCATTCATGAGGATTATGTTGTTTTTAGCCAAATTCCAAAAGAAACCTGTGTCGACATAGTTTCTGCAGAACAGGGGGGGGGGGGGGGGGGGGGTTATTAAAGATTCACCCCTGTGTTGTGGGCGGGACTGTTGGTGCGGAGCAACCCCACCCCCTCTACCCTTCCCCATTGCAGAGAGCTACATTGCTTGTCCTCCATCATCAAAAAAATCCCCCAGGATCATGTTACAAACACCAAAACACCATTTTCATCGCGTTGAGTCTTTAAAAGAAACAATAGTTTTGGTGTAAAATCCTCTCATTACAAATAATTATCCAAATTGAAGAAATGGCTAAGTTAAAAAGAACATTTTGGGTCAGATTAAAAGTTTTCTTCTGGCCCTGTTTTAGTTTTCATTTGACAAATGTGGACATTTACCATACTACAAAAAAAGGTGGATAAGGCTTTCTATACACTATAGTACGTACTGTGTATCTAAGTGGTAACTACATAGTATCTCGTTGTACCAACTGGGTACTTACGTGGTCCTTGCTGTGTATTTTATGTGGTACTATTTGGTTCATAAGTATGTGTCTTTTGTTAGGTTTACCACATGCAAGGACAGGGTGAGCATAAAGTTGAATGTACTTGTAAACATATTGTATGTTTATGGTATTTACCAGGTGTAAAAGGATAGCAGGTAATCAGAAACTACCTTTGAAAGAAAGTGAAGAAGTGCTAAGATCTTACTTTCTACTCCCTTAGTTTATGTGTGTTTCATGGTACTCAAGAGGATAGGTATTTACACATCTGGTACTTTATTTGGTTTTGTAAATGGTATTTACTATTGAAAAGAAGAGGGTAATAAGTACACAGAAAATACCATTTAATGTATGTGAAATTTACATCTTAAGTTATAGTGTGTTTCATGGTACTTACCATTTGTAAGGAGAGAGTATTTACACAGAAACTACTTTTTAAAGAAAGTCAGTCCTGCTTCTACTGTTTTACAGTAACGTTGAGACAGAAGACACAGCAATTTGTGCCATGAGCTTTTGGAAGCTTTAGCTGGAGAAAAATAAACTTTCCCAAAAGTGAGGTCTGCAGAAACTCTACAGACACTAACATGCAGAACTTTGTGTCACCTGGCAACACTACAGCCACTCATCCACTGTCTGATGTCTCCCAGAGGATTCTGAACATGAGACCAATCCGGAGGAGAAACGGCCACTAGAACATTTTTAAAATGGCTGGATAAGCAAACAGAGCAAAAGGAGTTTTGTTGAGTCCATCCATTGGTCCACCTATGTGCCAATCCTAAAACACGCCATCAATGATGGAGACTTTGAGCCGTAATAAAATGTTGCTGTGAAGTTGAACTTTTAACATAGGAGTCGATGAAAAACTGATTCCTTTCAAAAATCTGCCTCCGTTGGTCTTTTGAGGAACTGCAACATTCTTTTAATTCCTACAAATTTGGGAATGTAATGTGGGGAGACATTAAAACCCCTCGACTCAAAGACGGAACCATGGCAGTAAAACAAAGACTTTAGGTGTTTCACAGACTTACACCTATGCGCTTGTATGTTCCTCCTTTAAAGAGCCACCCTGATAAAAAATTGTGTTTTTAACACAGTCTAGTGGCATTTTTCTGATGATGGAGAACACTGCACACATGCATTTCTGAGTATTTTTTACTCTAATCATTCTGAATCAGGAGCAATGATGTTGTCTCAAAAAGAGCTTATTTGTGACGATCTGCTCCGCAGTGAGGAGGGGAAAGGGAGCGTGGGATTGCTTCACGCCAATAGCCCTGCCCACAACTCGGAGGTGAGTTTCTAATGACCTCCTGCCGCTCTGCAGAAACTATGTTCTAGAAAACAACACGGGTTTTTAGATTTTGGCTAAAAACGGCATCATCATAACTAAAAGACCACTGGGAACACTTTGAAAATAGATCAAAAGATGATCACGGTGGGACTTTACGGTTCACAAAGACTTATTTAAACTAGTGTAACTACTTGTAAAGCTTTGTGAAAATGTAGATGATCACATCTTGTTTTGTAGTTCTTTTCTGTCACTGTGTTAGGATTTTTCTAGTTTTTTCTTTAACAGCTGAAAACTGAAATAAATTGGTGTGTTTACCGTTGTCCCGTTAAAACTTGAGTTCAGGGGAATTCATTCTGTCTCTGTTGGATCCAGACTTTCTGTTGCCGGAGTCCAGTCTTTGGGAAAAGTGAAGCCAACAGGCTCAAACCTGAACTTTTTAGGTCTACTTCTCGGGCGTAAAAGTTTTATTTTGCTGTCGTGGATCAGTCAGTTCATGTATTTCATGCTTGCTTCAAATTACCTTTACCGGAAATATGAAGTCCCAGATCACACAGGTCTTTAAGATCCACTCACAACCATAAAATTATGGAGTAAATTTTCCACAAATGTGCAATTTAAAGAACATTTGGCCCAAAGATAGAACATAAACAGAACCATCTAATCCTATTTTCCAAATCAGAGGATCCTAATTCTTGGTAAATCATTTGTTTTTCATCTTAGACTCTGAAGCAAACTCCACGAGAACCATTTCAGAAATGTGATCTCCCCACCTCTTTTGGCGACAGAATGGAGATGTAATCCTCGTAGATGACCCGAGCCTTCTCCTCGATCATGCTCTTATTCGTCTCTTTGCTGAACTCCTCGCAGGCTAGCCAGAAGAGCATGTTCTCCTCGCTGAACTCGGTGCGAAGGAACTGTCGGAAGCAGTTCCTCCCAGCCGGGCAGCCCATGAGCTTATCAAACGACTGCCCCCACGAACGCACCTCCTCCAGGGTGGGCTTGGGACTGGAGGCAAGGAAGAACATGAAAGGGAAACAGTGATGCGTCCTTAATTAATTTGATGTGCATGACTGTTGTTTGTATTGAATGGAGCTGACCAGTCTTCACAGTCTGCGGTCCCTTCTTTGACGTCATACGATGTTTTTCTGTTCCTGTCGTCCCGGTCTTCATTCCTGATGATGAAACAGACACAAAAACACAACAGAAAGGGTTCAAGCTTAAACCCAGACTTAACTTGAGGGATTTCCTGCTGCTTATGAACATTAAAGATGCTTAAGGGGGTGACACTTCTGAACCAATCCCTTTTTGAACTTTACACACTGTTGTAGGACGAAAACGATAGTTTCTTTTGTTAAAAGTCCCACTCTGATCATCTTTAGATCTACTTTCAAAGTGGTGGTTTGGTTGTGATGGTGCCGTTTTTAGCCTAAATTAATACATAAACATTATTTTCTGCAGAGTGGCAGGAGTTCATTAGAAACAACTTGCTGAGAGCTCTCTGTTTACACGCTCTACGGCTAGCTGACAGCCCCTCACAACCCTAAGCTAACACTAACGGTCCAACAGAATGGGGAGCGATGTCTTAGCTGTCCAGCCGTCCAGCTTAGATTCAGAATCCAGCTCAGACGAGGGAAACAAAGACGTACATGGATCTGTTTGTCTGCAGGTGGATGCATCAGAAAGGGGCGGAGCAGGTAGACTGTGGCCCCGCCCAGCATGTTTTCCACATCACAAATACAATCTTTTTCAAACTGCATTTCACATCTGCTTATGATTCACAACAATTTGAATAAACAAATACTCAGAAATGACATGTTAAGCTTCCTTTTCTTTATACATGTCCTTCTTTATGAGAAAAAGGCCACAGGAACATGTTAAAAACCCCATAAACACCATTTTTGTTGGAGTGGGTCTTTAGCTGAAGTAAGTCATGTCCTGCTGCTGCAGGCATTAAAGATGCTTCTGAACCAATCAGTCCATTCTCATCGATGAAAACGTTTGTCATTCCTTTAATTAAAGTCGAGACTGGGTCCACATCTGAAAGATTCCACAAAATGTTCAGTTTTAGAGAACTGCCTTTTTGATTGAACTGTTGAAACATATGCAGATACACAAATGTAAAACACTGAACTGATCTCTTTACCCGGTGTCAGGAAATGACTTCATCACCCCTCTATTGTCTTCCCTTCATTGGCGCCAGTCAAATAGAGCCCATTTTAAAATGTTACCTTTTTCCCCTTATTCTTCATCTCGTCCTCTGAGGGGCCGCTAACCAAAAACGTCTGACTGCTGTCAAATCAGAGAAGAGCTTGTCTTCCAAGCAGTTATTCCTCGTCTTTGGACCGCCCTCCCTTTGTCATCACGACGGATCAGCTCTGTTCAGTGTCTTAAAATACAGGTTTTTATTCTGAAAAGCTTTTTGTTGATCTTTACTGTGACTAAATCTTCATTTCTATTTGTTGGTGATAATTGTTCTAATTACCTGTTTTAGCTTCATTTGATGCTCCCTTTCACAATTGTGAAGCACTTTATCGGAGTAAACTGCTATAGAAACAAGCATGTACTTACTTGGTTCAATTAAAACAGGACTGCCTAAAATGTCTAAAAGCAAAGCAACAGTTTGCGATACTGGACTCAGTCTCATGGATGGAAGCTGACTTCTTAGACTGAATTATCTGATAAAAAAACAACTTTGACTTGTGATTGTTTACCTTTAAATGATCTAACAGATAAACGCCGTTTGGGGTGCAATCTATTCAAGATTTAAATAAAGCTTGCCTCAAGCTAAATTAGAATTGAACTCAAACTGTCAAAAAAAAAACTAAATGCTTTTTAAAAAGCAGGGAGAGGTGTGTCTAAAATCTGACCAGTCATGAGTTGATTAAATTTAATAAACTAAAAACCTTTATTACTATTATTGTTTTAGGTTCTTAAAACTGATCAGATTTTGCTGAAATATTTGTCAACACATTTCCAAAGATGTATTAATACCACACGCAAAAACAAAATGATATATATATATTTAAGTGTATTTATCATTTCATCTGAACTGTGTCCCAGATTTTGGCTCTGTGCTTGCAGGAGCTTGTCATCTGCTGAACATCTCCGTTTTCCCTTTGTGGCTGCGTTGATTTAATCAGAAAAGAGCCCTACTCCTCATAAATAAATAAGAGATAAGTCGGATTCTGATCTGTCGATATCATAGACAAGAAAGGAGCTTACACGGATATGCAGTTTAAAATTAGGTTGAGGCTTTTCTAAATGTAATGAAGCTGCTGCTGGGCGGACGTGCACATATTTCATGTGAATCTGTCAGGAGCATCAGGCAGAAGCCCGGGCCTGCTGTTGAGACGCAGCGGCTGTCTTGCGTGCAAAAATGTCGCCCATGCTGTGGCACAGTGAGCGACTTCGCCGCCTGAGAAGGAGACTTACCAGGAGCAGCTACAGCAGCAGCACCAGCAGAAGCAGCACGCATTTGAGCCCCGTGGGTTGGCCTGGCCCGGCTGGTCCTGCTGGGCCGGTGCGGTTCCCCCCGCTGCCGACTCCTGCTGCACCGACATCTGCCTCTTTCGCATCTCCATCCGCTCTGATCCCATGGGCTGCAGTCAGGAGAGAGGGGAGAGAGGGAGGCCGATGAGTGTTGATGTCAGGAATTGTATGTAAGTGAGATCTTATCGTGAAGGAAAAGCTCTTGGCCCGGAATGCTTCAGTGTGATGGAAATGGGTGCCAGCGTAACGAGTGGAGCAAGGGCAGGATGAGCCGTGCTGCAGGCTAATATGACAGCAGAGGTGATGGAAGTCTGAGATCCAGACCAGCAGTCCATCTTCACCAGCATTTTACTGGTTACAATTGAATTGATTTTAATGACGGCTCACCTGTCTGGTGTTTGTACCTGTGTTGGTATTTCCTGTGCAAAGGAAGCCATTTGTCTTCCAAAAATGTACATGCAAAGGGAATTTTGTGCATCTGTGTCTCTTTACACATTGCTTTAAAAAAAAAAAAAGGATAAAAACGAAGATTGGGATTGTACCCTAGAACTTGAAATATCCCACCTGCAATTGTTAAAGCAGTCCACATGGGGGTTTGTGAAGCTCTGTGCAGGGGGGGGGGGGGGGTAATATAATTACACACCTATTTAGGATGTGAACTAGTCAAGCATCAGATTGTTATAGGCCCCCGGGCTGCATGAGGAATCACTGTGTCACTATTGTGAGTGTAAGTCTCTGCTATGTTCATCAGAAACCCCCCCACCCCCCACCCCACCCCTCTGGGATGGTAGGCCTGTAGACAGAGGAGCTCAGCTCACAGAAGGACTTCTTGTCTGATTCTGAAAATGTGTCATCACCGGGTCAGACGCTGCCAAATCCTGTCAGATCATTTATGTAACAAAGCTGTCGCTTCTGACACACACATGGCATCTTCCGGCCTCTACCTGACACAGCCAGCGAGCCCTGTTCCAAACACATTTGGGGGAGATGATGAGAGCGCGGGGCCTGAAGCCGCAGCTCCGGAATCTGGAAACCGCAACATCCTCTCCATGAAAACAAAACCAGTTCCAAAATGGATCCGCGGTTTCAAACCACCACCCCCCACCCCCCCAATCGGAGCTGGTATCAGCATCAGCCGCAGGTTCCGCGCGCCTCACCAAATGACACATTTTACGCGTTTGGGTGTCGGGCGCTTCAGAGCTGACAGCATCGCAGTGCGCTTCGGGTTGACTCAACAGCTACAGCCGATGGAATTGGGGAGTGGGGGGTGGGGGGGGGGGTGATAGTATTCATTCAAAGAAAAAAACCCACGATAACGCCAGCTATCCCCCACCCCCACCTCCCCACCCACTCTACAGCCTTGCAGCACAAACGTGAAGGACACCGGGATTAAAAAGGCTCCTGAGCGGGTTCACATCCAAACCGATCCAAGAGGCGCATCACAGCAGCGGGAAGTGGAGAACCGTGGCGCTCCATCTGCCCTAGACACCCACCGAAAAAGGCACCTAACGCTCTGAAGCCAAACATGCCGTTAAAAACGACCAAGAAAACGCTCCGAGCACGAATACCATCACGCAGGGACGCGTCCCTGTCCAACAAATACTCACAATTTCACCATGTATGCACAGCACGAAGAGGGAAACCTGAGCCTTGATTACATCCGATGGAACATAAGGCTTTTTTTTCTCCTTCACCGACCGGCTGCTTCAAATCACTACGCATGCGTCCCCTCTGCAACCCGTAGTAGCCCAGTGACGAGAGTAAAATCCCGACAGTATGACACAGGTTCAGCTGCTGCCCTATCGCCCATCGAGCTGAAGGCGAGAGCGCAGAAACAGAGCATTCAAACAGGACATTAAAAAAATCTGTCGGTTTCTGTTCTGAGCATCTTAAATGACTTTCAGGAACCTAAACTGTCACCTAATTCAATTTCCACGATGCTTACAAGTGCATTAAAGCAGTACTGATTGAATTTAAGTTGAGATTCTGTCGGCAGATTCATCCAAATCTGGATCCTGGGTCTAAAGTCGCTGTCTGTGGTGCTGAAACAGCTGGTGGCGCATTTTCATCTGAATGACTGTATTTTTGGTGTTCTTTGACTGTTTAGTGCTTTGAGTTTCAGAGGCATCGCATGCACACTCACGTGTGTGTATTATTGTGTGTGCGCGTTTGTTTGTTAACTTTGTCTATTGTCAAAGCAGCAGAGAAACAATGCGAATCCTCTCCATCGAATCTAGACATCTGTATCATCCACAGCCTGAATAAGAAAAGCAGAAATTATGGGCTGGATTTACATCATTAGGGTGTGCAGATTATGTTTGTGTTTACTTCGTATTATTTCCCTCATTGAGAATTGTGTGTTCTTTATTATCAGCAGAACAAAAACAACACTGCCATCTAAAGGAAGCAGTAAGAACAGCAGGAACGCGTTGGAAGACATCAAGTTCTGAGAGGTGCCTCATTTTTCAGACACATCTTTGTTTATTTTAATTGTATTCAGTTTCATTGCTTCCTTTGTATTCTTATTAAGTTTATTAGGTCATGTTGAGAAGAAATTTTTATGATGTTTTGGAATCAATCAGGTTGTCAATTTGAATATAAGTTGTTACAGGCAGTTCAAAAATCCAAAGATATTAACACCTTTCTTTTCAAATTCCCTTCATGTCCCTCATTCTCTAATCAGCAGATGGCAGTCTGCACTCAGCACCTGTAAATTCTGCAAAACTCCAGCCAGACACACCTTTTCTGTCTGCTCAATTTGCTTCGCTGCTTTCATGCTGTTGCATTTCGGTGCCACATTGTTGGTCAAGATGCCTCCTGATGCCACGAAAATCAATGTCACTTTCGAGTGGAACCACATAAATGTGAGCTTGGAGACTCGATAGAAATCAGGTTTTTAATGTCAGTCTGCACAGATCCGGTGTTTTTGGTTTGATACTGCAAATATTCCTCATATAAATAGCTTTTTGTTTCTTTTAAGAGAAAAAATATGTCTATTTCCTTCAGGAAAGACTTGCTATGCTTTCCTAAAGTCAGAAGTGTTGAGAACATTCAGACATTTTTCATCCTCCCTGATTCAAATAAAGGAGCTGTTACCTTCTCCCTTCATTTAACACCTCCTCTTGTGGTTGTGTTGTGTAACCCAGACCTACAAATAGGCTTGTACAATCAATAGAGGCACATATGCGATGAATAATACTTGTGTGATTTAGCAAAAACATGTTTCCCTTTTAGGACTCCTCACAAACCGGAGCAGCAGGAATATCTGAATGAACAGGGTCACGCAGACAAAACGGATGAATCCAATATATTCAATGTTTAACGAGGCACCAGAAAAAGGTACTTTATGTTCAATCACTGAAACTCAACATGAGAAGACTGGAGACGAGTGGCACTACTTTATTATCTCATCAGGACCTCATGCATCCCATGTGAGCATCTGTTTAGTCACATCCAAACATCCTCTTTTTCCATCATTTCAAAGTGTGCTGATGAAGGTGCTATTTTCACACTAAATGTCATTCTCATTTTCATGAGGTGCAATCAGTGTCTTCCTCCTTGTAATCAACTTGTGGTGTCATCAGTTGTTTTTGGCGCACTCTAACCATTGATAGAAAACCAAACTTCAAGTTCCTGTCCTTTCTGCAGACTGTTGCTGGCTTTAAATGATAAATATTGGGGTTTCTGGTGTTCAGAAAATATTTGACAGCTTTTGCTCCTTACAAAGGTTCCAGTAGACGATGCAGGAGCCTGGCTTCCCGTCAGAAACAGTTAATGCCCCCAAGCTGTCAGACTACCGAGTTCCTATTGGTACCTTCAATGATCCCTTGAAAAGCTAATAATACTGTACAGAACTACGTATGTCACTATATCTCTGTCAATGCTACTGTTATATGAGCGCTAACCGGCCCCCAAACCCATTGTAACTCTACCTGTACCTTTAGATCCAATCCTACCTGCACTTCTGTCTTTAAGCACTTTACCTGTTCACTGTATTTGATAATTCTGTCCTGCAGCAGTCTGAACTGAAGGACCAGATTGTTTTTGCAATTTTTCTTTCTTTCTGTGCCTTTGAGAAAAAACTTTATCCCTGCCACATACTCAAAATTCATCCTAATGTGCACACACCTAGTACACGGGGAAAATAATTATCTTTTGGCATAGTGAATGACCCCTCCAAAAAAATGATGACATCACAGCGAGTTTCAATGACCTTTGACCTCAGGAAGAGGCCGCTGTCTTGAGTAAAAAACAAACACTTAGAGCCAGCTACAAATTTAAACTTCTCCAAGGGGTTTTCCTCGATCCAATCTAACTCCTTGATCATCATTTGGAAGAAACTTGGGGAAAAACTTTGGTTTAGGAGTTCTACATTTTTATTGCCATCAGTGTGACGAGCTGACAAAAGTAAATCTATTCTTTGCATATTTTTGACCAGAATATTGTGGAAAAATGATAATAATTTCCTGGGTCAAGCTGAACAAAACGACATAACATACAATGTGAATATATTAGAATTGTTGGCATGGTTAAAAATAAAAGTTCTGTTACCTAGGAAACCAAAAAATTTACTTTTGATGATTCTTCTAAAAATTACAAAGAACTCTCATCCCCTCCAGGTGACCAAAAATGAAAATGGTTGCTATAGAGATAAAACCAATAGAAAAGCCGACATTTGATCTTTTTCATATTTTCATGTTTTAGTAAGGCAAGCGGTTCTTCTCATCCCAATCATTTCAAGAAATAATAATTTTATCTAAAATTTTACTGTTGTTTGTTTGAAATTCCCAGTTATGTGAAAACTTTTTTTATACCAAAACCAAACTCTTTTAGATGGAAACTTTCACAAATAAACTATTGTCAATTCATTTTTTTTTATCTTAATTTGAATCTAAGTTAAAGTGAAATCTATGATCACATTGATTCAGTTTAGCAACAATAACCAGAACTGTGAAAAAACAATCTAGCTGTCACTAAAAAATTAAATTAAATAAAACAACAAAAAATATTTTAACATTAACCTTTGGAGCAAATGCTTTTAAGAGAGTCAACAGAAAAGAGCTGAAAGCTTCTTGTGGTGGACATGTTTTACTGTTACAACATGGGTTATGGATCTTCTGACACACGAGGTGTATATTTGAGGAAACGTTATTTTAAAAAATATATCAATTACATTTGTAACTGTTTCTTTACTGGACCGGACAGAGAAGAAGAGGGTGGAAGAAGAGAGAGGGATGTGGGGGGGGGGGGGGGGGGGGGGGGGGGCACAAAAGAAAGGGGGAAAAAGGGGACGGACTTAAGGAAATAGAGGGTTATTATAGAAGGGGAGGGTAGAATCGTAAAACAACAAGTTGCTGAAAGTTTATAATCAGTGTTTAAAAGAGGGAGGGTGCCCGGTTGTCTCCACGCCAAGACCCCCGCCAAAGCAGCAGTGGCAGCCAGGAGCCCCCAACACCCGAACAGTATAGCAGATAGAGGAAATCTGTCCACCGTGCAATCACGTCAGCCACTCAGACCAGGACCAGCAGGTCCGCCACAGGGGCCCCCAACATCAGAGAACAGGGGGGTACAAGAGCGCAGAGAGTGCAAGCTCCAGCCCAACCAGATCAATCGCCCAGGACTCCTGGCAGCCCCCCACCCAGGCAGAGGGAGGTCCAGGAAAGAGCAAGCCAGGGGCTGCCCACCCCCGCCCAAGAGAAGTGGGTGTCCCCAAAGAGTGTTGTAAACATGGCCCCACCAGGCTCACCCAGTATTGGAATTTTGGCGAGGCCCAGTACTCAAGGCCAAGGACCAGGACTCGCACCACAGGGACACGGACACCCCCAGGATCAGATGTGATGTGATCACTGGCTCATGATCTTGCCAGAGAACATAATGGATCCCTCTCCCTGCGTGGAGAGAGGGCCGCCGGGCCCAGGGAGCCAGCACCCGAGGGACACGGCCGCCATTGCCGAGTCCCCAGTTCCCCCCACGAGGGATGGGGTACGGGACAGAAGATCAGAGGTCCCACCTTTCTTGTGTAATGTATGTGTGATGTGTGTGTGTGTGTGTTGGAGTGCATATTGTTGTGGCGTAAAGGGTGTGTGTACTAAAAGGGTGCAGCTAAAATTGGCGGGTAGGGAACTGAGAGGACATCTCCTGCTTGCTGGCAGTGATGTCCAGGCACCCCCCCCCCCCCACACACACACACACAAACACACACACCCACCAAGGGTCCTACATGTCTAAGGTGCAGTTGAAACGGAGAGCAGAGGGACCTGAATCCACGTGCCAACCACGTCTACAGTTTAGATCCAGATTCCAGCTCAGAGGAGGAAAACAAAGACGTTCATGGATCCATTTGTCTACAAGTGGATGCATCAGAATGGAGCAGAGCAGAGAGCTTGTTGCCCTCCCAGCGTGTTTTCTATGTCAAAAATACAATCTTTTTCAAACGGCATGTTTTCGTCTGCTCCTAATTCACAGCAATCTGAAGAAAGGAATACTCAGAAATGCACCTTTGATCTTAATTTCCTTTATGCATGTCCTCCATCATGACAAACATGTCCCAAAAACATGTAAAAAACACCAAAAAGTTTGAATCTCCGACCAACCTGCAAATATTTGTTGGAGCCGTGTGGGTTCATGCACTAAAACCTACGTTCAGGAATCCCAGCAACCTCTTCTGGGAACTTCCATAAGTGTGTCTTTGCATTCAGGTCATGGCTTGCTCAGTCTCAGCTGTGCTTCCTGAATGCCGCCACTCCGTTTATTTAACAGGAAATAATCTAATTACAATGCAACAGCATCACTTTTGCTCCAAGATATGTGGTCACATAACTTTGTGTAATATATGCCAATGGCCTGAACTCAATCATCTCCCATCCTGACCTTCCAATCAAAACTGGATGAAGCTCTGTGGGTTCTTGTGGTTCTCCTGCAATCCCTTCCTTTCTGGGAAGAGTAACAGGCTTCTCCTTTTTGCACACAGTGATCGGAAAATCCTTATTCATCCATTTATCGGAAACAATTCTTTTCTCTAGAAGATGAACGTGTTGGTGTTCTGAACACACTAATTTAACTGTTTTGATTTATTGCACACAGATGGTGCCTGTGGTTCATTTTATTTGATGGCATAACTTTATTTAGAGTTCCAGTAACTTGTAGCAAACTATTTCAAGACTGACTATCTTCTTCTTTTAATCTTCTTAGGCTTTGTTCAGACTGGAAGGACTTCTCTAAATAGACATTCAGCTTGAAGCAAAAAAAGGCTGCTGAGTCTCCAGCAGCTGCACTCTATCTGAAATAAAAGACACAGCACACTCTGGCACCAAAGATGTTTTAATTATTTTCTGCCACTTAATAAGAAGCTGTCTGGGGACATGTTTATGTGCTGATATGAAGTATTTTATTCAGTCCTAAATTGTTTGACAGACAATTGTTATCTGGGGCTGTGTATGGAAGCAGAAAAAGAAAATGTTTGTTTCCGTGTTGTCAGTCAAATCTGCCTAAACAGATTCCCTGTCAATCATTTTTAAGAAACTAGATGGGGGGAAAAAAGCTGGGAGTTTATGACTTTTAAGATAACCCTTGATGACAAATATTTCCATACCTCAAGGCAGACAATCTCCCGCTCGTCTCTGACAGGGCCATTGTAGTTGATCTCATATCCCACGCTGTGCCGGCAGGCCCGGACCAGTCCCCGTATCCACTGCCACATCAGGACCCTGGCGTGTTTGATCCCCCGCAGCACAGACGTGGGCCGGATCTCCCACTGCCTCAGCACGCTAACACATGGCATGCTCCAACCACCGGGCCTCACTTGCCATGCGAGACCCCAGTTTGCGTTAGATCACAGGACGTCCTCTCTTCCCGCTCTTTTCTTTCCCCCTCAGCTCTGAAACGCATCATGGCTGCAAAAGGAAGGAAAAAGCATCGGTGAAGCGGACGAAGCAGAGTGTTTACAAAGGAGAGGGCAGAAGGGGATTAGGACAGTGTTCCTACTGGATGCAATCCTGATTCTTCCGTGCTTTACTGCGTCTCACCAGCTTAGTCCAGATTAAGCGTGGAGGTCTTACTGTCTGAACTACACGGACAGAGGAAGGCCGGTGACAGGCAAAGGATCATTTTTGATTGGAATAAACATATTTGTCTTACAAAAGAAAGAAAAAAATACTCGTAAAAGATGCAACAATATTTTCTACATGTCATGTAATGTCTCTGCATTTTTAAGTTTAACAATAAGATATAAAATAATGATCTGAAAAAAGAACTAAAATATCACATTTTTCATTGAATTACTTCTAAATTTCAGCTCAAATACTGAATTAATTTAAAATGTAAACCCTTTTAAAAATGATATTCTAATTAAAGTAAAACTAAAAATGTGAGGTTAATGTGCTTAAATGGCAAAGTTCTTAATGTAGCAGCTGGAAAACTCATTGAGCAACACTGTTGAAAAAAAGTAATTAATTCCAGCATGTCTTTGACCTTTTTTACATTATATAAAATAGTGTTTCTGACCCACTGTTTTGGGTAATTTTAACATGTTGTTGCAGTGTTTTCCTTACATAGTCTGATGTCTGACGTCTGTTCCAGATAAGGATGTCATGAAGTCAAACAAAAATGTACCCCCCTTTTGTTAGGTTTTAGATTTCGGCATTAATTTTGCCTGCATATAAGCAAGACATCAAGGACCGTCTGTGATGAAAATTGTGTTTTGGTGGTTTTACCATGTTTTTGTGGCGTTTTTCTCATGATGGAGGACATATATAAAGAAAATAAATCTCAAATTTGCCATTCCTGAGTATTTTTTATTATAATTGTTGCGAATCAGAAGCAGATAAAAAAAATAGTATTTTTGACTTTGAAAAATACGCTGGGTGAGCAACAAGCTCCCTGCAGACAAATAGATCCATGTTGGTTTTCCTCGTCTGAACTGGAATCTGGATCTAAACTGTATGGCTGGATAGCTCTAATATTGCTCGCCATATTTGTTTCCCCAATAATGATAGGCTGGGGTTGTAAGTGGCAGTTATAAACAGGAGAGAGTGTATACAGGTGGATGAAGAGAAATGAGGGTGGTGTGTCTCTGCATAAACTTTCCAGCCCATAACTTAACAGGCAAATTTCTAATGAACTCCTGCCTCTCTGCAGAAACTATGTCCTAGACCAGAGAAATGACTCAGGTTTTTTTTTAATCTTGTCTAAAATCATATTTAACAGAGGCTTAATTATTTTCTGTGTTTTTATCAGAAAACAAAAATGTATACAGATACAAACGTGCATAAATGTACGATAAATCCAAACAAGGCTACATTCCTTGCTCCAAAATTTCTCAAAGTTTAATTTTACAAAGTTGTTGTTAATGCTAACACACAAATCGGGCTTTTTTGTATTTTGGTTCATATTTAAATTATTTTATGTATACTGCAATGTGTATCCCAAATACCACAGAAAACATTGTCAGGAGCCCCCCTCCAGTGGCGCCCCAGGATTATCTAATAGCGCCCCTGCTTCCAGTTGAAGCCCTGATAGTCACGCGCGTGTGACCGACTGTCACATGACCGACTGTGACGCTGTGTTGTAGTCTGTTAGCACAGTGCAGAATATTAGCTCGGTAAGTGCTTCATTCAAGGACTCGTATCGATAATTATTCAGTCGACATGTTTCTAATAAGCATAATATTGTTCCTTTTATCACACTGACAGATGTTTATCGTTTTTAACGCCATTCGCTTAAAAACAACTAAGCTAGCTGCTAGCATCCTCTGTATTTCTCCGTGTTTAGTTTTATAGCCAGTCCTGTGATCGCTGTATTTGAACTTTTATTTTTAATTTGGTGCAGCCAAAAAAGATTTTTCAATTGCTGAGGATTAATCGTTGCGTAGAAACTCGTGACATCGACTGGGTCACAAGTTGTCTTAATCGACCTGCTAGCTTGCTAGCATCGCGCCCTTCTGGGGAAATTCTCCTTAGAAATAAAGATCTTGTATTAAACTGACGGAGTATATGTGAGCATTTATCCAGGAGACACCTCAGCAGTGCTCAAGAATGAGCTGTCATCGATGTTAAACGTCCGTTTGGACGCGTAAACCTCCACTGAGTGTTAGGGAAATGAATGCTTCCTGTTAACGGACACGCAGTTTCTGCTTCTGGGATCACAGCGGTGTGCGGAAGTTCGATCCCGGTTCCTGGTGACTTGTTTAGGCTTGGGATAGAGTACGGGATGGACATCCGAGGGGCCGTGGACGCTGCCGTCCCCACCAACATCATCGCTGCTAAAGCAGCTGAGGTTCGGGCCAACATGGTCAACTGGCAGTCCTACCTGCAGTAAGTTCCTTCAAAATGCTGCACATTCTGTTTTCAATCACTCACTTAATTCATCCATCCATGCAGTCATTCATATTTATCCATGTGTTCATTCATTCATTCATTCATTCATTCATTCATTCATTCATTCAGTCATTCATTCAGCTACACTCTGTGATTTTTGATCATATTTAAAGCAACAAGAACACAAAATAAATATCAAACTGTCAGAGGAAAAAACAAATTCTGACAATTTTTGGGAGTTTTATATGCTACTAAATGGTCTAACTGTTTAAGTCTCACTCCAATCATCTTCTGATCCATTTTCAAAGCCTTCCCAGTGGTCTTTTATCATGATGACGGCATTTTCTAGCCAAAATAAAAAAATAAAATAAAAACTTGAGTGGTTTCTATGACATGGTTTCTGCAGAGCAGCAGGAGTTCTTTAGAAAGTCACCTCTGAGTCGACTGTCGATACAGAAGTACACCTAAGCTTCCCATCATCTGTCTATCAACATGTCCCTTCCACTAGCTTACAGACCCTCACAACCCCAACCTAACGTTACCGGTGCAACAAAACTGGTGAGCAATATCGGAGCTGTCCATCCGTCCAGTTCTGATCCAGATTCCAGCTCAGACGAGGAAAACAAAGACGTTCATGGATCCGTTTGTCTGACAGTGGATGATCAGAATGGAGCAGAGCGGGGAGCTTGTTGCCCGCCGACTGTAGCAGCTGCGGCTGGGAGCTACAATCTTTTTCAAACTGCATTTATTCTTCTAGTCCTGAATTATAACGATTAGAAAAAAGAAATTCTTAAAACACAGTTTCAATCATTTTCTATGTGTAGGTCCTACATCATGAGAAAAATGTTACAAGAACTTGTCAAAAACACCAAAACCCAAAGTTTTACTTGAGTGGGTCTTTAAGACTTGAAAGAAAAATTCTTGTTTTTGTTCTTTTGTACCAATTTTTTTCAACAGCACTTATGTGTTACCTCACTTTTTTTACAGCTTACCAAAGGATTATTTTCGATCAAAGTGTTGTTGCTGGAAAAGCAACTCTATTTTTTCCCTCTAAACTTTAATTTCCTGTTTTGTTTTGACTGAATCGTCCATATATAACACAAAGTCTTGTTTTTCTATTTCTGGTTTATTCTGTGTCTTTATGTGATTACAGAAGTTGGCTTTAAATAGCCCCGTGTATCATATGTTGACTGGGTTACATCCTGAAGTATTTTCCATCATTAGTTTTCTTTTTCTGCTGAATAAAAAGATGTATTTTTATTTCTCACGTTAGAATTAGACAGAAATGCTTTTCAGGGAGAAGTTTTTACAAAATCATCTTTTGACAGTCATTATTCTAAACCTGCTTTTGTTCCACTCGATTGTTTTGTAGAAGTCAGATGATCTCCGCAGAGGATTGTGAATTCATCAAGAAATTTGAGATGGCCAACTCTGAGGACAAACAAGTCATTTTAGCTAAAGAGGGACATCAGGTGAGCAATCCTGTTGTTTGGACTTTTGATCAATGTTCTAAAAACACAATTTTCTGAAGATGATATTTGTACATAGCAAGGTGTGGAACTCAAGTGTAATATTTATGTGATACCTGGCCCTGCCTCAGAGTCATATACTTGCTATAGTCTCATTAATCTTGAAATGCTTTTAATCTGAAAAACAAACTCCTCAGTTTTGCTTCCTTTAGCTGAGCTTCAACTTTGTTTCAGTAAATTTAACTTAAGACCCATGAAGCTGCATTTTTTTTGCGTCAAGATGGCAGAGAGGATGTTTTTTAACACGACATCATGTTTTTGTTACTGACCAGTGTGCAAAGACGTTTCTGAACCTGATGGCTCACATCTCCAAGGAGCAGACGGTCCAGTACATCCTGACTCTGATCGACGACACTCTGCAGGTACGAAGACGGGAAGCAAACGTCTCCATACATTTAGCTCTTTTTACAAACTCTTTGGAGTGGTTAGTTTTTACTATAATTGGACAGAATATTTTAAATATTTTGAGTATTTATGTATCCATAATTAGTTTAGAATTCTTCTAAGACTTTAAGTTTAGTGATTTACTTGTTGCTCTTTTGGTTGAGTTAACAAAAGCAAAATGAAGAGATGAACTCTCTGACTTAAAAGGTCTAAATCATTCTTTCTTAAGCCTTTCAGAGTAAACTATATCCATATATATGATCATATCTGACCTTTGGCGCACTAAAGAACCATTTTTACATTTGAGTTATTTTATTTTCTTATTTTCCAACCCGGAAGTAAGACAACATGAACTGGGTGGGTGGGGGGAGGAACCTGGTGAGGGAGGGGTCCAATCTTTGTGCGATTGTTTTCTGTTTTTAATCATTTTCATTTTTTTGACTATTTTATCTGCTTTTATCTTACGCGCTTTGTGTTTTGAATAAGTGCTATATAAATAGATAAAGTTTGAGTTTATGATCTCTGAGGCCCCGCCTTTCGCTCCATGTGGGCGCCACCCATTTCATGACGTCAGCCTAGAGTCTGCCTCGGCAGTGTTTCAGTAATTGGCCCACCAAGCAAACAACATCCAGACTTTTGCAATTATGGATGAGCTTATTGTGCATAGACGATGAAAGCCGATCACCCGACCCCCCCCAGCAGAAAGTGTGTTAGCCTGGGGGCGGGGCTGGCAGCGCCAAGTCTTCCTAGAAGGGGCGGTTCCTCATTTTGTGACGTCACAATGTGAGAACCCGCTGGCTTTTGTGGATTGGGAGGGGCTGGTGCTCAGAGAGCAGGAAAACTCAGAAATGCCTGAAGGGGTTAAAAATTCCCGCTTTGGGGTTGTTTATGGTGAGGAATGAACATTATAAAACGCTATAAAAGCTCACATATCTGAATGGTTATGATATAGTCGTATAGTTTCATAAAAATCAGCAGCAGATTTGAATAAAACTTATAAAGTGGGTAACTTTGCAGCTTCCTGTCCTCATCCTAATTCAGTTTCCACCTTTCAAAATAAAATATGTTCTTTGAATGGTAAAGTCATGTCATAAAGTTTTCAATTTAAAGACAGACGTCTGTTGATCTTTTTTCAAGCGTTCCCAGTGGTCTTTTAAATATGATTATTGCCATTTTAACCCAAAAAGAAACGGTGCTGTGTTTTTTAGGACACAGTTTCTGCAGAGCGGTAGGAGTTCATTAGAAAATTGCCTCCTGGTTGTGGTCGGTACCGTTGGATAGGAGTAACACCTTCCCCCCTTCCCCTCCCCTTTGCTCCAACCCTCTCTAAAGAAATACTCTAAAATGCAATTTTAATCTTTTACTTTGTTGATGAATTATGGAAATTAGCTGGATGGAGATTTGGTTGATAATTTTATATTTGAAAAAAAGTCTGTTTAGAATATTAAATTGAATAATAATCCATCGTAGACCTAAGACTTTTTCTCCACCGGTCCTTCAGGAGAACCATCAGAGGGTGAACATCTTCTTTGACTACGCCAAGAAGACCAAAAACACCGCCTGGTCCTACTTCCTGCCCATGCTGAATCGTCAGGATCTCTTCACTGTACACATGGTGAGTTACTCATAGCATTGGAGGTCAAAAACACATTTATCGGCTAGAACATTAGGAGTCGTTAGAAGTCTGAACATGTGAAAGGAATGTGGCTGATGGTTAAGGAGTTATAACCGGTTTTATAGGATGTGACAAGCAGCCATGCATTGTGTTGGAATTGGAACAAGCAGAAGTAGAAAATCCTCCTTTGCACCAAACCACCGTCTGAAAGCTGTGGCAGACTTTGTTGGGGCACCACGGGGCGGCCGTGGTGCAGCTGTAGGGCGGTCGACTCATGATCGTAAGATTGCAGGTTCGATTCCCGCCTTGCACGCCCAAGTGTCAAAGTGTCCTTGGGCAAGACACTGAACCCCACCCTGCCTCTGGTGGGAGGTTGGCGCCAGTGTTCGGCAGCGGAGCCGCCATCAGTGTGTGAATGTGTGTGACTGTGTGTGTGCATGGGTGAATGGGACTGTGACTGTAAAGCGCTTTGGGCCTTCGTAAGAAGGTAGAAAGCGCTATATAAGTATACGCCATTTACCATTTACCATTTGTTGGAAGTTTCCAGTTTCGCCTCAAACTTTAACTTGTGAGAATTATTCCAGGACGAAGGGAAGATGAGGAAAAATGGATAAACCAAAGATTGACTCATTTAAATAAGTGACATTTGTTCAGTTAATACATATTCAGCACGTCTCACTGTATTTTTTCACTTTCTTTGCAGATCTACTTATTTTCTTTTGCCCCCTTTTAAACTACATTCCAGATTTTTGCCCCCAAAATAAGTAAAAGTTTACTGCATAAATAGAAAATCTTGACCCCATTTTGTGTTTGTGTGTTTTTTTTTGGTTTGTTTTTATGGAGTTTGCCAAATCAGATCAATTTCTTGATTTGATTGGTTCCATCTTTTAAATCTGCTGACCGTCCTTCACGGCTTTAGCACCAGGTCATTTCTCAACGTTCTAAACCTCTGTGGAGATTCGCCTCAACCGGTTTTTTGGTTTTTAGCAAAGCAAAAACAAATATTTTCACACTGAAACCAGAAGTGAAGAATCAGAGCAAGATGGGTGCAGGATATTTGTCACAGGAGCAAAGTTTTTCACATCAAATACACTTCAAATCTCCTTCTAAATGAGTGTAATCTAATAATAATTCAATCTAATGTATACACTGTGTATTCAGTATTACGTATGCAAGGATTCCTCCATTAGTTGTGACTGCAGTGGAGGCTTTAGTGAAGTATTCATGGAGAATAGCAGCCGTAGGTGGGCCTAATGTGACCTCCAGTCTGAAACCCTCCACTGCTATCCCTTCACGCGTCACGCTGAGCGCAGAGTTTAAAATACGTCCTGTTCCTCGTCCTGTGTCTGGCCATGCTCCTTTCCTAAAGCCAGTCATTAAAAAAAAAATACTTTAGTGAAGTTTCTGAGGCAAAATCAATCTTTCAGTTTCTCTTTTTGAAGTTTTCACTCAACTAATGAAACACATTCCCTTTGTTGCTTAAATATTGAGTTATTCTTTGACTATATTTGACAAACTTTGGATTTCAGGTGTTTTTTATCGACAGCTAAATAAAAAGCTAAAAGTGTTGCCCGCACCGCGCCATGACCTCGGATTTGCTCCGATCTTGATTTGAATGTCTAATGTTGCATGAAACGGGCAGCGTGAAAATAAAAGCTCCTCCTCTATACTCCAGGCTGCGAGGGTCATCGCCAAGTTGGCCGCCTGGGGCCGTGATTTGATGGAGGGAAGTGATCTGAATTACTACTTCAACTGGATCAAGAGTCAGCTGAGCTCTCAGGTACATGCTTCAGATCTTCATTCAGATATTGGCTGAGGAGACGCTCGGTACCTTCTAAGATCCAACGTTCTGTTTGATCCTTTCTAGACGCTTTGATCTTCTAATGACACCCGTGAAACCAACACATCCCTTTTATTCATTGCAGCTTTATTTTGGATGTATTTGTTGTTGGTTTTTTACCACTTCATCAAGTATATTGTGAATTTTAAGGGTGGGTTATTACTTCCACACGTTTTGATTCACATGTTTATAATTTGCATAATTTCATAGATTCATTTTGACATTTCAAAGGAGATTCTTGAGGCTTACATTTTTTGTAAGAATTCTTGCATTAGAAGTAAATCATTTATTTTCCCTAAAAATAAAATAAATAAATAAATATTTTAAAGAAAAATATATTAATCATTAAATTTCAGAGTTACCCTCTCACTAGAAATGTCCTTTAGTTTTAATTATTTTATTTCTTTTTACCAGTTTTTGGAGAATTTGACAAATTCTCATCATTTTGTAGATCAAACATTTTCTAAAAAGCTATAATTTTGGCTTGAAATATGTATGAAACTACCTCTATAAGGTTTCTCAGATAGCAACACTAAACTCGTGACGTTTTTGTCTTTAACAGGTCTAAATGTATATATACAGGGCTCCAGACTAACATTTTTCACTAGGAGCACAGTGGCCCCTAACTGAAAATTTTAGGGGCACAACCAGAAAATTTAGGGGCGCATACCATAAACCAACATGCTAACCAAATCTACTAATTTCCACTGTATTACTAATAAATACTTAAATAATAGATGCAGAAATTACAATGTGCTGTTTCAAATTCAGTGTCACATTTTATCCTGCACTTTTGAAGATGCAACAACAGGTAAACTGACAAAAGCATCACTGTCATGACAATACAAATAGTAAAGAAAATGGATGGAAATTTATCTTTGTGACACCAAATATGTGCAGCCAAGATGCACAATAAGCGTGTTTTAGATCACCCAGGTGAACTCAACGCTGCGCAGATCACCTGGTGTGTGACGTATATTTTTGTTTTTGCTCCAACATCAACTGTCAATCATCACAAAAATATCGCGAGAAAGGGGTGGGAGCAAGGGGCAAACCTACCCGGACACAGCTGGAAACTGAACTGACTGAAAGCTGCCCTACAGACTACAAAACAATGCATTATGGGACATGTGTCCTGATGGTTTTTGTAGTTGATTGATCAATTAAAATAATTTAAAATACCTATTGATTAAAAAAGGCTACATACATTACAAAACATTAAAATAAATATATAATATATAATAACACAGATCACACTAAGGGGGAGAGGAATATTAAAACTAAATTGAATGTTAAGGACAACTCCAACTTAACCTTCCTCCGGTTCTGTGTGACCCAGAGAAAAGTTCAGCACGGACTGCATGTATTTAGAAAATTACGAGCGAATAGATACGTTCTAAAAAGGAATGTAAGGAACTCCTTAATGTGGTCCGGGGAGGGAGGGGGCTGTCAGGTGTCCTGCTTTCAAGCCCTGTCATTGTCCCGCCCCCAAGAGTCATATACCCCACTGTGATTGGTTGGTCAGCTCCGTGCGCGACAATGAAAAATTGTCATTCATTAAAACTGGCGGGCTGCAGTAACATTAAACTTTCATATTAAGGCGGGGGCTGCAAAATATCATCTTGGGGGCTGCAAATAGCCCGCGGGCCGCGAGTTTGAGACCCCTGCAGTAGTTCTGTCACTGGTACACTAGCCGCAGGTCGGAAGAACGAATCAATATTTCACTTGCTCATAGCTCAGACGCACATGTCAGGTTGTGATGATATTTGTCTCCGTTTCCTTCCCACAGATGTTTACGCGCACTCGATTATCTCTAGGCCCCTCCCCCTCCACACATTTTAGCCACTTACAGTGACTTTCCCTATTCTTCTCACACGCAGTGGCCGCCTCACAGACGGGCATCACGCGAGTGTGTGCTCGCGTTTCATGAGTATGTGCGCGAGTGTGTGTGTCTGCCTGCGTGCGTGTGCGCTCGCGTCACATTGATTATTTGATTGATCATTGACGTGCCCCTTCCACGTTTAATGTATGAAAAATACGTAGGGTGGGGGAGGCAAATTTACTGGTCGCGCATGTGCGACTGGATGTAAAATTCAGTCGCACACTCTCAAATTTTGGTCGCAAAATGCGACCAATTGGTCGCAGTCTGGAGCCCTGATATAATTTTACAGCTTTAAGCTTTGAAATGATATTCTTTTTACATTTTTGAATGCATTGCACTCTGTTGTTTGGGTTCTAGGAACTGAATGTTGTTTTCCTGCTGTCAGAAAGTCAGACCTTGAGATGGTCGAGCAGCAGCTGCTCTGTGGGAGGGGCTTCGTTTCAGCAGATGAGTGCTTGAAAGAGTGGGATGACAAAATAGCTAATATTGATTTTCTTTTTTTTTTATTCTTTTGAGGCCCACTGTTGCATATTGATGCTGCCTGCTGAATTAAACAGAAACGACTCTTTATGGAGTCCGATTTGTGTCTGCTTTTTCAAGCATTCTTCACATTTAAAGTGTTTTTTTCTAAAACTGCTTCTCCAAAAAAATGCCTTTATTGTTATTATCTCTCCTCCACAGACAGGCAAGGATTCATAAATGCTTGTCTGGTCAGATTTACAGCAAACGCAGGATGGTGCTTTACCACTGCAGCCCAGCTCAGAGGATTGTAAAGAACTTTGTGTGTTTTTTTGTTTCTTTTTCCTTATCTCTTGTTAGAATCTACATGGTTCAGGTCACGAAACAGGAGCAGGAACTATTTCCCCCAGTGAAGTGAGTATGAGGGAAGTACACCTTCAGTTTTTCACCTCAGTCTGGCGCCTTCAGCGAACCCCAAAGCGGACGGAGAAAACCACCAGCAGTCGCTGGAAGTTCCCGTCTTTTCTGTCCTTATTTTCCTGTCCCATCCTAGATCATTTTAGCTGGCTGGCAGTATGATTGAGCCAATTTAGAGAGCCGTCCTGATCTGGGCAGCATGGTGCTGGCCCCCTCTGGTTGGTCCTAAACCAACAAGTGAAAATTGCATGCCAGAAGCAGAGTCTTCGTAAAGCTGAACGCATGACGAGCGGCCTTCCTCGGCCATTAATGTAACCGGAGCAAATTGAAACCACATTTGCACTGCAGCAAGCATTCCTCCGTCTAATACACCCTGCTTTGCCAAGCGAAAGCACAATTATTCTGAGAGCCGCTCAGGAAGTCGTCCTTGAAAGCTATACAATAACATAATTTCCCTCTTGCCTGCATTTTCACCAGGTAATTACCGCTCCTGTCTTCACTGCTGCTGGACCTTCTGCTTTCTATTCAGCCTTCTTTTCAATTAACAAAATAACATGATCTTTTTCCTCCTGTCAGCTTCCTCCACTCTAATTCCACATGCCATTGTTCCGCTCAGGTGTGATGGACACTTTCCCCTGCTGTCGTGTTGTCTCTGGCATGTGTTTCTGATAGACTGCATGCGCGCTGCCTCAGGTTTGACTCATGAAGGTGATGCAGCGTTTGGACCGATCCTTCTCCATCTGCTCAGCCACCACCTGATGTTTCCAAATCATGCTGACGTTTTCTGCTTGCTGTCCTGTTCTTCATGGCAGAGTTCCTTTCCCGTGTGAACTTGCATCTTTCTTTTGCAGAGCTCTCAGTATGTGCAGTGTGTGGCTGGATGCCTGCAGCTGATGCTGAGGGTGAATGAATACAGGTTTGCCTGGGTGGAAGCTGACGGAGTCAACTGGTAAGGAGTGGCACTTACACGTAACATTAGAGAAACTTTAAAAACGCTTATTTTAAAGTTTAGAAAAATGTTGTCTCCTCCGAGCACATCTTTCTAAATGTTTCTTTTATCTGTGGGGGAAAACTTTCCGATGAAAACTCCGTGTTTTTGCTGTTCTTGTGGCTTTTTTTCTGATGATGGAGGACATATATGAAGAGATTTGATTTTAAAATTGTATTTCTGAGCATTTCTTTGTTCAAATCGTTGAGAATCAGGAGCAAATGAAAAAAGTGCCTCTTGAAAAAGATTGTATTTGCAAAATAGAATATAAGCTCTCATTTCTAGACTGTTTTACCACAAATCGCTGCCCTGAGCAGGATGGATCAGATCTAATAAATAAATCATCTGTGAGGATGTTTTCCAGTGAATCTACTCCTCATTAAGAGATTATGCTGTTCCTATAAGCTATATCTAAAAAAAACTGTTGTTTTTGTTTCTGCAGAGCGGCAGGGGTTCATTAGAAATTCACCTCTGAGTGGTGGGCGGGACCATTGGGGTGGAGTAAGCCCACCCCACTGTTCCCATGGCTGAGAGCTCAGAGCATTGAGCTTGTGGCCCCGCCCAGTGTACTTTATGTCATAAAAAAGCTCTTTTTCCAACAGCATTTTTTTTTGTCTGCCCCTGATTCACAAAGATTTGAATTAAGAAATACAATTTTAAGCTTAATTTTCTTCATACATGTCCTCTATCATCAGAAAAATGCCACCAGAACACCAAAAACAGAATTCTCATCAGTGCGTTTTATTTAATCAACTTCCTCCTTTAATAAAGTTGCATTTTTCCTATAAATGTATATATTTCCTTATTTTGTACCCAATTTTATTGCTTTGGTTAAATGTGTTTTTATTTTATAACAAGGTTAAATATATAGACATTGATTAAATGCAATAAATAACTGACTACAATAGAACACTATGTAAAAAAAAAATAAAAAAAGTACCTTTTAATATTAGAAGTGTGAAAAATAGCAGGTTTTGCACGATATATTTAAATGTATGTTCTGGACTAGAGGGCAACGAAAGCAATGCAATACTTAATTAGAATAATATTAATAATAATTGGTGTAACTTTTGCTCGCCTGAAGCCTTTCTTCGGACCTCCTTTGGGAGGTAATTACGGCTGAAGACTCACGCTTTTGTCTTTAACGGCAGAATTTACAAACGCACGAGTCACAAATGTCCTCCACAGTTTTTGCACCGTAAGATGAATCAGCAGGAATGAACAGGTGACAGGTTGATGCAAAACTGTCAAATCGGTGTTTTTTATTCGATATGTTCCCCTCCTGAAGCATCACAGCAGTCCTGAGCAACAAGTGTGGCTTCCAGCTCCAGTACCAGATGGTCTTCTGTGTCTGGCTGCTGGCCTTCAGTCCTCAGCTCTGCGAGCAGTTGAGACGCTACAACGTGGTTCCGGCCCTGTCCGACATCCTGCAGGAGTCTGTCAAGGAGAAGGTCACTCGCATCATCCTCGCCGCCTTCAGGGTCAGTGGGAAACGGCTCACTTTTTGTTTTCAGCACCTTTAATGATGCGTTTTCCACAGAGAGATCTGAGACTTTTATCCCACATGTGTTGCCATGGTTTCCGTGTGCTCGCCACCACGCTCCCCGCATCCGTTCCCGCCACACCAGTGGATGATAAATGCATCCCATCAGTCCCACGTGTTCAAGAGTCTTATCGATCAATCAAAGTCTATTTGGAGAGTGCTTTTTATACGGATCATCTGCAGCACCACCAGCGTTTAAAGGAACCCATTTAGAAGAATCAACTTCATACGCGCTTGGAAATGTTAAGTTAATCCCGTCAAAACAAACTCCGGGAAAGGGCCGGAACTCCTTCACAAACTGTTTAAGCGCAGAGCGTTTCACTGCCAGACTACATTACCCAGAATGCTCTAGTATGCCATCCAGTGGTGCGGCTTTGTAGTTTACCAAAGTCAAATATTTTGACTGATATGTAAGCACAACCAGAACTCATACTATCGATTATTATACAAAATTGAAGGATTTTAAGTGCAGCTTAATGTCCAAAATAAGGCCAGGATCATTTAATCAGCTTTGAATAACTTTTAGTTTGTTAGATTAACAAAATTCTTACTGAGATTCACCAACCGCAGTCAAATACACTGTTTTTTTAAATCATTGTTGACATTACTTACATTTGCTGCAGTGGAATGATCCTGTGTTGTGCAGGGCGTCTTTTATTTTGAAAGGAAGTCATGAACCTCCGTCATTATTTATAAACTATTTGGTTGAATGCTTTATAACAGTCAACCATTGTTTTCCTGTTTCTCTTTCTTTATTCTAGTATCTTCCTCCATTTTTGCTGCTTAACTCCTTCTACAATTTTTTATCTATTTCAACCATCCAACTATTCAAATGTTCAGCTCTTTCAGCTTTTCCACCTATGACTTTTAGTCCTTCAAATCCGTGAACTTTTCAAGATATTCCAGGATTTCTCCATTTAAATACATGGGGGAATCAATCAAGAGGAGTATAATGCGTAGAATTCAATAGAATACTAGACCTTAACTAACCAGTCTAAACTAAACTGGGCATCCCTGCCCTTAGACCCTCTTTCGCGAAATGCAGCTCCTTTTAGTTAATATTGTTAAAGACATTTCTGTCAATGCTTGTGTTTTATTCATGCACAAAAACGCAGCAGTTTATGTATATTAGTAACTGTAACATAAATGCAAACCAGTGTCTTATTTTTTTCAAAAATGGTGAAGTAAGACTTTGCCGCTCCTGCTGGCTTGTGGTCAGAGGGAAGTGATCTGAATGGTTTTAGTCATAACTGCCGTTGCAGGTGGAGACGTCCTGTCTGCATGAAACTTTGGCAAACCGGTACACAGGAAATGTCAAGGTTGTAGACCGCTCGGGTACCTGTAGAGTGAAAATGTTGGTGCACATTTGTTTCTATGAGCATGCTTAAATTAAATTAAATTAAATTAAATCACGCTATCTGTCACACACCTAGGTGTGTGAAATGTGTTCTCCACATTTGACCCATCCCCTGGGGGAGCGGTGAGCTGCAGACACAGCCGTGCTCGGGAACCATTTGGTAGACTTAACCCCCCCATCCCAACCCCTAAATAGTAGTAATACCTGGTTCTTACAGGTACTCGTCAACCCCTCCACGGCTGCATGGGACTAAGGCTTTAGGTGTTGACGGCTGTAGACCCCTGGTTGTTGGGTATTCCTGCTGATTTGTGAGCCAAGTTTGTTTCCGAGTCTTTGTTTATGTCTGGTAATGAAATCTCTGCAGTCGACAACATTTAATGAATCGCCACTACGAATCCACTACGAAGCGTTAAGCTGTTCTTTGTATGTACACAGACTGAGCGATTGAGACGTCTGCTGCACTCACTACATGTCTGCAAAAATGAGTGGGGTTCTTTTCAGGTCGTTTTTCCTAAATAATGATTGAAAATTATTACTTTTTCCAGCTTTAAAGGGTCTCTATTCAGCTTTTCTTAAACCTTTCTGGGTAAACTATATCCATGTAACCCTTGTGTTATCCTAGGCACGTTAACATCGGGAGTGGGGTCATCTAGACCCACTAGACAGAGCGCTGAACCTTTGTTCTTCAATGATTTGTGATCTTCACTGGTGTCCATGGATTACATGAAATCCTCTCCACCTTTATCCACCTTTGTCATGGTAGGGAGAACACGTCAATGGAAGGATCGGGTCATCTGGACCCCATAGGATAGCAAAAGTGTTAAATGATTATATATCATCATTGGCACACTAAAGAATAATTTTTTTTAATGAAATACAAGTTATTTTTGCAGCTCATTTTCATACCCTCCATCTCTGAGGCTCCGCCTTCCTCTCCTTGTGGGTGCCGCCCATTTCGTGACATCATCCTAGAGTCGGCCTGGGCAGCGTGTCTGCATTTTATCCACGAAAACAAACAACAATCAAACTTTTCCAAAGATGGATGTGAATATTGTGCATAGAAAAGGAAAGCGTTTACTGATAAAGTGGGTGTGTCTGTTAGCCTGGGGGCGGAGCTGGCAGCAGACTCTTCCTGGAAGGGGCGGTTCCTCACTTTGTGATGTCACAATGTGACGTTTTCGTGGGTTGGGAGGGACTGATGCTCAGAGCAGAATTTAAGAGGAAAACTCAGAAATGTGTGATTAATAAAAAACGCTTTGGGGTAGTTTATAGTGAGGAATTAACATTAAAATACATTTAAAAGCTCAAAAAGTTGATTTAGCATGATCTAGGTCAGGGGTCGGGAACCTTTTTGGCCGAGAGAGCCATAAACGCCACATATTTTTAAATGTAATTTAGAAAGAGCCATACAATAATGTAGCGTCCCTGTCCCACACTGAGCCACGGAGACTTAACCTCTTTTAAGGTTCTTTATTTTGGTTACTGTAGACCGTAACCAACGCCGTACAACTAATTCATCATCTCCTCCATCTCTCCCGCCGAGACGAGAGCACTTCTCCCAACTTTATATTCCCCTCCTCCCGCTCCAGTCCTCCTATTTCCCTTATTCGGCCCATAGCTGAACCCCATTGGTCCAAACTACCTAACAACAGGCTGAGCGACAGAACTGAGAGCCAATCAGATCTCTGCTTGATGTGTTTAATGAACTCCAGAACTTTTAACGCGTCCCAACAGCGGACCCAACTCAGTCCGCGACAACATGTTTAAAACTAAAAATAGAAGTGAATGGGAGCATTTGATGGAATTTCAACATTTTTAAAGTACAATAAGTCTGTGGATTCTTTTTAAAAACATCGTTATGCTGTTGCACCTCCTTGAAAAACCAGAAATGAGTTTTTCTCGTGGTGGTTTTGCTGATGGTCTAGTCTGGTTGATACGTGGTGACTTTCAGCTTCATGCAGGCGTTGAGACTTTAAACGTGATCGTAGGTCTGAATGTTCTGTAGATGTGACAAAGACTCACATGCAGACGTGGAGACAAACACACACTCACACACTGCAGTGAGTGACGGGCAGCGGGTTTCACGTTATTACAATCCCTGTGCGATTCACCTGCTGCCTGTCCCGTCCCCGGGACAGGCATCTGCGCGCTCTTTCTCAGAGACGGGAGCACGCAGGTTTAGGGACGGCAATTAATAGGTTTCCTGCTGGAATAAACTCTGTGAAATAGTAGATAATAGTAAACTGAGTGCTGGCGCAGATTTTTCTCTCAAAGCACCGATACTACTGCGCGCCCCTCTGGCATCGCATCGCGCACGAGAAGGACTGGTCTAATGAAAAAAAAAATGGTATAAATAAAGATTTGTCTGCGAGCCATACGTGACCATCAAAAGAGCCATATGTGGCTCGCGAGCCATAGGTTCCCGACCCCTGATCTAGGTGGTTAATTTCTTTTCTTTTGCACCCTTTATTTGGATTCAGAGAGTACTAAGCTACTAAGTAGCTTAGTAAAGCTTCATCTTGAACCTTTGCGTTTGTGCTTTAAGGAAACCGTTAAACGTTTGGGGTTCAGGGTGAAGCTGCGTCCACCCCCAACCACCAGACAGCCTCTGCGGCCTGGCTCTCCGCTCAGCGCTGACATGAATGCCCCTGATTACATGTTTGAAACATGAGGTGACTGATTTCCAGACGCAGCAGTTCAGGCTTTGGTGGAGCGGATGTCTGTCATTGACTCGGTGACCTGCACCAGGAGACTTGTGCGTGCAGCGGACTGTCCTTGACTGTCTTTTGGGCTGCAGGGATCGTGGTCTCCAGATTTTATGCATAAAAAGTGTTTGCTGCTCCTTCATTAAGGAGGATTCATTTCGAGCAGCGAACAGAGACTCTGAGCGACTTTTTTTCGTGTTCTGAATCTTTGACGAGGAAGAGGAGTTACGCCGAAGCATTAGTTTTCTTTGACAGATCAAGAAACCTCAGAGTTTTCCACAATTTGTTCTTTAAAACAGTTTTACTCGATCATGTTGTTGCCCATCCCAAATGTCCTAATTATGCAAACGATGCTCCTCACCACATGGGAATAGCTAAGTGACTTAAATTATCCGCACCATCTGGATGCCCTTCATCATATTGTAGCTCTCATTCATATTCTTTGCTTTGCTTTTTTTATTTTTTTTATTTTAAATGTCATTTGCTGAAGTCTTCAAAAGTGGCCGTCATTTCTTTTATTATTTTTAGCGATAAATTATCATTTTTGTATGAAGTGATTTAAAAACATGTTAATATGTGTCTGTGGCGTCTTTAGACTTGAGTCAAAGTGTGAGTTTCTCCCTCATTCCTGCAGCCAAAACCACTTTTCTCCGGAGCTGCTGCCTTTCTCAGCATGCGCATTTTTGCTCCATTATGGTGTCAGACTTTTCCAAAACTGCTGTTCACAAATGGCCTCTATAGCATGTCTCCTGGCTCGTTTCCATCGCTCTGACGCGCTCGACAGCTGACCTGAATCTGAAAAAACGAAAAAAAAAATACATTTCACACTTCAGTACTTAAATAAAAAAACACTCAGATCGTAAATAAATGCATTTGTACACGTATAAACTTTGAAAACGTGACCCTATTTTAAATCACAGTAACATCATGGAGAGTTTTACTTATTTAGGGCAAGCCCAGAATCTAGAGGAGAATTCTTAGACATTAATACGGCAACTTTGTGGTAAAAGTAAAAGAAAAAATAAAGATTTTTGTGTACATTTTTAATGTTTTTATGTTTTATAAAATGAGCGTAAAACATTTTCAGCCCAACGATTAATCTAATGGTCTCTTTAAACAGTTTCAACAATTAAAGATTATTTTTGCAGGTGTTTTCTGTATTTTTTTATTTTATTTATTGCCTTCAAGGATTTATTGTCTAAAATAAGAAAGACGTACATTTTCCGTCTTTATATTTATTTAGTCTCCTTTAACTCGTTTATATGGTCGTTTCTGATGTTTGTCTCTATTTGAATTACAAATAACCCAAATGAAAGAAGCATTTTTATTTTATATGTTAATTAAATAATATATCTACGTATTTATTTTTACGTCTTTTTTTGTGTGTAGTTTTTCAGATTTTCACATTTCTAAATGAGTGATTTAGCCCCAGAGCCTAACAGGAGGGTAGATGGAGTATTTAGCATTCATGATTGCTCTTGAATGGATTGTGATCGCAGTCTTCACTCTGTTTCCAGAATCTTCTAGAGAAGTCGGCAGAGAGGGAGACTCGGCAGGAATATGCTCTGGCTATGATTCAGTGCAAAGTCCTGAAGCAGCTGGAGAACCTGGAGCAGCAGAAGTACGACGACGAGGACATCACGGAGGACATCAAGTTCCTGCTGGAGAGTCTGGGAGAGAGCGTGCAGGACCTGAGGTTAGGGACAGCTCATCATCCACCTGTGCAGGTGGACCGTATTGGTGTGTTCATGATCAGCAAATACGTCCTTAACATTATCCTCGTCTTCTTGGACATCTTTGAGGCCCATCTGATTCATCTTAACATGTCTTCCTCCTCTGAACGTGGCCAAACCATCTCAATCTTGCGTTTTTTTTGTTTTTTTTAAATATTTAATTAAAACTTTTCCTCTCATCTCAACTTCATCTCTTCCTCACACTGCCATCACGAATGAAACCCAAGGATCTCCAGAGTCCGGACCAAACCACAAAGTTGGAGCATCCTCTGCTGTAGCTTTGGCCACGCCTCCTAATGTTTACCCTCAAATGCTTTCTGTTGTCATGATAATAGCTAAGAATTAATTTGGTTTAAGTTATTGTTTTTCTGCATCCTTCTTTTGTTTTTGTTTTTTTGTCATTCATCTATAAATTAACTGTTAAAAAAAAAAAAAAGAAGGAAATTGTTTTACTTATTAGATACCAAATATCTGCAATCATATAGTAGCGACTTGTTTTTGATTGGCAGGTGGGTGGACCAATAGGTCAACTTGGTCCGGCCCCCTTTTTCAGCGCGTTGTTGAGCACGTTCTGCCGGCTCTCTCCCGGCTTCATTGTCGCTGTTTAGAGTTCTGTGGGTGAAATCTAGTACATTAGATTCTTTGACGGATGTACTGTAGTCTATGATGCTATGGAAACATGAATGGGGGGGGATAACACCCTTTTTTTTTGTTTTTAGCATTATGAAGAGCAAAGTGCTGTCATGCTAAGGAAGCAAACTCTCAGTTCCCATGAGGGGAGATTATTTTTATAAATCTCTAACCATTGTGTTGTCTTGTGGGGTCCAGATGACCCCACTCGGGGTCATCTGGACCCCACAAGACAGCACAAGGGATAAATAGACTGAAACGGTGAATGTTTTTAATGGTGTGTGTTTGATCAACCGTCTCTCATCCCTGCCCTTCGCTGGTGGCTTTTGTTTTTCTGTTTTCCCTCACAGCTCCTTTGACGAGTACAGCTCCGAGCTGAAGTCGGGTCGGCTGGAATGGAGTCCTGTCCACAAGTCGGAGAAGTTCTGGCGAGAAAATGCTGTGCGGCTGAATGAGAAAAATTACGAACTCCTCAAGTAAGATAGAATAATCTCCATCGCTTCCATTGTTTCCTTTTTTTTTTTTACACCATTTTCACAGTTTTTTTTAAATGTCTTGAAATCATGTGTACATAAATATAGATTAGAGAGAATCTACACAGACTATTACACATCTACGAAGACAATTATCTTATTTACGGTTAGATAATACAATGTATGTTTTGGAACCAAAATTAAAATCGAAAGGAATAAAATGATGAGTTCTTGAAAAATTATATTTAAAAAATATTAAATTATTACACTAAAACTTTTTCCAAATGCTGACAGTCTTTCAATAGTATTAATTTACTCATTTAGGTGTGACTTTTAATCCAAAAAAAGCTCCCTTTTCAATGCTGGTTCAGCTGCTTTTATTAGAACAAATAGATCAAGCTCCGCCCCCTCATAAGGCGTCAGTCGTGGTAAACAGGAAGTGGAAGCTCCGCAAAAATAAAAGACTTCCAATCAGCAAAACAATGAAAAGGATAACAACTAGCAGATCTTTTTCCTTTCTTAATCCAAAAAGCAATAAAAGCCAAAATGAATATTTCTCTTGTAAAAGAAGGAACTCCAAAAAGAAGTCAGCATGAAAACAAATATTCACGCTGATTCTTTGGTTTACAAATAGGAGAAGATTTTGTGCCTTTTACACTTTTCTTTACAGAGGCAATTTATTACAGACACTTGAGGTTTTGCAGAATACAGAAAATGAAACAAAATAATAAAAAAAAAAAATATTTTGTTATAACAAAACTGAATTTTATTCTTATTTTTCCAGCTGTTAACATAAAAAAGTGGCTAAAACAGCCATGGGCTGTATAGGTAATGGTCTCAGTAAATAAATTGCAAAAAAACTAAAATCGTAAATCCTTTAGTTGATCTGAAAGCACAAATCAGCACAGAATGTTATTATTAATTGGGCAGAATGTAATCGCTTCATGTATAAATATTACAAACTACAAGTAAACGAGGACGATTTGAGGCATAAATTCTGTCATTTGAACAGAACCCGTCCTAAAGTCACCTGGGTTTTGTTCTGCAATCTAAGAAAAGGAAATGTCAGCTCTGAATGAAAGCTTTGCTTCAGAATTCCTTCCTCCTGCGTTTCATTCTAAAGCCTTTCATTTTCAGTATACTGTGATATAATTGACATAAGTTCCCCAAAACTGCTGGAAAATCACTTTTCTTATAAATCTGAGCTTTTCTTTCTGACATTAACAGGTCAACTTGGAGACACTCGTGCTTTTATTCTCTTAAAAAGCGTATTAAATCAAGAGAATATTAAACCTGCACTTTCTGATTCTGATATTTAAGGAGAAAGTTTATGTCTAATGGAAAACACAGAGCTTTTTTTTTTTATTTTTCTTTTACTTGATTTCAAAAATAACCAAAATCCAAAATATCGTTTTTGCTCTTTGGTCTGATTGAGTGATTCACCTACAAGAAAGCAATACCAGGTTTCTGCTGATACATCTATGGATTTCTAAATTATTTTAATGTGATGCTGTTCCAGGATCATTTATGGATTTTCAAAATAAAGGATGGCCAACACGATTTATTTTGACAAGAAATGGTTTTATCTGGAAAGGATAACCGTATTTGAAGAGGGTTGGTCTGAGGTTGTTGCTTATTATTCAAAACATCTACTAAAGAATATTTTATATACAAAAAAGATAGCAAAATTAAAAAAAATCAAGAGGTTAAACGTCAAGGTTGTTTTTTTTAATTAAAACGCACACTGTTGTGCTCGTTGACTTTCACTAAAAAGTGGACTTGCCGTCTTTTATTCCCGTCTGTGTCCTTGTAATCACATCAGTCATCATCTTGAGCTTATTTGTCTTCCTTTTTCTTGTCTCTTTATTCCCACCCACACCTTGCAACACTCAGATTGGACATGTCCCACTTTTTAATGTCATCTCTTCAGTTTTGGAGTTAATTTTTCTGACGGTGCCTGCTTTTCCCCCCCAAAACATTTAAATCTCAAAAATGTTTCTTTCACCAAGCTTTCAAAATAAGAGTCTGACTAAAAGGGGGCTAAAACATCCCTGTCAGAGTAATGCAGGGCAGACTAATAAGCCTCCTTTTCATATGTTTAATCTCTGACAGGATCTTGACGAGACTCTTGGAGGTTTCTGATGATCCTCAGGTTATCGCAGTGGCGGCGCACGACGTCGGGGAATACGTGCGACACTATCCACGCGGGAAACGGTGAGCATTTTCATGGAAAACTGAATAAAATCAAAGGTTTTCCGGCTGTATTGCGACATGTATCGTAAAAACTCACAATTTCTAATGGCAAAATGTAAATGAATAGTGTGGGGGGGGGGGGGGGGGCTTGTTAGGTGCAATTTTTGTTCTTAACGAGTTAATTTCACATCAAGAGTCGTTCCCTCTCTGTGGGTTGAAAGGTTTTGTTGAAGTTCCACTTCATGAGGCATGACAGACTCCCAGCATAAATAGACTTACAGCTCTTATAAAAAAGGAAAAGGTGTTTCCATGGCAACGCTCATCACAGGAGAGCATGTGTGAATTGATAGCATTGATTAAGTGGAGGGCTGTTTGCTCTGTTGCACAGTTATGTGACCAAGATTAAAAGGATCAAAGTGCAGGATGGAAGAAAGGCTCTGTGTCCGCTTTATCAAAGTTTGCCCTTCGTTTCTTTCTAAGCTTACAGTTTAATAGCCTAAGAATGTTAAAGTTGCACCCCCATCATCTTCTGATCTATTCTAAAATGGTTCCCAGTGCTCTTTTTAATATTATTATGACTTTTTTTTAGCCAAAGTAGTAAAAAGACGTGTCGTTTTCTGGAACATAGTTTCTGCAGTTCATCAGAAATTTACCTTTGAGTTGTGGACGTGATTGTTGGTGGAAAGCAACCCCGCCCCCACCTCAGCTCTCCTCCCCCGTTGCTGAGAGTTCTCTGTTTACACGCTAGCTAACAGCCCCTCCCACTCCCAACCTAACGTCAGCGGTGCAACAAAAGTGGATGCATCAGAAAGGGGCGGAGCTTATGACCCGCCCAGCATATTTTCCACGTCACATACGATCTTTTTTAAATGAAATTTTTTTCCGTCTGCTCCTGTTCCACAATAATTTGGGGGGGTCTGAAATGCACATTTGAGCTTAATTTGCTTTAGATATGTCCTTTATCATTAAAAAAAAGCCCCCAAAAAACTAAATTTTCATCAGAGTGGGTGTTTAATGTCATGTTCAGGTAAAATCTATGCTAAGAAAGGGGAGGAGTTTAGTTGGGTTTCATGAAATCCTCACCTGGAAATTTGTAGAATGCAAACTGCTGACTAGAGCTGTAATTGGAATAATGCAAGTCAGCTCAACAATTGAATTTTTTTTCCCGTCTGAAGAAAAGTTCACTGAAGCATCTCATCGTCATGACGACAGAAACGGCGAGCCTTGCTCTGCTCTGAGCAGCTCTCTCCTCCTCTTTCCGGTTTCATGTCTGATCATCATTTTAGCTGTTTGACTGTTATGTGTATCAGTTAAGACAATTAAACTGGAAAGAAAAAGTATGAATTTGAATTCTTAGAGTACTATTTGTGTCTTCTTGGCACTTTAACAACACTACCACACATTTCCTTTATTCATTTTTTTATTCTTCATCACCATTTATTTACAAAGCTCCTTCCACCTCCAACCAAAGAGACCCAAAGCGCTGTAAACACGGAGAACGAACCATAAAAGGATTAAATCATAAAACCAAATTAAAACATTGTAGAGACATAAATAGAATACAATAAAAACCCAGTTTAAAAGAGATTCAGACCAGGCTGATGCTAAAGTGCTAAAATGAAGGAAAAATTCTTTTTTAAAACTCTCTCACTGATTCCATCGTTTAGGAGCAAACGCTGAAACTTCACATTCTTCAGAAGTTTATCTATTAAGATCCCACGGTGAAAATCTGGTGTCACAGCAGCTGTTTGAAATGTCAGACGTTTTACGATTAAAGATAATTATGAACACTATGATAAACATCTTTCTTTCTTTATCATCATAAACCAGCTTTGATCATATGAGTTTGTTCGCTGAAAGGTTTCGTGTTTTCCCCTTTAAAAGTACGTTCCCGGTTACGATAAATCACAGTGTCCATACACAGGGGACTAAGTTCCTTTCCCTATTTTTTCATTTTTTTTGTTCCTGGTCGGAGTATTTTACTGCTAACAACCAGCATTATGGAGCTGCTCTTCCTTTCACTGCATCCTGACCCTTCACAGGGGTGCTGATCCATTAGGAGACAGAACATTTCAGTTGGCCCGAAGCAGACGATCCATAATGGATCGTTCCGTGACCTAAAATATGAAAACGACATTTCGTTTTTTGTGAATAAACGCTCTCTCCCATTATCTCCCATCACAGGGTGATTGAACAACTGGGTGGAAAGCAGCTGGTGATGAATCACATGCACCACGAGGACCAGCTAGTGCGCTACAACGCCCTGCTGGCCGTGCAGAAGCTGATGGTCCACAACTGGTACGAACGCTTGCTGGGAAAATGCCGTTGGGTTTCTGAGCTTCCATCTGGAGGTGACCGTCGCCTTCATCTGCATACAGATGACTGAAGGCCGCCCGCCCGCCCTCATACGTTTCTTCATTTATTCCTGCTGATTATTCTCCACTCTCAGTGGAAACATGTTGAAGACCGCAGAAGGTCAATGGAGATCTGTGCTGATTAGGGTGAGGAGGTCTCACCGCACTAAACTGCAGGTTCACTTTGTCCTTGTGGAGATCTGAAGGCTGATTGATGGTTCTGCCTGGAGGGGTCAAAGAAGATGTGGAAATTCTCCATGCTCCGATTGTAGTTTTCTTTGTTCTCACCAACAAATGTGTCGTGGAGAAGGAAATCTTCAGCTCTAGGACGAGTACGAAGGAGTTTTCTGCTTTGGAGATGCAGCAACGCAAATCAAATCAGAGCATTTTAAACAGCACAGGGAAAAAAAAGTGCTACTAAAAGACTAAAATCCTCTCAGGCAAATCAAGAATTTGTAAAAAGTGAATCATTTTTCCAGTGATTCGAATCAAATGGATGTCTGTCTTGATGCTTTCGTATCTTTGATTCGCCTCTGATTTGACACTTTCACTTCTGCAAACACTGTTAATAATATTAGTGAGGATTGAAATATGTAATATCTATCATATTTAACCCAGTTATACATGTTCATTAGGTTTATAGTTTTATAGAAGTGCAAAATAGGTTAGTCACTCTATGGCTGCCAGCGCCTTCAATATTACCCTTCACCAGCACTGGGTCTACATATTGTAGATTTTATAATTGAAGAGGGCGTGTCTGAGACCTATACAACGTCCCGTCTAACGTCCTCTCCTAGGGCCAGTCTGGGGCTGGTCTGGGGTCTATTGGGCGGCCTGTCTGGGGCCCGTCCGGGGGCGTGTCTGAGCATCTGTCCCTGTCCGTCTGTCTGCCTGGTCTTTTCTTTTTCTCAATGGCTTTTTCTTATTTACTAAAGTTCCAACAATGAAGTTTCTGACGGTTTGGCCTAATCATAATAGAAAAATGAAACATTACATTTTCTGCCCGCATTTAAAAAATACATTTTCTTTAGAGTCAAAACATATTTTTAACTAAAGGGAAAGAAAGTAACTCATCCTAAAGCCTTATTTTTATTTTATTTAAGCTCCGTTAATTTCCAAAGCGAAAGCTGTCACAGATTTGTACCAGATTTCTTTCAGAAAGGCTCCTTCATTTTTCCTTTAGCCAGGTTTTAAAGCGCAGCAGGAAACGACAACACGATCAAAGCATTTAAATGTTTTTGCTTTAGGTTTTTTCAGGAGATGAGCCACCTTGTTGCACAGCTCCAAGGGCTTTTCTTTTACCTACATTTCAAGTCCTGTGTTGTGTTGGTCTGAAAACCAGCACCACATGTGTGTGTGTGACCGGACTCTAGAGCACACAATTAAAGTTCTGTGAGCAGCTGTGGATGTCAGCATAAGGGTTTTCACCGGAGTTTTAGATTTGATTAAAAACTAAACAAAGAAAAAAGGACAGGATTGTGGTGCAGAATTGAACTTTTACCTTATAGAAAAATAAAATCTCTAAAAAGTACTTTAGCTGTAAAAAAAAAAAAAAAAGAATAGAATTTCTAAAAAGGGCTAATCAGAAGTCTGAAAAACCTGACGTCTGGTCTGAAAATGGACTCTCGGTCACACTCACCAAACAGCAGCAGCCGTCGTTTATCAAAGCCTGACAGATAAATCGCACTTTCATCTGTCCTCATGCGACCCCCCCCCCCCCCCCCCCCCCTCGTGACCGTAGTGCTGACGCAGTGACTCGACACTTGTTGTGTTTTTGGGATGAAGCTGAAGACTGAAATGTGGCTCCATTCTCTTTCTGTAGCTCTGTCATTTCTTCTCTTCCTTTTGTTGATGGTTTCAGTGTCTTCGGGGGCTAAAAAACTCCCCCAGTCTCTTCTCTCTTTGCTGAAAGTCTGTGGCGCCACGGTGTGAAGATCAGCCGCCGTCGCTTTCAGCGGGCTGCTGGGAAGTCGCTGGTTTCTGTGCTTACCTCCAGCCCCCGCTGCCATGACGACCACAGACGAACATGTGCTCTGTTATCGTCCTGCTCAGAAAAGTCATTTTCTTGAAGGGGGGGTTTAGTGCCCATCAGCTCCGTGTCGGAGGACCGCATCTCCGTCCTGGTGTGGTTTCTGTCATGATAAATGATTGAGCTGCTTTTATTTAGACCAGTTGAAGTCCTCTACCGTGAAAGGAATCCACCAGAAGCAACCTGCTTTTAAAGCCTAAAGTCTTCCTGACTCTTTCCAGAAAGCAGAAGCTGCTTCCTAGAAGCTTCTTTGTTTTCTGCCTGTTGGCTGATGGACTTCAAAATAAAAGCATAGATGAGGATTTATTCTGACTTGAATTTGGCATAAGCTTTTATGTTTACATTTTTCTTATCTTGTGGTTATATTTCTATGTTTTATTGCCCACACCCCCTTAAATCTAGAACCACAACCCAAGTTTCGGTGACTTTTGACCTCAGGAAGGAGGCGCAACCTTGAATTCTTCTCCCAAAAAACTTGCTTTGGTAACTTTTACCCATGTAAATTCCTCCTTGACATTTTGATCCATCACCTCCTAACTCCTTGAGCGTCATTGGAAAGCCGCTTGAGCAAAATGTCGGTTTTGGGTTTGTAGATTTTGAAGAGCGTTGGCGTGGCGAGCTCACAAAAGTGGCGTTCCTTTGTTCCCTGCACTAGTTTTATCTGAAGAATGTGAAAATGTTACACCGGAATTGTTGGCTCCAGCTGAATGAAACAATATATCAACATATGAGGAATGTGGGTGTTGTGGAAAATTAAACCTTGGTTGAAAATTGTGCATATTCTTCTAAATATGACGTAGACCTGTCCGTCACCCCCAGGCGTCCAAAAATGTGTTTTTTGAAATGACTAAAGATCCATTCATAGCTTTTATGTGAATACACAAATGGGGGTTCGTAGAAGTACCAAAACACTCTGATGGATCACTTCCTCCCCGTTTTGCCTCGGCTAACGGTTCCCAGCGCAGCACCTGCAGAGACATGGGGAAGCGTCTTGGCTGCAGATCACTGGATTCATCAGCGACTCGGAGATACCAATTATTTCCACCTGTCTCCATTAACGCTCCGCCGCTCCTCGCCGAGAAACGCTCTTAGCAGACCGGCGTCAGCAATTAGGAGGAGATCACAGAGAAGTTTCCTTCAGACGACGAAGGGACAGATGTGGAACATGTCAGAGGAAGAACCCGCTGGTCCACAGAAACGGATCCATTTGGTCATTTCTAATTACCCAAACCCAAGAAACTCTGAAGCATCAGGAGTCGTGAAAGCTGAGGGAGGTCTGGAGAGAATTTCACTGATTCAATATAGTTTATAATTTCCATGAACAAAAGATGGAATTAGGGATTTTTAGATGAAAATCCGCGTTTGTGGACATGAAATTTCGCTAGTATTATAAATAGATCAACTGAATAAAATGGTTCGTTCCGTGAACTGGTGACGCTGTAAAAACCAAACGATACATTTTAATAGAAAATATCACAGTTTTCCTAGTATTATGTTCATAGAGCACAATTAATTACAAAATTAATTTACTCCCAAATTTAAATTACTGCCAAATGTACATCACAGAGTTAAAGGCATATGCTAAATATTGAGTCACAAACATTGTTTCAACAAAAATGCGTTTGGGTTCTGACTGCCACCAGAGGTAGATCGTCAAAATAAACCCGTTTTAAACAGCTTTGGTATTTTTTATTATTTTAGAATTACCTTATTAACATTTCCTCAATGTAGATTATGATAAACTGTCACCAACCTCCAGATTGAAGAAGTAACACCATAAACTATTGCCACGAGCCGGTAAAAAGTTACGCTTGGCGCTACAGTACGCCGCCAGTTACTTTAGTACCAAGTTGGCGCACCTGTTTTTATGATTTTGTTTCATTTTTCTCTTAATATCAACCCTTTATTTTTGTTTTGTTTTGGGTTTTTTTCATGGGCACGAGCTCTTTTACCCCTGAAAGATGAGGTGACGAGCTCTACTGACCTGTCCTGAGGAGACCACCGGAGATCGCTGTGATTGGTGCGTTTTGGTTTTTTCACCTCATGATGACATCATGAGGGCTGCACGGTGGCGCAGTGGTTAGCGCTCTTGCCTCACACAGCAAGAAGGCCTCCGGTTCAAGTCCCGGCTGGGGGACATGAAAAACAACATCAATGGGGGGCCTTTCTGTGTGGAGTTTGCATGTTCTCCCCGTGTATGCGTGGGTTCTCTCCAGGATCTCCGGCTTCCTCCCACCATCCAAAAACAGGCAACTCTAAATTGTCTGTAGGCGTGACTGGGAGAGTGAATGGATGTGTGATTGAGGACATTCTACCCTGTGACAGACTGGCGACCTGTCCAGGGCGTCCCCTGCCTTCACCCACAAGTGGCCGGGATAGGCTCCAGCAGCCTGTGACCCCTAAAGGTTAAGAAAATGAATGAATGAATGAATGATGACATCAATAAAAACTATTCCATTTTAGTTTAATAACCTCAGCACGCTTTTTGAATCAATATTCTGGAACTTAATTCATATATATATATATAAGTTGTGCACAAAGTATTCCTTAACGCACAAATTTGTCACCCTGCATACGTTTCAGTTTTCTGGAGTACAGTTTTACGCACAGATCCATTGGAATTGTTGTGCGTTCCCCTGTTGCAGTCGTGTTCTGCGGGGGCTGATGCTCGCCGGCCTGCGCCGCCTCAGGTTGTAGCCTGACTCCACCCACTGGAAGCGAGCTCGAGCGGGGTGGTTTCTGTCCTTCAGGGTGCTTTTCGCCTTGCGTCTGCGGCGCCCGGCATACAGGGAGTCCATGGTTGGTAGGCTGCATCCAGTGACCCCCCCCCTCTGCAGCTTTTAGGACTCGCTGAAGCAGGTTTCTCTCACCCTGCATGGTGTCGCCGTGCCGTACTGTGATGGCGCTGGAGAGAAGGCGTTCAGCGAGTCCTCTGTGGGCATGGATGATGAGCGGCGGTCATCCGGGTCCAGGGTCGACTTCCAAAGTCCAGGACGAGTTCTTTTGTTTTCTTGAGGTTGAGCACAAGATCGTTACCCCAAACGACAGCTTTGAGCCATAATTTAGACTTTTTTTGGAACATTGAAAACTGCTTTAAGAGATAAAAAGGGGATCTGTTTCTTATTTTAGTGCTTTCATAACAAAAACAGGATGTATGATGCCTCTTTAGGACAGAAGTATTTTCATTTTTGGTGCCATTGATACTTTGAGCTCTCATGAACTGGAGTCTCATCTCAAAATCAACGCTTTGACGACCGTGGCAGAGGAAAAAGGGCGACCTTTCAAAAACACTGGCGTAGTGTCGGCGCTGAACCCCGTCTGGGTCGGTGGGGGAGGACAGTGAAGTGTTGCGCTCCATTGGAACTTGTTCAGGGATAATGAGCGCTGTAATTCTGGAGGCCAGGCTGCGAGCGGATTCGCTGAGCTGCAGGTTTATTACAGTCCTGTCTGCAGCCCAGAGCTCATTAATCACAGTTCAGTTTAAGCTGCTCCTGAAATGCAGGTTATGGAGAACATCGCGCTTTTGACAGGAGATCCCAATCCTTTTGGTGGGAAATGAACACGTCTGTGACGCAGATGGAAGACGACTCACTTAGTTATTGTTTGTTTCTGATGTGTTTACAGCCTCAGAAGCAGCGGAAAAAAAGTTTATTAGTGCAATTTCACAAAAATGCACCATTAATCTATATTGTATTTTAATATGCACATGTGATTTTTTTTTTTTTTTCGGTGTTTTCCAAACAAGTTTCAAATGATGATGGCCGTTGTTGATGTTAACATTTTTACAAAATTAGAAGTTATCTGCTGATTAAGATCTAAATGTTTTGGTCTTTTCCATTAAAAAAGGAAAACTTATTGTATGAAGTGATTTTAAAAGTTTTGAGGTGTGTTTTTTGCATTTATGTGTCGTTTTTTTTCTTCAAGCTTTTGGTATATAAACAGTTTTTCCAGATTATTTTCAAGTGTAAAATTTGCAGATGTCCTTCTGACTGAATATCAGAGCTGATGGAGGCCCACATTTCTTCTGCTTGAACAATGGAGTTAAGAAGCTCTTATCACTAACAAGCAGTTCTCTCTAGCAGCCATAAAACACATGAGATTGACACTTTTCTCTAACTAATCTGATGCTTTTCCACTTTAATCATTCCGTTTTTTCTTTTTTTATTCCTTAGAGAGTTATATGTCAAATTATGAATAAAAGCACATTTTTGTTTCTGTGAATACTAATAGAACCCAGAGTTCTGGAAGGACCGCTCGTTCATCCGAGGTTTTTCCTTTAATGAGTTTGTTGACTTGTTGCAAACTTCACCAAAGCATAATGTAAGAAAATATAACAGATACCCTGATTCCCAGTAAATGGACTTTTATTTTCTCATTCAAGTTTTATTTTTAAGAACTGCAGTTGTCAGCAGATCCCAGAAAACCTGTTGTATTCAGCAGCTCTGACTGGTGACCGTTTATTAACTTAACGGATGAGCCGCGGACAAATGTAAAGCAACGATTGTCATGTTATCTAAACAAAACACACAAAAAAAAACCTTAAACTGCCAACAGACCAATCACAGACCAGAACAGATCAGGAATGTGGCGCCGGTCAGATCCAAACTCATGGAGGATTCATCTGCAATTCCTGAAAGTTAACCTTCAACCCAAGAGCCCTTCTACATACAAAAAAAAGAATACGCCATGTAAAACATAGTCTGAATAATCATCAAAATAAAAGCCCTCCAACACACAAACTGAAAGAAACAGTCTGTTAAACAATTCAGACATCTGTAAAACCTCCTCAAAAGCTAAACACAGAAGTTTTTTCTTCAAAACCTCCACAGTAGATGAGGTTCCCACATCCTCTCGGCTGTTCCACGGTGCTGGAATACCACCTCGCCGTGGATCACAAACTGATTAAAAGACCTTCAGCCGACTTTTGAAAACCCTGCAGCCGATTATCTAGACTTTTTCTTGACCCCAGAGACGCTAAACCTGACGAGTAACGCCGACTCTCTTTGGCAGGGAGTACCTGGGCAGACAGCTGCAGTCCGGCGACCAGCAGCAGGCTCCAGCCGTGGCGGCTCGAAGCTGAGCTGCTCCGTGCATCCGTGCTCCAGCATTACCCGGCGGATGAGTGAGGGTCTGCTCCGCCACAGAACCAAACATGCTTTCCCCGTCCAGCTGCAGCCCGGATCATCCTCAGTGTTTCCCCCTGAAGCTGTTCGTGTCGTGATCTGTGGTGATTTCATGTGCAAACCTGCGAGTTATTTATGTGTTGTGAAACTGATCAATTCCAATAAAGATGTTTACTTGTGTTTGAAAGTTAAAAATCCCATTGTTTACTGACTAACTGGAGGAAATGTTCATGTTTATCAAACCATATTTACACACTGGATTCAGAGGACAAACTTTCTCATGATTTTATTTTAAAGTCCTAGTATGAAAGTTTAAGATTTAGATGTGAAAAGTAAAAAATAAGTGCAGGAAATTGTGTTTAAAGCACTTTTATTGTTTACTCCAAAAGACTTAAACAATAAAAAAAACAAAAGCTTTTTCTGCATGATCATTTCATCCTCATCTCATCTCAGGTCATCATTTCAGACCACGCACGCCATCTCTCTGCTCGCTCTGGGGTTTTAAAGTCGTCTGTTTCCAAACGGAGCAGGTCACCTTAGTGCCGGACGGCTAAAATAAGAAAAGGGTCACGTCTCTCTGGGAGTTGTGGCGTCTCGCCGCTGCTATTTTTCTCTGAAAACTTGACTTTCAACAGAAACTTGACTTCCCTTCAGCAGAGGACTCCACCAACCTGAAGTCGATGTGCTTCCAAACACACAAGACGACTCATCTCTTCCTTCCAACCTCTAATCACCTCTCATCTGACTACACTTCCACCGTGGAAGCGCTCATTAGCCCTTGTGGGGTCCGGATGACCCCGCTAGACAGAGCGCTGAACCTTTTTTCTTCAATGATTTGTGATCTTCACTGGTGTCCATGGATTACATGAAATCCTCTCCACCTTTGTCATTGTAGGGAGACCACGTCAATGTAAGGGTGGGGTCATCTGGACCCCACATGATAGCACAAGGGTTAGTCGTTAGTTCAGCTCACATCAGTTCAACAGTAATCGGTCTTTTGTGATGGGAGAGCCTCTCGTGTTTCTGATGTTCTCCACCAACGTTCACCATCTCTTCCCTGGAGAACCGTGTCACCGCACTCAGATGTGTTCATTCGCTCTGGAGTTGGGATGTAAAGGTCGCAGTCCATCGCTCGTCTCGCCGTCTGCCAGCAGAGGAGCCTCCTCCTTATCGTGGTTTTTCAGCGGCGCGTGAACCAGCAACCTCTGCAGCTATTGGCATTGAAAAGCTCCGACGACAGATGAAAATGTTTTCATAAAAAAGTTCCTGTCATTGAGAAACATGTGAAGTCCTAGCAGGTAAAAGGTGTAAAACAACTGATTATTACCTCAACACGTGGGGGGGTAGGGGGCAGATTCTGGGAAATGTCACAATATTTGATTATATGACAATGATACATAATAAGGCTCCTTAATAATCCAGTTAGTAGACATTAATGAGCTTATAGGCCTTTATAACATGTGAGTGAATACTTGATTCTGATTGGCTGCTGGATGTAGATTAAAACGTGTGAGGAGGACGGTTCAGGCTTCCACGGAGTGGAATGGACGGTGATGATGTTCACCTTTCAGCGGTTTGGGCACAGATGACACAGCCCTGTTTTTGATCCGGGCGGGGGACAGACCCAGACATGGTCAGGCATGAGCGTGAAGGGCCTTGCCCTAGGTCTCTCATTGGGAATCGAACCCTGATTTTTTTGTGTGCCAGTCCTGCACTTAACCAACCGCTAGTAGACGGTGACACACCACAATTGGTGCTCATCCATTAGTCGCACATTTTTAACCAGACTATTGTGAAAACTGAATCAACTTAAAACATGAATCTTTGGCTCAAGATGATCAAAACGATTTGAGCAACGATGTGAACATATTAGGAATGTGGGCGTGGTTAACACAAAACCTCTGGTCTTCTAAAAGTTGTACAGATCTGTTCGTCCCCCCCAGGTGACCAAAACATATAACGGTTGCTATGGAGATAAAACCATCAGAGAAGCAGCCATTTAGAAAAAAACTGTTTTTTTTAATGAATTTGTTATGTGCATCTCTGACCGGGGCTGCAGGGGAAGAGGGGAGGACTGAGGGGTGTGTTGCAGGGGCTCAGCCACTGAGGGCGGGGCTTGGAGGGTGGGGACGGGTAGACCCTGCGGGCCATACACAACGCGGCTCATGGCTTTCATTTTTTAATTAAAATGAGCGGAAGGCTTGATTGGAAAATGTGTTGATATTTTTTTCCAACAGCTTCTGTTTGCTCCCCAAACGCTGAAACACCAACATCCAAGCTGCTGCTGCACTGGAGGAGCCTGTTTACCAGCTCTGACCCCCCCCAGAGAGATCAGAAGACACCAATTCAGCCAGGAATTGCAAACAAGGATGCAGCTTCCACCTCCAAATTACCAGACTCTTTAAGGGCTTCTGCAGTCTCCTTGCACTTCTGCTGTCAGATTTCAGCCTTGGTGGAATAACAGCAGCCATTCAGCATTACACGCCTACGGTCTCTTCCGCCTGTCCTTCATTCTTGTTTGCAGGCATTCAAATCAGGTTTTGAGCCGCCTCGGCGTGTTCAGGCGGTGCAGAGCAGAGATGCAGGTAAAGTAAATATGGACGCAGGGGCTGCATGGCTGCCGCACACCGCCTCAACCCTGACCCCGGGGCAAACGCTTTCTTCTGCTCCCCACTGCTTTGTGTGTCGGGCTTTTATTATGCTGCCCACACTTGCTGTTCAGAGGAAAAAGGTGAGCCGGTTTGTTTGTGTGCACAGGAAGCCTGGTAGATGAGGCTTCCCTGAGGCAAACGTCTTTCTGGTGAGTCTCTAGATGTTTTCTGAATATTAATGCTCTGCAGGTTTTCAGTTTTCAGTTTTTTTTCATGGGCCCCCACTTTCTTTAGGAGGATTTCATCTGACCGGTCCTGCCGTGAAGAGGCTTGTTCCCCTTCTTCATCGATCAAATCTCTTTGCTCTTGAAACCACGGGTCAGAGATTGTCCGTTCCCATAGTGACCAACAAAAAAAGCTGGATTTTGGGCTGCTGTCTGAGGAGGAGAAGGACAAACGCGACGTGTTCTCCGTGCCTCTCCTTAAAGTCTGACAATAATGCAGGAGCTGTGGAGGCCTGCTGGCAAATCAGCCGTGTTGTGTGCACACTGGAATTACCCTGTTTGAGTGTTTCACTTCATAAGGATTCAAAGGGGTTTATTGTCAGTTATACCACGGTCCGGGTGAATACTCAATTCTGATTGGCTGCTGGGCTGTGCATTAAAAAGTGATAATGCACAGAGATAACCGCACGCATAGCTTAAATGTTCTGTATCACTGCGCTGGCTTCTTTAAAACGAACTTTAGCTTCATCATCTGGACAAAAACAAGCGCTAAGGGGAGAACTTTTAAAACTGATGCTTTATTTAACCCATTGTGACCATCAGCACAGATATATCGCTTTCGGTGCCGGCTCAGCCGGCTAAGCAGCGCGTTGTCACGGTAACATGACAAATGTTCCACTTTTTGTGACAAAAGCGATCCAAACCGGGAGAAAAAAAAAAAAAAAAAACAAGAATAAAGCACTGAAAACTGGTTGAATATTTATTGCTTTTGTAAGTGACTATGGTATAAGCAGGTTAATGGCCTTCGAAGTGTGTATTGTCAGAATTAACGCACTTTGCGGGAAGCAAACCTCCTCCGTTTGGCGTCGGATGGTTCAGGTTCCCCTGCGTGCGTTAATTTCTGATGATGCACACTTTGCCGGCCATTAACCCTTACGTGTTCAGAAAGGAAACAGGTTTCTCTGTAGAATGAGATGCTTACTTTGCTGTCTGCTCTGAAGGCCTAAAGGTTAAAGATTAAATAAAATAAAATAAAGATTGGATAGATTATAGACAGGACATCTGAAACATTCACACATCACATAAAATATGACTATGCATCAGTAAATAATTAAACCGAGCTTTGCAAAAGAGACTTTCATCTTAAAATCCTGAAAGCCACGGCCCAGTGAAGGTCCACAGCAGTCTGTGTTCCCGCCTGCATGCGGGCTAGAACTCCAGTTATTCCTAAAAATGGTTCTCGCTGAGGTGAGCAAATTGGACTCGAGTGGGTGAATTATATGAGAAGATGAACCAACGTTTTATTTATCAGCATCAGTTTGATTTGATTTATTACTTCCTGTTCCATCTGAGTTTGTGTTCCTCCATTGGACACGCCCCTGACCCGGTGCCGGTTCTGGGGACCAGATAAGGAAAAATGGGACCAGCAGAACAGCCTGCGTCTGGTGTCAGTGGTTCCACCTGGCTGGGCTGGTGGGCTCGTGGCGTTGAGGGTGACACCTCTGGAGCTTGTAGGGGAGAGCTGCCATTTCCTATCAACAGGTTTTGTCTTGTTACTTCCTTTCAGTGGTCAGACGGTGAGCACGCTGGTTTGTAACTTTTATTTTGAAGGTTTTTGAGGGGAAGTCTGTTTTATTTTTATTTAAGGGTATTTTATTTATTCACCATGGTTCTCTCTCAATTTCAGACGCTCCTTTTATAACTTCACCTTATTTATTTCTAGTTCTTTGTCCTTGTTTTTTACACATCTTTCTGCTCTACAGAGCCCAACGCTCTTCTCGTTCATTTATTTTATTTTTTTTAAGTGAATGAATGCAGTTGTAAAAGCATGTTGCCTGTACAGAAGGGATGGCAGAATCCTCGGTTCAAAACCGAACTGCATATGACCCTATTGAACCAAATGGTGGAGAAAGTGAATCGCTGCATTCCTGCTGCACACCGTTTACATTGGAAGTGTCAGACACGTGTTGTGCAACATTACACCAGGGTCACTATGAGACAACTGAACTTTTTTTTTTCTTTGCTTTGTAGCAAATTAAAAATAAGATATTTCTTGTATTCTGCAAATTCTACATCAAACCGAAACAGAATCCAAAAATTGAGGTTTGAACAGAATCATGGGGAAAGTGGATGGTTGGATCTCTTCTGTCTGTTAAAAAACAATTCTCTAGAAAAAATAAAACAAGACCGACCTGCATAGATACATCTGTTCATCATCCGGTACATATTTTACAGAAGAAGCCATCACATCGCCCTCATCAAGAAGGGAGTTGCACGGCTGTGATCTCAAATTTGGTCACAGTTCACAAACGCTGAACTGAAAAGTATGAACAGGAACTAAAACGACACAAACCAGAAGTTGAACTGCCTCCAACATAAAAACGGAGGTTTTTACTGAAATTGACTCAAAGTTTTCATCAACAGAAACCTGCTGGACTTTGGATTATTGTGTCAAAAATCTTGAATTTAGCTAAGTAACTGCGCAGTCATTTAATAACTGAGTGGACAAATGGTAGTGTCCACCCAGAGACTGGTAGCTTGGCTTGGCTTTTATTAAGCGTTAAACGGGGTCCTTGTGCGCTAGTTTTTGCATAAATATCAAACCTGCCACCTCTTTTTTCTACTCCTTGGTCTTTATTACATTCTTTTTTAGTTTTTTAGCCAAACCTGCAGAAAAAATGTATTTTTCTTTCTGTAGTGGTGGGAAAACAAAACTTCATGAAGCACTGAAGCCTTGTTGGTTTACTCCAGGTCAAAGCTTCTTGAAGCTTCATTTTCTCTATAGGACATTAGAGGATGAAGAAATATCAGTTGGTAGGAATTTGAAGTGTGGGGTGTTTTGCGTAAAGCCTGAAATTGTGTCACAAAATACATCTTTAGGTTTGTCAGTCAGCTAAACAATAAATACACAAAAAGGTTTACAAAGAAGCTAAATGACACAAAAATCTTCTCCTCTGCAGGTGACAGAAAAAAAAACGTTCCTGCTTGATCCTCAGCATTAAGGTGTTGGCTGGGTGTGGGGGGGGGTTACATCACCAAATGGTTCCTGAATACTGCGGTATCTGCAGCTCAACGCTCCCCCAGGGAGGGGTCAAAGGCGGAGGACAAATGTCCCACACCAGAGTGAGTGAATGGGGACTTTGAGTTCATCTTAATGACAACCATGACATCAGTGTGAGGTCATGACCTTCAGTTTGGTTTGTTTCCTCAGTTCTTCAGCCTTGTGTTCCTGTCAGTCACAGCAGGCTGGAGTTATTGATCCACGCCGTCTTTATTTGTTTATGTCATTTTCAGCGTATTTAAGCTCCACTTTTCTGCTCTTTCTTGTCAAATCTCCTGTTTTGTTGTCCTTTTGTTGCTCTGTTTGTTCATGGTGTTCTCATCTTTATTTATTCTAATTTTCTGTCTCCTGATGTTTAGTACAAATAACTTTATGTCATCACTTCAATAGTTTTTCCTGATTATTTATTATAGTTTACTCTTGTGGCATCAATGTCATTTTTTTCCATATTTACATTAAGTACAGGGGAAACCTGAGTATTTTTATGCCCTTGGGTGCTGAAATCTGTCATAAAATGTCCAGAAACCCCTTTTTTCGGCTGCTTCTGACACTAATGCAACAAAAGATGAGCTGTCCCTGATACAAACCTGCAACAATGAGGACTGTGTCCCCTTTAGACCGGCGTTTAACCTCCACCGAGTGTCACGGCGGGGGCTGCAGGTCTGTCCTTGAGCTGCTGAGCCGGCCTGTGGAGAGCGGCGAAGATGACAGGTCACAGACGCGCCCGCCACACCCCCCCATCAGGACTGACTGCCCATCCACACTGAGCCTGATGGGATCCATCTGGAAGGATGAGATAAACCCTCCAAACGTAGGCGTCCCAAACCTGCAGGGATTTACCCAAGAAGACGGCGGGCTTTGATGAACGCCGAGCTGGCTTCTGAAAAGGAATCAATCAGGTAATTATAAAGCAATGAAACACTTGAATTGGACAGATAACCTGTTTCCATTTGGCTGTGGTGGTCAGAGAGCAGCTTAATGAGAAAAATCTCATCTGTGTTATTACAGTCCGACCAAAGGCGCAGATAAAAAATATTAAACCGCTGCGAAAACACAGAAAATTGGGGATCATTACAATTCCAGCAGGAACTTGCATATGGTGTCAATTTTAAGGTAATAAGCTTCTTAGGAAATAAAAAAAGTGCAGCAATTGAAAGCCTTCATCCCCGGCGAGCACAACAAAGACGCTCCTACACACAACAACACGTACAGCACAGATAATGGGATGAAATGGCCGGCTATTTTCCTCTACGCACTGGTCTGTGTGGAAAAGTGTCGGTGATGTGTGTGCCGGGATTAGACTGAGCCAAGTGTGTCTTTGCTAACCGACATCTGTGCTGCCGGATCCCATGAGAACCTCCTCACAAAAGGAGCATATTGTCTGAGCCTGTTTCCATTTAAAAAAAAAGAAGGAAAAACAAAAAGAAAGCCCTAAAAGTGTTTAAAACTTTGGAAAACATGGCTGTTTCCATCAGAGACACACCTCCTGAGGCCAACTGGAGCAACAGTTCCTTCAAACGCCACAACGTGAAACCAGAGTGATGAAGACTACGATGGAGGAGGACATAAGTGGTGTTAAACAGAGCAGGAGAAACTGCTACTGCATCACCTGTCACAGCTGTTAGATTGTGTGTATGTGTGTGTGTGTGGGGGGGGGTGTTCTCTTAAATATTGGTTGTTTATTAAACATCTATGTCCTCTTGACTACCAGAGGGAAAAAAATAACGTTTCCCAGCCAAAACTGATTTAAATCCACCAAAAAAATACAATTCCCAGAGCCTTTACATTTGTTATCATCGAAAAATGTCTTTTGTGACAGAAAATTAAGGCCACCATATAGAAAAAATGAATATATGAGAATAAAATCTACAATTTATGAGAATAAACTCACAGAATTATGAGAAAAAACATCACTTCTTTCCAATAATAAAGTTAAAAGTCCTGATGAAAATTGGTATCAAGTATAAAGAATTTCCCCATCGTGGGATTAATAAAGTCTATCCATCTGTAAATAAAGTCTATCTATCTAAAGGAAGTGGGCTGGCCTGTGGGAAGGCTATGAAAGGTCAGCATCACTGTCTGAGAAGGCAGAAGTAGTGCTTGTAGTGTTAACCCTAATGCTGGCGTTAAAAAAAAACAATAAAATAAATAAAAATAACATTTTAAAATGTGAAAAAATGTTTAAAAAAAATCATAATTAAAAAATAAAATAAAAAATAAACAAAAAAAACATTCGATAAAATAAAATTCAAATATATCCGGAAAAAAAATGTAAAAAGACAAAAACAGAAAAAGCTAAATGACACAAACATCTTGTTCACTGCATGTGACTACAATCTGCAGCTCTGCAGGCTCTTGTTAGCAGGTTCTAAGCTTAAGTTCAGCCAGAGACTAATTCAAATTAAAAATAAGATAAAAAGTAAGCTTTTCTCCATAAATGGCATGAAGACAGAAGAGACTGATTCTGTGAATCTGCTGTGCTTCGTGGGACGGGGGCTTCAAGATCAGGACGTCTTGCTGTCGTGTGCTGCCCAGCCTTTGGTGAATGCCAGGCACAGCATGTCCCCACGGGGGTAGGGGGGGTACTGCTGCCATCAAAAGCAAACAATATTCAAAGTTCATGCAGGTAAAGGTCGCTCCCCAAACCGCTGCAGGGTGGAGCCCATCCCCTCATGGTTTCATCCCTTCTTCATTTGTGTTCTAGCTGCTCCTGAAACTCACCTTCACGTTGGAAGACGACTCCCACCGCTCAGATGTTCACCTCAAGCTCTTTTTACAAACTCAGACAATAATCCTAACGGTCAGTCAGAAGATTAGCCTGTAATTATTGCTGCTCTTTTGCCGTGAGCATGATTAAAAGGTCAAACGCGAATCGGGCTCCTCCTCAGCCCTGCAGAAGTTTTGACCTGTTGCTGTGCTCTGTCTGAGGGTCGGCTCTCTCCTGAAAACAGATCCTCAGCTTCCTGAGACGAAAAGTCTCGGTTTGTTTTTTAGGAGCATCATCAAGGTGGACTTCTTCACTTCGCTCTTTTAGCCAAACTGTATTTTGTGAAGCAAAAACCACATTTTAGACATTTACTCTTTTTGTCAAATCCTTAAAGCCCCTCTCCCATCATCTATTGATCTATTTTCTGTTAATTATAATTATCCTGTTTTCAGCCACAGCCAAAAAACTTGTTGAAAACACCATTTAACTATCATTTCACCTTCTTTGTCACGTCAGCTTTGAGCTGTTGAAGATTTTGTTCGTTTATCAAAAATCTTGGAGAGATTTTTGCTTTTTGGAAGCTGCTTTTGATGTCAAACTCTGTATTCCTGTCCTGCAGTGATGCTTGTGTAACAGGAAACTGTTCTAAAATGCAACTTTACTCAGAAATTCAAACACTTCTGATGGTTTTTGTCCGATTAAATAAGAAATACTAAAAAACTGAGCTGTTTCACCCTGAGGAAGTCTCTGTCTTTCCCGTGACACTGATATTAGAAATGACAGCAGAGAGGCAGCAGTTTGGTTTAAAGAGGTAGTAAGACACAAACTCAAGTTCACCTGTGACCTTCTCTGCTGGGGGCTTCAGAAAAAGTACCTCCTATTCTTCTTCCAACTCAAAGGGGCAAGAAAAAATAGCTTTAAGGGTAGGAGGTATCAGTGCACCAACAGACCGCCGGCGCTGCGTGATTATAACTCAGAGCAAACGCTCTAAGTGTCCTCTTGATCCGCACGGTCTGTCCCATGAGTGTGGAGGTGATTCAGCCGGTTGTGTGTTCAAGGTTCAAGCAGGACCTCTGAGACAGTTTCTGTCAAATATTTGTACAAACACACAAAGTCAAGGCTGCCTGGTCCTTGGAAATGAGAACACACAGACAAAGAGGCTCCGCTGCTCAGGCAACACCTGGCCATGGTGGGTCTCTAAGCAACTACTGTTAGTCCATGAAAGGAAGCGGCACCTGCTTAATGACAATCTGGCTGGAACCAGAAAAAGTGGAGTAGTTTGTGATTTTTCCCTTAATGGCAGAGCTTCTTCATTCAGGCGGTGTTTTCAGGTTCAGATTGTTGAGTTGTTGTAGGAGTGAGGCAGAGTGGCAGCAGAAATGACGAAGATGTGTTGGACAAACCCAAAGATCTGAAAGAGACACGATGAAAAGGATGCTGGGAAACCGGCCCAAAGGGATCCAGATGTTGCACTGATGAGGTAAAAACATCTCCTTTCTTGGAAGCTGGCAGTAAAAACGTGAAGTGACAGGGAGCTGGAGGTGGTATGACTTTTGAGATATTGAATAAGAACTCCTTCACAGGTGTGTCAAGGTGAGCATGGCTGACGCTGGCTCTCAATCACAGCATCTTAAGGATTCATGAACAAATCTAAACCAAGATGAACCCCATTTGGATTTGACTGAGCCGGGCTGCTGTCATTTCTGTTGGCTCAGCCTCTGATGTCACTGAATGTGCAGTGCGGGCTTCCAGTGCGCACCTTCGGGGGCGCAGCAGTGGCACAGGCAGTGAATTTCACTCTTCCTTCACCATCTACCCAGAAACCGGCCGCCGAACCTCCTGGAAGCTCAGCTTTTGTTCCAACAGCTCGTGCTTTTACCCCCCCAGAGGAACTTTTTGGGAGCAGGAGAAAAGCGGTGAGGCGCAGCTCCACTTGTGTGATGGTGTCCTTGAGCGCGAGCTGTCTTTCTCCTCTCTGTTAGAGCCGACCCTGATGGATGAATGTCCCCCCCTCCCCATGTTTTTGTAGCAGAAGCGGGGATTCATTTCAGCCGAAGTTGAGCGCTCAGTTCCCGCAGCAGCCGCCGCGTTCAGCACCATGGAGAGCGGCGTGGTGCACATCTTCAAAGAGGACAAGTGTCCCTCGGGTCAGCCGGGGGAGTGCGTCCCAAACTTCACCTGGCAGCCCGGCTTACCGGACATCTACAACTACACCCCCAACGGCACGTGGGACTCGGAACCGGAGCCGCTGTCGCCCATCATCCCCATCATCGTGGCCGTGTACTCCGTGGTGTTCGTGGTGGGCTTAGTGGGGAACTGTTTGGTCATGTATGTCATCATCAGGTGAGTTTTCCTCCTTTTTCAAAAATACATAAATAAATAAATAACAGCAGGTAAGAGAAAGTGCGGGACGGAGCGGGTCTGCGCGCGCGGCGGCGCCCGCACACTAAATGGATAATTTGCGCAGAATGATCGCGGCTTTTCAGCATTTGAGCACGCGCTGTCATAAATCTGGGAACGTGCGCGTTAATTTGCATTCAGACAGGATCACCAACAGAAATCACCAACAAGCCCGCGCGCATTGCGTTTATTTCCATATAGATTGGATTTTAAGTTTGTGTCTGAAGGTTTCACGTGTGCGCGCCTGCGCATTCTTATTGTTTAGGTAAAATCACTTGAACACGCAGCATGAATGACAGCTTTGTGAGGGCTGCAGGGCTGCAGGCTCCAACTTAAATGTAAAAGAGAACAGAATAAGTATTGAACATTGCAATAATTCTACGAAAAATCTGATTTTGTTTTCAATTTTCTGATATCGCAGCTGAGCTGGTGACTTAAAAAAAACTTCTGGAAAAACAATAAATCGTATTTAAAAAATATAATGTGTTTTGCAAATGTTTTGAAGGACAGAAAGCCTTTTTCTTTTCTTTTTTTTTTTTTAGACCTTTGAACCTAGAATATACAGCAAAAACCTGATTTAAAAAACCCAAGTCTGTCCCTAAATGCAGCTGAAATGATTGTGGGAAGAGCGCCACAATAACACCAGAAATATTTTGGGGTCTTTGGACTCATCATGACTCACCGGCACCTTTAGAAGCCGGCATCAGTGCTGACATCCGTGCAGGAGGAGTGCGTAATCGGCACGTCTTGTGCTGCTAAATTCAGCATTTGGGGACAGGTTTACCGACATCTTTAGAGAAAGTTTTGGTTCATTTCAGCCCACATCCGTTTTTTTACTTCTTGCATCATGGATGTTTCAAAGACCTGCAGCTCAGGCCTGTCTCACCGAGCAGGAATTGAGCAAAAGTTGCAAATGCTGAGCGTCCTTCCTCTGCAGGAATGAGGGGATTCATTCTGTTAAGCTGCAGCAGCACATCCACCATGCAAATGCAGGGCTGCTGATGCAACAGGGCGGCTGCATCACACCTTTCCGAACTTTTCTCCAACCTCCAAATGGATTTCCTGATGTGTTCATGATCTGGTGTTTAATTTGGGAAAATCTGGTCCATCTGACATCTGAATCACTGTTTGCCTTCCTGGTTTCTCCATCCCAACCACAGATACACCAAAATGAAAACAGCCACTAACATCTACATCTTCAACCTGGCTGTGGCCGACGCCCTGGTCACCACCACCATGCCCTTCCAGAGCACCGACTACCTGCTCAGCTCCTGGCCGTTTGGCGAGGTGGCGTGTAAGGTTTTCATCTCCATCGACTACTACAACATGTTCACCAGCATCTTCACCCTGACCATGATGAGCGTGGACCGCTACGTGGCCGTGTGCCACCCCGTGAAGGCGCTGGACTTCCGCACGCCAGTGAAGGCTAAGATCATCAACGTGGTCATCTGGATGCTGTCGTCGGCTGCTGGGATCCCCGCCATGATTCTGGGCAGCACCAACACCAACAATGGTACACTGCACAGACCTTCTATACGTTTCTTCTGGCTCATTCTGTCTTCTAATCCTAAGAAATTATAACTTTATTTGAGATTTTCTGAATTTAAAGGCCTTTTATTTGTTGATCCAAAAGCTGTTGATAAAGATAACAAATCTTTTCTAATCGCAGGATTTCAAAGTGACGTTTTACGGCTTTAACATGATCTGAACCGTTCCAAACCATTCCAAACATCTCCACGTTCATTCTGTTTATACTTCCCTCCATTTGACAGGAACCACAGAGTGTGCTCTACAGTTCCCAGAGCCCTACGCCTACTGGGACACCCTGATGAAGATCTGTGTCTTCATCTTTGCTTTCGTGGCCCCCCTCATCATCATCACCGTCTGCTACACGCTGATGGTCCTCCGCCTGAAGAGCGTCCGGCTCCTTTCCGGCTCACGGGAGAAGGACCGCAACCTGCGGCGCATCACCCGCCTGGTGCTGGTGGTGGTGGCGGTTTTCGTGGTCTGCTGGACCCCCATCCACATCTTCATCCTGGTCAAAGCTCTGTCGGCCAGCGTGCCCGAGACCACAGCCGTCATGGCCGCCTACTTCTTCTGCGTGGCTCTGGGCTACACCAACAGCAGCCTGAACCCCATCCTCTACGCCTTCCTGGACGAGAACTTCAAGCGGTGCTTCAGGGACTTCTGCTGCCCCAGAGCCGTGGGACATGGGGACTGTCAGGGGGTGAGCAGAGTGAGGAGCACCCTGAGGGACCACACCTGCCCCCCCGAGGGCCGGGGGAATGTGAAGCAGCCCAGGCCCGTATGACTAGCCATGGACACGCCCTCTGTGCCGTTTCACAGCTGGGAGGACTCCAATGACCTTTGTCTGACACAAGTCACCACTAGTATTTAGACAAACCTGCTATGAACTATGACACAAGTAAAAGTACTTCAACCATACTCCACAGATACTCCTCCCACCGTAGTATTATTCCAGGTGCCACTGGCATTAAAGTCGTGTTCAAATGTGGAGAGCTGCACTTTAGTTAACCTAAAATAACCATTTTACTGGTTACACTGGATTTCTACTAGTCAAACTTTACAAATACTTCATAGATATGAGGTAGAAATATTGGTAAATCCGACTTAACAATTACTATAACCTCATATGCTTTTCAGACTTTACACATATTGTTAAAGTATTTGTATAATGAAATACTTCAACCATATTTGTACGTCTACATCATACTTTATTACAGATATGGTTGAAGTTTTTGGTTAAGTTTCAAAAGCAAACTTTACCAAATCTTCAACTTCCTGTGTGTACTTCTACTACATATCTGTGAAAGTCTGCTTCTCAAACTCTACAAATATTTTATCCATATCTTTAGATTGAGGGAAAACGAACCACTCAAATACTTTTTATTCTTTTCAGTTTTTATTTGTTCCATTTCATTTCAAGAACTCACAGACATAAACTCCAGGTCATTTCATTCAAAGTGTTAGTCCTTTTAGCCTGCCTGTGGTCACATCTACAGAAAAGCAGCTATTCTTTCAGTTCAAAGTGAGGATGAGACACATTTAGGATTGTAGGATTATTATTCATTCTAAACTCTGACGTAAAGTTGGACTCTGAATTTCTTTAGCTTTAAATTGCGTTTATAAACAGTTTGTATCAGGCCTGCAGAAAATAATGACAGGTGTCCATAAAAGCAGGATTCCTTTGCCTGATTTGAACGGTTTTTGCTTTATTTACAAACTGTCACTTTGAGGGATTTTCATCCAGTCAAGCAGGAAAAAAAACACAAATCCACCTGTCGGTGTTTGAAAATGGAAATGCAGATCCTTGTTTTAAGATTCTGGACATGGAATGTATGTTTCTGAAATATTTGGCTCAAACTCAGGGATCTGAAAATCCCAGCTGAACGGCAGCCTTTTTTCATCCACGATGAACAAGTCTTTGGACTTTCTGAGCCCCATCTGACCTCGACCTGAACTTTTCCAGACGACGCTCTGGCAGAAAAGGACGTGTGGACTGTAAAAAAAAAAAAAAAGCCAGAATTGGAAACTAAATCTTCTTAATCTGTTTCCTAATTTCATTTAGCAAAACTTGCTCTTTGTAAATGTCAGCTCGGCTTTGTGTTTGTGCGCTTATTGTATATAGAAATAAAACTGTGGTTAGTTGAGATGAAAATGTATAGACTTCTTAGCAGTGTGCATCATCTGTGGCTGAAATCAAACCTTTAAACTACACATAAAACTCAGAGTGAGATTATTTCAACCTGAAATATATTTGCTGCAAATGGCTTCATTTCTGCATTTGATATAGCAGAAAACAAGAGAGAAATCTATTCTGTTATGTTGCAAACTGCATGAATTCCTCACATTGAGCTAATAGTCGAGCTAAAACAACCAATAAACCAGTGTTTGCAGCAGAAAAACAGCTGTTTGTGTGCTTTCAGCAGAAGATCATCCCTTTGTGACAGTTCTTCAACCCACAGCTGGATTTTTGTTTGCACTTTTATGCGTTTTGTTGGTCTAACAGCGATTTTCCCGTGTAAAATTACGGTTAGCACTTCTGCTTTGATTCACAAACAAAATGTCAGCCCAGGTGAACCTCACATGTGTGCGTGTGCATAATGTGCTGCTGTATCTTTTGGGTATTTGGATGTAAACTGTAGCTTTGAATGTCAAAACGTGCGTCATGCATGAACGACTGAGTCCTAATAAAGCTGGAAAGTGGGGGAGATGGCCGCTGTAGTGGATGTACTGCGGTGGGGAATCATAACCATTGGGGGGGGGGGCCTCACAAACACGCCTTTATGTCTTCACTCATTTTTGCACTCGAACAAACCCAATGGAGTTTGTTATTTCATGACACCCTGCAGATCAAATCCGGACGTTTTCATTGAGCAAAAGCGCCAAAATGTTCAACATTTAGTTCAAGCCGTTTTCCTTGAAAAGTGATGACGAGTAAAGCTGGACAGGTAGACTCTCAAAGCCGCAAATACATTTATATAAAGTTAGAAGAATGAGTCACTGTTGCAGCAGATTCCACTAAATGTTCGACCACGCATGATGATGATCTCCACAGATGATTGGTGGCTCGAGCCCAGACGTTTAAGCTAATGTCTTCTACTTATAGGGACTCCCACAGATTTATTTGGATCACATGAAGGACAGGCAGTTATTCTGAAGCTGGCTGGGATCACCATGGCAACTAATTAGTCAAGGAAAAAGACCAGATTGCAGATATGAACTCTTTCACAGCCCCACCAAGAAAAAACATCAATAAAAACCGTTCTGTTTCTCATTTTGTCGCGTAAAAGACACACTATTAATGTTTTTAAAAACAATTTTATCCAAAGCGTGCGCAAACATTTGGTCGAGCAGGAAGTTAAAAGAATAGAAACCAAACAAGTCCTTGTAAAGATTTTTTTTTTTAGTTTAAACGTTTTAACGTTTGAAATAAATTTGGTTTCATGAGTCTGTCAGCTCTTCCTAACAAGGATTCTTTTAAATCAATTCATTATTTTATTTTATTTTTTTTTTTACTCACAAAGAGCATGTGCCGGTGCACCGGTGACAGTTCAGACTCCCTACTCGTCTTTTTTTTTTTTTTTTTTTAATGCAGTTCCTGTGCTTTCACCAAACCTCCAGCCCACAGAGAGCAACAGATTTCCAGATGTCAGAGGCGCAGGCAGCCAGACTGGAGTTGTTTTATTCTTTTTCTTTTTTTTTTGTTCGTGATGTCCCTGATGTTCTGCCAGCCTGTCCAGGCTGCATGCAGCTCTCTAACACACTCCGGCTCAGAGTGACCCTGAAATGGAGAAACGAGAGCAGAAAATGGGGAGATGGATGGACGTTACCGTGATCCTGGACCTCCAGAATCACAGCATCTCTGGCAACAACTTTCTGACGACACATTTGGATTTAGGCTTATCTCTTGCATCTTCCCTTTCCTTCACTTGCAATGCTTTGTAGTTTAACGTTCCCCATTTGAGTATTATTGCAAAACATATTCAGCTAATCTTTGTAAAGAAATAACCCATAATCTAAATGGTAGCAAAGACTAAAGTCTGTTTAGCTGTTGATTCAGAAACAGCCGTGAATCCTTTGTAAAATATTTTCCCAGAACATTAAATGCCACCTTAAAAGGAGCGTTTTTGGAGGCGCAGTCACCATTACTGGGACCCACAGATTCTGTTTCATTTTTACATTTCACAGCTCCGTGGTTTGTGACCAGCTGGCTTTTGTGAAACTCTTCAAGATGAGGCAGCTGACAGCCCCTAACGGTGAAAAGATAAGAGGGGTGCTCGGAGGTTGGAGAGGCAAAATGAAATCACTCAGGGCTGCGAGCATTGATGAAACGGTCCACTGTAATTACCCAGGTCATTTCATTGTTCTCCCACCTTCTGCATCCCAAGATGCACCTGAATTAGCAGCCGGTTAAACATGTGAGGATGCAACTGATCATACAAAGAATGTAACTTATTAATTATGAGCTAGAAAACAGATCAAATATGACTAGACATTTTCTAAAGAACCAACATTTTACTGAGAAATTTCGAAATACATTGTTTGTGTTTGTCATTCCTTGCTTTTGTTGTTATCTTTTATTTTATTTAATTTTTTTGCTGCAGCTTTATTTTGAAATAAAAACAGCAGCAGTAAGGCTGAATGTTTGACGCCCATTAATGCAAATACACATCAAACCGTTTCTGATTCAAACTGACCTTAATTTAGCCTCTACTTGAAAGTGAAAGCATAGGGAATAGGGACAAAGCTGGAAATAAATTCAGGCGTCAAGGGGTAAGAAGTGACGCTTCTGCAAAGGAATTGTGGTCCTGATGCTGTGCAGACCTGTCCTACATTCCAAACTCCAGAAAAACATTTTCAGAACTTTTTTTTTTTCAATTATACAAATAGAAAAAAAAGGGAAGCTGATCAGTTTTGAGAGTTTCAGGAAAAGGACTCATGTTTGATCTTTCAACTGTCTCTCAAACCAGTATAATTAACACATTTTAAATAAATAAATAAAAAAAACAATAAAAATGTTTCTGTATTTTTCCTATTGAAGCTCAGATCCAGTCTGTCAAATGTTGTAAACTCAGCTAGACCTCAGATGAAATAAAGATTGTAATTAGAAAAACATTAAAGAAAACAAAAACTGCCACATTTTTTTATTGGAGCTTACCCAAATTTAAGATAAAGCTTTATTGTCAGTGTGCAGTCACACTTGGTACAACAATATTGCGAATGGCAATTAATATTTAATACCAGTAAATAAAAACATGTTTTTGCAAAATTATTCTGATGGTTTGTTTGATTGTAGCATCTACATAAAATGAAAATAAAAGCTTAAATATTAGAACGTTATGATAAACTAGTAACCAATCACAAGCATTAAAAAAAAGAAAATTGACTGTCCTGCTGAAAATAAAAACCTTCCAAAAGCAGTCATTTTATCTTTTTTTCTCACGTGACGTTTTCCGTCAGTCTTTGGGGAGGGGGATCATACAAACGGCCCCCCCAGACGGATTTACGATGCTGCCCCTCTCGTGCGGGGGACAAAAGATTTTCTGTGAGAACTGCAGTACCTCCAACCACCACAGAGAGGCAGTGGCGCGTCCAGCTCCCTCATTGGCTGTGAGCGTTCCCGCTAGCCAATCAGAGCCTTTTGCGTGTGCGGCGTCGCTTCCGGGTGACTTCTGGAGAAATCCTTTGCTTTTTGTATTTAAATCGAGTAAGTCTAAACGCTTCGAGTTGGGAAAAGGGTTCGAACATGAACAGAATATTCGGACGCGGGAAGCCCAAAGCGCCTCCTCCGAACCTGTCGGACTGCATCAGCACCGTGAGTAAAGGCGGAAGGACGGGGGTGTTTCTGTCCACATAACGGTGCTGTGCACGCGCTAGCATGTCCACTAGAGAGACAGCGTAAACAATAAACCGAGCAATAATGTCGACGCTCCCAAAATCCCAGTTAAACCCCAAATATTTTAGCTATTCGGGGATTCCAGAAATCAACCAGCAGATGGTTTATTCCAGAAATGACACGCGACTCCCCACCACCCACAAATAAACACAATGCAGTTCATGCACACAGATGTCTACATATTCATATATATGCACACATGTTCCTATTTTGGTCAGTAAAATAGATTTATAAAATGTTTTCATCTTTTGACCCAAACCTTTAGAATAGAAAACGTCTTTTATTTGTATTTATTTTTTGGAGCAGTGTTGAGTCTGTTAAAGTGTTGGTGGCTCTAAAAACAGGGATGCTGAGATCTTTGGTCCCCAGGATTTTCATCTGCAGGATCCTAAAACCGCTGGGAAGGTGTGCTGGCCGCTTCGTCCGATCGCAGATCCGTCACGTTTCCGTGACCGTCGTCTGGTTTTTGAGCCACCAACTCTGTTGGCAGAACACCATTTCCAAAAGCAAATAATAAAAGCATGGAAGGAGGTCAGTCAGGCAGTGGCACCGCTGGGTTCCACTGATGCAGACCCCACCTGGACCCCACCTGTCCAGGTGGGAAGCAGAAAAGCCAGACTGGCCTATTTCAGAGCAGGTTTTACAGTCTGATGGAACAGAGTGGTGTTAAAAGGAGAGGAATGATCAAACACGGCAGAGGGAACTTCATGATTTGGAGGTGTTTTTCAGTGATGGAGAAGAAACTTTGGGACATTACAGCTTGCAAAACAAAACAAGAGAAGTCATGTTTGGTAATGTTTGGTAATCTGTCCCACTAAAAGAGTCATTTGGTTTCGTTTCTGAGCAAAAAGCAGCGAGAGCTAAAATAAATCTGTCATAAATCTTGTGATCATTCAACCATTTATTTATAGTAGGGCTGCACGATATGATGAAAGTTCGCGATGTGCGATATTATTGATCAATATTGCGATGACGATATAACTTGCGATAAATGAACAAATAGCAAAAACAACTAAAAAATGTCAATTTCACTGCAAAAGTTTAATTTAAATAAGAGTCAAAATACCATAAAAATTCTCCAAATGACCCTCGTCTAATTAGGAGGGCAACATCTAACATAAAAGCTCCATCCGATTGGTCATAAACGTGAAGGACTCCGTCTGATTGGTCAAATGCATAAAGGGTTTATTCAATTCATTAAATAGCTCAAGTTGCCATAAGATTGTTTTAGCACATTTAAGGTTTATAATTTATTGCGATTTTGACCGACTTTTGCGATCTGGATATTGCACAGCTTGAAATCGCGCTAACGATAAATTTGCGATTAATTGTGCAGGCCTAATTTATAGCTTTTACATATTTACAATAATCTAATTCTAACAGTTCTTCTATATTTGTGATCATTTTAACTTTAGTATTTTTGACAGCAGTTCACACAGGTTCCTTTCAAAATAAAATACAGCCTGTGTAAGATAAGAAAACAAAAAGGCAGCAGCGTCGTGTCAAACTGGACATTTTGTATCTTTTTTTTGTTGATTGTTAGGAGGAATATGATTGCTTTTATTTGACAGTAATGCCTCTTTATGTTTTGGGAGACGTGTGTCAGAAAAAAAAAAATATCTCGCTGGTTGAATATTAACAGATTTAAATCACCAAAGTTCCAGAGTAATCCTCAGTAAAAGCTTCTCGGATGAAGAATTGGGAGAAGTTTTCCAGCTGCTACGAAGGTCACAGACATATTTTCCGAATTGGGTCCCCCCTCCCTCCCTCCCTCCTCCCTCAGGTGGATGCCAGGTCCGAGTCCATCGAGAAGAAAATAGGCCGACTGGACGCCGAGCTGCTGAAGTACAAGGATCAGCTGAAGAAGATGAGAGACGGCCCCTCAAAGGTAGAGGAGACGGGATTGGATTTGGACGTGTCTGTGCCGGGAAAACATGTGCGCTCATCTGTTTTCATGTGCAGAACACGGTGAAGCAGAAGGCCATGAGGGTCCTGAAGCAGAAGAGAATGTGAGTCGCACGCCCAGCAGCTATTTCACCACAAAAACCACCTTTTAGGCTCCTTTTTTTAAGACTCTGGCCCCTTAACAGTTTCACCTTTTTCAGCCGAATCCAGTCAGTAAAGTTAAGTCATAACTTTTAGACGGATCCTTTAAGTTTAAATGTATGAACAAAAGATACAAAATAAACATCTGCCTTGTCAAAAAAGGTGGAGGAAAAGTGATTAATGAGGATCTGGTTGATCATGTTTACACTGAAATGAGGAATAAAAACGCTCCTCTTGTGGTTTTCCCACAACATCTATCACATTTAAATGTTGGAAACTCACAAAATGGGCTTTTTAATCAAATGCTTGACAACGTTTGGACTGAACTAATCCCTCGGAAGTTCCTGGTGTTTTAAGAAACTCCTCCTCATCCTCAGGTATGAAGGTCAAAGGGAGCAGCTGGCTCAGCAGTCTTTCAACATGGAGCAGGCCAACTACACCATCCAGACGTTGAAGGACACCAAAACCACGGTAGGAATCATCTCCAGCCTGAGGGAAAACTCCTCCTAAACCCAGAAATGTGTCACATATGTATCATTTATTTAGCTTGACAATAACTCTTATCATTATTGCACAATATTGATTTGAATTTGCGTCTCAGAGAAGAGTAAACATGTTTCTGATGTTGATTGATGCCTTGCTCATGGTGTAGCTCAGGAAGAACGCTCCTGTCCTGAGGGCCGTCTCCACCCGTCTTTACCTGAGCGACAGGTGATGTGACTCAGTCTTCTCTGTGTGCAGGTGGAGGCCATGAAGATCGGAGCAAAGGAAATGAAAAAGGCGTACAAAGACGTCAAACTGGATCAGATCGACGTATGTCTGTTTTCATTGGGACTAAGTGTTGGCGGTGCTCCTGTTTGCAGATATTTTACTGTTTTGACAAAAAAGAAGCACTTTTTTTTTTTTTTTCAAAATAATGAATTTTCTGTTGGTTTTATCTCCATAGCAACGATTTTGTTTTCTGGTCGTTTGCGGGGGATGAACAGGTCGATGTAACTTTTAGAGGAATCTGCAAAAGTAAACTTCTAGATTTCCTTGGCAACGGAGGTTTTTTGTTAGCCGCGCTCACATTACTAATATGCTCATGTCGTATGTGATATCGTGTCATTCAGCTTGAGTCAACGATTCATGTAGTTTTCTTCTCCTATATTGTTGGACAAAACTGTAGGAAGGCGGAGGACATGCTGGACATGTCGCCCGTCTGTCGCAGGGCTGACTTTGTTCGTGGTGAAATCTCCCTCCAAGGCACAGAAAGAAAGAATTAAGAAAACAATCTGGTCCTAACGGTCCTCATGGTCCTCATGATCCAAATGGTCCTATTGGTCCTTATGGTCCTAACATTCCTAACGGTCCTTGTAGTCCTAACGGTCCTTATGGTCCAAGTGGTCCTTAATGGTCCTCATGATCTTAATGGTCCTCATGGTCCTATTGGTCCTATTGGTCCAAATGGTCCTATTGGTCCTTATGGTCCTAACATTCCTAACGGTCCTTGTAGTCCTAACGGTCCTTATGGTCCAAGTGGTCCAAGTGGTCCTTAATGGTCCTCATGATCTTAACGGTCCTCATGGTCCTATTGGTCCAAATGGTCCAAATGGTCCTTGTAGTCCCAACGGTCCTTATGGTCCAAGTGGTCCTTATGGTCCTCATGGTCCTATTGGTCTAAATGGTCCTAACGGTCCTTGCGGCCCTTATGGTCCAAATGGTCCTATTAGTCCAAGTTGTCCTTATGATCTTAACGGTCCTTATGGTTCAGGATGGCTGCGGCAGGACATTAACTATTAAGAAGCTCTGCTGCTGAGCTGATATTATGTAGTTTGAAAATTTGGACGTGAATAATGGGGAAGAACAGAACTGCAACCAAACTACGTGTTCATTGAGATGAGTCTTTGTGTAGGAGGGTAGCTGAGGGGCTGGTCAGAGGACGGCCTCAGAGACATTTTTGTTGCAGGATTTGCAAGACCAGCTGGAGGACATGATGGAGGAGGCAGGTGAGGTCCAGGAGTCCCTGAGCCGCAGCTACGGAACTCCAGACATCGATGAGGAGGACCTTGAAGCCGGTACGTCTTTTTGTCTCCAAACATGAAAGTGCAGGTCGCGTCAGACTTTCATTAGCCAGCCTCACGGTTCCAAGAACCTTGAAGGGAATAACCTGCACGTCAATCACGTCTGCAGGCAAAGGAAGTGGAGCACGCCGAGCCGAGCGCGTGAAATATTACTGTTGAGATTGGATTATAATGATGACAGATTCTTAATTGGTTTCTCCTGGAAATGAACTTTGCTTTCCAGAGCTGGATGCTCTGGGTGACGAGCTGCTGCTGGATGACGACAGCTCCTACCTGGACGAGGCTTCGGCTGCTCCGTCCATCCCTGAAGGAATCCCCAGTGACAGCAAGACAAACAAGGTGACGGGTCACGCGGCGCCGCTGGACCGAATCGGATTTAAGAGCACAGAAACAAACAAAAGAACGTTGAAAGAAAGAAGAGTTCACTTTGTTTACAGTATAGAATAATAAAAAATGTGTTTCAAGCATTAATTTAGCTATTGGTACTACCACTGAGTTTACAAACACGTAATTCATGAAGGAGGTCATGAACCCAGACATGACGTGATCGTTGACTGCAGTCGAGCCGTGGAAGACACGGATCAGAACATTCAGTTTGCAGCTTTTCTTGTCAGTCTTCTTTTTGTCTTTGAAACGTTTCCACTCCTGCCTTTGATCTGTGTGGTTAGTCCCCCTAAGGCCGCTGGTACGCAAACGATACGATGATTTGAGAGTCCGGAAAACTCTGTTGCTCCTCTGCAAATCTCTGAAAGAACTCCACGCTGTGGAAAAGAATCCATTTGAAGTTCTGGTTTTGTTTGCAGGACGGCGTGTTGGTGGACGAGTTCGGCCTGCCGCAGATTCCCGCCACATGAACGCGGACGCCCAAAGGAGACTTGCACTTCAACTGACACCACTTTTCTATGTAGAGAAGCGTTTCTACATGCCACGCATTTGAGCGGAGAACACTACGGTTGTGTCGCTGTCCTCGTGTCGTCATTTGTTACAGCTTTTGTGTTGGCATGTGGCCTTATTAGTCTGTTTTTGTTGTTGTTTTATCTTCTCGTCAATGTTAACAATAATTTATTTCACATTTTTCCAGTTTTCTGTGTTAGAGAAGTCATTAATTTTGAGCTTTTTCTCTATTAAAAATGTTTCTAGAATTTTAAAGTCACAGAATAAATCATTTGTTTTAACTTAACCTTAAGATATTTGAATATTTGTTCAAATTTGATTAAATTTAGTGTTTTTGTTTTGTATTCTTGAGTACATTTTCCTTCCTGTGGACTCCACCTTGCAGTTTATAGGATACAGGGGCCACCGAAAAAAAAAGAAATAAACAAATATATGAGAATAAATTCATAAAATTATGAGAAAAAAAAGGAAACATTTTGCGGGAATAAAGTAGTAAAGTTATCCTTTGTTTCTTTGAGTAAATGTGCAACTTTATTTTCATTAAATTACAACCATATTCACTTTTTTCTATCAAAATTGCAATTTATTAAATCATATTTATTTTTATTCTAATAAAATGTTAACTTTTTTTTCCCATCAACTGAACTATTTTATTTTCATTGAATTTGGACTTTTCTCTTATAATTTTCCAACTTTATTCTTGTAAACTTGTTCTCACGTGTTATTGGTTGAGGACTCTGAAGTCTGCATGTGGGACAGACATGTGGGACAAAGTTATGTCGTTTTTCATTTTGTTTGTTTAATGTTTTTTTGCGGGAATAGGTTAGCATTAGGCTGGATAGCTCAGTTGGTTTAGTGTCCCAGGAAAAAACAGCTTTCAATCCTCAGGGGGTGCAATTATTGACTTCAATGAGCCTCATTCAGCGTGGGTCTTTGGACGTTTCCATCCTCTGATCGGGGGCCGGGGTCAGTTTGAAACAGAAAAAGTGTGACAGTCGGAGAGGAGCCTAAATGTAAACTGAAAGCCACACATAACCACAAATTAATAACCCAATCTGGTATTAAATAACCCTCTCTGGGTTCTTCACCAAAAAAAAAAAATATAATGATAATAATCAGCAAATATATGATAAGACTCTTTATGAAACATGTAACCCTCTGCGGGTTCTTTACATAAAAGGTCAGGAAATATGTTATACAGTATTTTAGATTTGAGAAAAATCAATAATGACCAAATAACTCTGTGGGTCGTTCACAGAAATAAAGCTTCTGTTGTCCATGCACAATCTCATGGTAAATGTTCAACTTCATTTGTAGAGCAGAGTCTCATGAATGACTCATATGAGCAGTCTCTTAAGGTTTTTGTGTTTTCTTCCTTGTAATCCTGTTTTGGAGGTTTTCAGGAGGCTATAGTAGACGCCCACAATCGAACCCACAATCTTTGAATCTCTTGTCATCGATTTAGCGAGACTTCCAGTCCGCAAACGCCGCTTGTTAATCGAGTTCAAGCTTGTTAATTGTTGCTAGTGATATCCAATCAAATCACTCCCTGCTACCAATAAACGAACCTCTCCTCCAATCAGGTCTTTTCTTTCTTCCGACACCCCCGCCCAAAAAAAGTGCCAGGGTTAGATTTGATCCAGTTTTCGACTTTTATCACGACTTTTTACAGTAAGTACGGAGTTGTCATTGTGAAATGTCATTGTTAGTTTAATAACACATTTCTGCAGATGGGGTTACCTGTCGCAGGTGGTAAAGGTAGTTTTCACTTGGTCGTTACTAGTTGTCCTCCATGATGTAGTTCAACCAACCGGCGGTGTTTTCCCGTAAAATAACAAGACAGATTTTTGAATATTGTCAATACATCTGTAGTTTTAACATAAATGATTTATTTTATGTTATTGTACTGTAATACATTAAATAGACAATTTATGATGTCTTGTGCAATTTTTTAAAATTTTAATTGAGTATATTTACGTTATCAACAAATCTCATATGCTAAAAGGCATGCAAATTTCACACATGACAAAAGAGATTATAAAAGCCACGAGGCCCAAAAAAAAGTCCTCCTTAATCGTACAGGTTTAAAGCGGGGCTCGAACCCGCAATTTAAGGGTGTGTTTTATGAACGGTGGAAACTTTACATCGACTTACGGGCGCTGTCATCTTCCCACAATGCATTACGTGTGTGTAATTCACTTGGCGTGTCAGCCGCATAGACTGTTAAAAAAAAAAATAAACAAATAGCGACTCTGGTGGGACTCGAACCCACAACCTTTGAATCTCTTTGCATTGATTTAACTAGAAGTCCAATGCGCTATCCATTGCGCCACAGAGCCGGTTGGCCACACATATGTCTGCGGAGGGACTAAATTGTTCAGAAACCGGAACTTACTGTCTGCGTAGGGAAGTTATAGGTGCAAACATTCATAAAGAAAATCACGCGTCGACATTATTTTGAATTTATGTATATATATAAAAATATATGAATAAACAGGACCTTTTGAATTGCAGCGGAAACTCAGTCCATCATTTCCGGTGCTGACCGGAAGTACTTAGCAGTTAGCAGAGTTAGCCGGGTGATTTGTGTTGTGGTTGAAGAAACAAATAGAGCGACATGTCTGATCAAACTATTAACCTGATAGTCAACTACGGTAGGAAAACGCATTGAATTTTAAACAAACGGAGACTGAAGCGGCTCCGTTTGACGAGTCTCAGATGTGTGACTGTAGCTCAGAAATCCTCTGCGTGTAGCCCAAACGCAAAACCGGTTCTAGAAACCAAAAACTTCAGCTGTCGGACGTAAAATAAACTATTTACTGTTAGGCATTAAATGTCTTAGCAAAACGCGTAACCTGTCAATTCAAAATTCAAAATATGTTCATTTTCAATTGATGATTCATCACAAAATGATATCATACTTTATGCTAAACATAGCAGAAAAATGTTCAAACAAAAAAAAAAAATAAAACTAATCAGGATTTTTATTTCTTTATTGAATGCCAAGTGATGATCTCCTATTTAATTTATATATTGCAATATTTAAATGAGACCCTTCATATGGATGTGATCAGAGTTAACAACTTTCAAGAAGTCTCTCTTCATTACAGATTGTAAATAAATTGATTTAATTTTTAAGTGTTGGCTTCACAACTGAGGTTAGGAGACGTGAATTCACACAAACCTGTTTTATTTATGTTTAGAACATTACCTTAACAGGGATTCTACTGGCAAAACTCCCTCTGTTGTTTGTAATAACCGCATGAATTTCTGCTGATCAGGTTCAGTAAAACACAACATCAAACTAACGAGTCCAGATGATGGAAACGGGCCAGCAGTGAAGGATTTATCAGAAGCTGTCTGCCAGGCCACCGGTGTTCCACCCGCTTCTCAAAAACTCATCTTCAAAGGTTTGTGTTTGACCTACATTCTTCTGGTTTTTTTTTAATGCATCCCATAATTAGGCCTGGACTCCATGTGACAGATTCTGAAAACAAAGATCTAAAGTGATCAACCAGCTGAGCGTCGTTGCACAGTTTAGTGGTGATGCACACAATCATACAAAAGATTTTTTTTTTAAATACGGTTGTCAAGGTTACCAGTTTTTTTTTTATTTCTTTCTAAAAACTTGGTTCTTGAAAGGAGTGAGTCATAAGAAAGCCCAAATCTTTATTTCTGTATTCAAGTCTGTTTGACTTTGAAATTTCTAACACACGTTTCCTTTTTCAGGGAAGTCTCTGAAGGAGATGGACGAGAGCCTTTCCACCTACGGGATCAAAGACGGCTGCAAACTCATGATGATCGGGAAACGGGTAAGACGCGCGGCGGCGACGGCGGCGCCCCATGATTGAGTTGGCGTGCGCACATCCCACTGACAACACTGTACAAACAGAACAGTCCGGAGGAAGAAGCTGAGCTGAAGAAGCTGAAAGACATAGAAAAATCAGTGGAAGTGACCGCCAAGAAGCTGGAGAAGGTGGACGGGGAGTTGACGGGACTGAAGAACGTGAGCCACAGATCCTGGATGGAGAAAACCATCATCAGATGTTGTTTCACTTGCATTTCTTTTCTCTGCAGGGCTTCTTGGCCAAAGACCTCCAGGCTGAGGCTTTGAGCAAACTTGACCAGAGAGTGAAAGTTGCTGCTGAGCAGTTCATGAAGATTCTGGAGCAGATAGACGCCATGGTAATCTCTTTTTGGATGGGGCTTCTGTCCTCAAGTGGTGGTCATTTCTAACAAACTCCTCTCTCTCTCCTCTAAAGTCTGTCCCGGAGAACTTTAACGACTTCAGAGTGAAGAAAAAGGGCCTGATAAAAACCGTGCAGGTTAGCCAGTAGGTTACTTTTCTTCTGCTGTTACTGACCGACGCTAAAAAGTGACTCCTGTTTTTGTGTTCTTCGTGGCCTCAGGACTTCCTGGCCCAGTGCGACAGGCTGGAGGCGGGTATATCAGACCACCTATCAAAGACCCAGTCCAAGAACTTGGCTCTGGCAGACTGAAGCTGCTTCCCTTACTGTGTGCTATCTGTTGCTCTGTGAGCAAAGTGTACCAACAGCTTCAGATGTGAAGCAGATTTTATTTATTTCTCAGTGTGATGTGCTTCGTGACGAAAGGAGAACGTCGGTTCAGGACTTTGCTGAGTTCATGACAGGTTTTGAGGGTCAGCCGTAGGTGGAGATGCGTCTCAGGCGTTCAGACTCTCGTGGACCGGAGCATCGGTGGTGCTTTGATGTTTACCGTAGATAAAATCCTCCGTCTGTCCTGTGGCGTCTTCCCTCCCATCGGCCTTCAGCTGTTCTCCTCAGTCGCCGCCAGCCTGATCCATAGACGTAAGTGAACCCTCTTTAGATGTTTCAACCACGTGAACTTGAAAAGGTTTGTGAATTTACAGAGTTGTATTTTTGTTATTAAAAAATGAAGAAAAAGGATGAGAAAGTCAAATTTGGCAAATCACATCATCATCAACTGACTTCTACTGTACTTGTTTATCAAAATCCCAACTAGTGCGGAAAAATGAATAAATTTTAAGCCTAAAAGACAGTTCTCTCCAATGTTTCGACGTTTATTTCTAAAGTTCCGCTCCGATCATCTTCTGATGGATTTTCCCAGCATTCCTCAGTGAGGATGCCATTGTTAGCCAAAATCAGAAAAGTTTGTGTCGTTGGCGCAGAGTAAGCCAGGCCCCACTTCCCATCGCCCATCTTTTCAGCTTAATGGTTTCTTTAACCTCTTCTTGGGGTATTTTTCTGATGATGGAGGACAAATATTTAAAAAAAAATTCAGCTCAAAATTGCTTTTCTGAGGATTTCTTTATTCAACTTGTTGTGAATCAGGAGCAGGCGAAAAAAATGACATTTGAAATCAACCCAGAAGAGACCGTGTGATCACAAGGTCGTCTGCTCTGGAACACGGCTGCAGGTCATCCACCGTTTGCTCCAGGAGTTCCATCCTTTTGTTTCCTGAAGGCCTTTAGCTCCTGGATCCCTTCTTCCATGAGGTGTTTTCAGATTTCACCGACGTCCTTTGACATGAAGTTCAGAGATTCCTTAAGATGACCTGCGCGGCGTGGCAATCCTCTTCTTTTGGACACAGTAACTGCTAATTGTCAACATGATCTAGTAGTTAAAGTGGATAAATGTGATTTTATTTTTAAATCAGGCCTTGAGGCCTACAATTCAGAGCATGGCACCAGTCTGTCTCCTTCAGGGCGGCAGGAACAGGAAGTGACACAAGCGATGTTTATTAGAACAGATGATGACCGCCATCGTCGAACCCACTATGATGTGCAGAAGTGACTGGATTCCTTCATAGAAATCCCTTGATGATCCACCTTCAGCTGTTCTAGAACACGAGGTTGTGTCTGTGAAGTGAAGACGTTTGGTGTCGTCATGGCGCCAGTGAATCACGCCGACTCATCACATCCCATAGAAATAAACCTTTTTCTGAAAAGCCAAAATCATTTCAGGACATTTTATTCTGAAAGTTCTGAAGACGTCTGGTGATGGTTCTCTGTGAGACCCCCCCCCCCAAACACACAAATGTGCAAATGAGCTTTAAAGTAGGATTGGTGGAGGACCTAGAGGTCCCGCAAGCAGCTTCAACAAAACACCTTCAGCAGCTCCAACCGTGACGCCACCACAGCCGACTGAAACTAAATGAACGCCGTCCAACGCGAAGGACGCCGTGACCTTTCGACAGGCGGCGAGTCTCTAATCGTCCTTGTCCTTGGCGCCGTGTTTGAGAATGCGCGTGAAAGCGACGTAGTTGAAGTTGCCCTTCTTGTCGATGGGCGCCTCGCGGAAGAGCTCGTCCACATCTTCGTCTGTGAACCTGTCGCCCATGGTGGTGAGCAGCTCCCTGAGGAACTCCTCCTGGATCAGACCTGTGGGGAGGAGACACTTTCAGGGGGATCCTCCGTGTTTCTGCTGAAAACTGGGAACCAATCAGAATCCGACTTCAGAAATGCAATGTATTCTGTTTTGCTAGTCGTTTAGATACATTTAGCTTTAAAAAGTAATTCCAAGGAAACCTAAAATATTTTTGAGCCCACCCTGGACATAGTTACGTTGCATCGTCATCATCATCATCACCCTCAGAAGTCTCTGAACGCTGATTTCAGCCCTGAAAGAACGGCACCGACTTGTCACTGACAGTTTGCGTTCACAATATGACCTGAGGCTTTCAAACAGCTTTGACGGTTTTGGGTTTAAAACAACCACAGCGACAGATGGCGCTGTCCTCGTCTGTGGTGCTGAAGTCGTTCAGAAGCCGCCAACAGGAACAGAAAGACGAAACACTCCTTTAAACGCTACCTCACTGTTGGCGAGCGGGAGCGACATGGACGTTTTCTGCGAGTGCGTTCGTACGTGAGCCAGCAGAGCAAGGACATGCACTAAAGCAGGAATGTGTCTGCGGACAGAAGGATTTCCACTAAACGGACGATTTAGAAAATGATTCTAATTCAGATCTGGAAACGGATGATGAGTAAAAGACAAACCGTTTGAAGAGAAAACACCTGAAGAGTTGACCGAGGAGGAGCGTCCGACCTTTGAGATCAGCAAAGGTAATGTAGAAATAAACATCACTCCAATCGTCTTTTGATCTATTTTCTCAGCGTAAGTAATGATTATGACGTTTTTAACCCGAATTTAAAAAAAAAAAAAAACTTTTTGTTTTCTACGACAGGACAGTTGTGGGCGGGACTGTTGGTGCGGAGTAAGCCCCGCCCCCTTCCGTAAAGACTGAGGTGTAGATGAAGTAGATTTGAGACTAAAGCTAGTTAGCTCCATCTGTCCATGTTCCTTTGGTGAAGAGGAAGGGAGGACAGCAAAGTGCAGCTGAAGACTCAGACGACTGTTTTCTTTATATTTAAGGGGGATTTGTACTTTTTCATTCTATCTACACACCTTTGATCTTTGCTGTTAAACATAAAATCAATTTGTTTCCTAATTTTGGGGATTTTTTTGTGGGTGGGGGGGAGACAAACTGTGAATTGTGTTTTTTGTGTAGTTTGAGGTTCATGTGGAATATTATGAAATCCCTGGCTGGGATTGTAGTAAACTGTGACACAAAAACTACTTTAAAAGTACATGTTTGGAGCAAATTGTAGTAAATAAAAAAAGCTCCAAAGGGCCCAGCACTTCTCAGGCTTAAGAAGGCTTTTGTTTTATTTGTGCTTTCCTAGAAAACCCTGCTAAGCAGGAGGACTGACCCGTTCCCTCTTCATCAAAGCAGGCGAAAGCGTTGCGGATCACATCCTCCGGGTCGGTGCCGTTCAGCTTCTCCCCAAACATGGTCAGGAACATGGTGAAGTTGACCGGGCCCGGAGCTTCGTTCATCATGGCTTCCAGGTACTCGTCTGTGGGGTTCTTACCTGGAACAGATTCGAGTCACTATTAGAATCGCCAGCCCCACTGCCTTTGCAGTGCATAAATAATCCCACATTGTCTAAAGCTCTACCTAATGAGGCCAGCATGTCGTGAAGGTCGTCTTTGTCAATAAAGCCGTCCCTGTTTTGGTCGATCATGTTGAACGCCTCCTTGAACTCCTGGATCTGGGACTGATCGAACATGGCGAACACGTTGGACGTGGCCCTCTGGGGACGCTTCTTGGTGTTCTTGCCTTTGGCCCTCTTGCTGGACATTCTGGCTGCTGCTTGGTCGACCTCCTGAAATGCAGACATGGAGACAGGTTGGAACAGAAGTACGAGATCCAACGACTGATCCGAGTTCAGTGACGCTGTGACCGATGGGAGGCGACGGAACAGATCCTTAGAATTTAGGACGTTTAGTTTGTGAAACAGAAGCTCTACCTGGAAGTAAATCGATCCGATTTTTATTCTAATTTCTTTGGCGTATTTAACAAGGAGGAATGATTGTCAGTTTCAGCATAAACAATAGGCTGTGTTGATTTGACATTTGTTGTTACTTAGTATTACATGTTAAGAGATTATTGTAATAAATCGATCGTGTGCTAGATTACAGTTTTTGTTTTCATTGAGTAGTTTCTGTAAACAAAAGACCTTTTTTTGTTGTTGTTGCTGAAAATCCCTTTAAGAAATCTACAGATCTGGTGTGTTTGGTATTATTTTGAAATAAATTATAAAGAGATGCAGCTAAACTGTAATTTTAAGCACAAAAACCTACAGCGGAATTATTTTTGATCCTATTATCTTTGATCCTAACATCTTATTTATGGGATTTTGTTAATTGTCATATTTTTCATCTGCTACAACACAAAAATAAGAGTAAAATATCAGCCAGCTGTTAAAAATAAAACTAGATAGATAGATAGATAGATAGATAGATAGATAATATAACATCAAAAAAGGACATAATAAATGACATTCATATTAAATTATAAAAAAATTATTATTACAATTATGATCGAATATGAGATTCATATTAAATAAATACATATAAAATATTAAATAAATACAGCTACGAAAGTGTAAAAAATATAATAATAAAAAATATGCGGTCAACTGCAAAACATGTGATCAACTATATTAATGGATGCTAATGTGTTCTACTGATACCCTGAAAAAACATCACACTTAAAGAAAAAACAACGCATTTTATTAATAACTAACTAAATAAATGAAAACATCAATGTATCTCATCTCTTGACCTATATATCATAAGGCTGAGCTAGCTTTAGCCGCTACACGGGATTACTTCAGCGCATCTCCGATGACCTTAAATCGATCAACACTAATCTGTTGACAGAATTAAAGACCAAAAAAACCCCGAATGACCCACCTTAGTGCAAATATTAATCTCTCAGAGAAAATGACGGTTAAAAAAAACCCAGCCACAGGCTAATGAAGAGGAGCGTCAATATTTGATGTTCTGGTTCTGAAAATGGACCAATCAGAGGGCACCTGGACGAAACCAACGGTCTGGAATGTTCCACTTTTACAGCGCCGTTCCAAACAAATCTTTAGTTTTTCGTATATATTTTTAAAGATAAATATCTAAATTATGAGGCATGTGTTCTGAAATGTATATTTTTGAACAATAATAAAGATGATGATAATAATAAATGATAATATTTATTTACATACATTTATTGAAAAGGTTGCAGGAAACGTTTGACCACTAGATGGCAACAAAACCCAGGATAACAGTTTTCTCACTCTATTTTTATGCATAATTTTGATTCCATTTTATTCATTCATAATAAATACTTTCACGGTTTTAGCTGCTGTCATCGCACTCAATAATTCTGTTAAAATAAAATGTCACAGCGTCTCATAATTGTTTTTGCCCTGCAGTCCAGCGCCCAGGCGAGGCCTGCATTTAGATCCAGTGTGGCCCTTCTGGGCTCATGGTTCTATATTTAAAGCGGCTCCGGCCTTAAAAGGTCCTGACAGTGTCTTTGCATTCTGCCGAGTGGCAGCCTTATTTTTGCTCAGTGGACAGCCAGCGCGTCCACGGCCCCTCGTCCTGCCGCTTTGCCTGGAACTAAGCCTGCTTTTAGGAATAACACACCCTTTCATTGATTATTTTCCACTGTTGTTGACTGCTGAACTCTGCCTTGTGGTGAGTGACACACAATGGTAATACTTTATAACAAAAAAAAATGTCCTTATGAACTCTGACCTCCCATTATCAAGGGGTCCTGTCATTTTATAATATTCCTAAAACTGCTTTGCTTCTAGTTTAATCTCTTTGTTTTAGTGCTGCCTGACATGGTGTGGGTCACAAAGGCCTGCATGGATCCTTGTGTCAGGTTCACAGTGTACCTAAATAACCCATTAATCCATCCCAGTTTCCTTAAAAAAGGTTTGTTTTTTGTTGATTACTTTTGCCGTGGATTGCAGTTTAACAACCAGAATTTTCCTGGCTCACAGCAGATTTTAGGATGCAGCTCTCAGGTTTGCTGCTTGCAAGTAGGTGTTGGCTGAAGCGTACATCCAGCAGATGGTTTATTCAGAAACATTAAGTTGACAGTGATGGGCAGGGCGGCTGAAACCCAGCTTGATGTATTCATATTTTCCAGGAAAATATATTGGAATTATGGGTACATTTATAGAAAGTCCTCTTCAGACCAAATCTTGTTTGCCATATAAAACATCATTAGATGAGATGAGATGCAAAACTCCTCGTGTAATCATTTAACATATTTTATGGCAACTTTTTTGTCACAATAGACATCACTTTTCTTAGTGTTGAATAAGTAGATGTTTGTTTTTTTTTTGGTTGGGATGAGATCAGTTCTTGTCCAGTCGTCGTGTTTAAACCCCCACAGGATGCTCCGTCCACACTTTTGATTTTTGTGTTTCAGTTGATCAAAGTTTGCCAAATTTTGCTTTTCTTTCATTAAAAACATTTAGTTGAATCTACATTTCAGAAAGAATCAAACTTTTCTGCATCTATATGAATCATTTAGATAAAAAAATTAAAAAAAAGCCACAATGAGAACCTGCTGCTGCCTCAGTGAGCTTCATACCTGCTGCAGCTTTAACCCCAGAAGCAGAGCTAACCCTTGAGCCGCTTGTACTAAAGAAAGACGGTCGTAACGGCACCTTTTTCTACAACAAATCCACCTACATGAATAACAGTGAGGTTGACTTACAGAGCCGGTAAGGTAAAGGACGGCCAGTGTAAGTTGGCGGGATGTCGGGATCAATACAAGCGGTGCAGAAGCAGCATCTGCACCAGCAGCAGGACAAGCAGCAGCAGCAGCATCACTATGAGAGCAGCTATTACCTGAGCACCAAGTCGTCTGTTAGCCAGCAGGCTTTCTCCGCCTCCAAGACCACCAGCCGTCGGTAAGAGGATGGACGGGAACTGCGGCCCAGGTCATTGGTGTCAGCTGTACCTGCAGTCAAATCAGCGTCAGATGAGTCACATCTGTAAATTATATCTGTAAAACCACAAGTTACTTTATCATATATTTTATCCCAAATTTTAGATTTTATGTGGTTTTTTTATGTCTAAATCTAACAATAGTGGATTCCTTCAGTGTCTTTTTGTGGAGTTTTTTCACCAGGACTGTTTGATTGTGGAAATGTCATCTATAACACAAAACATATGCATTCAATCTATACTACAGACACTTTATAAATTATTCATGTATTCAACCTCCAGGTTTGTTTATGAATGAAAACAAAAGTACAAACCCCTGATTTACAAGTTCAATAGTCATATTTTGTTCTTGTTTGTGTTTGGATTTATTCCTGCAGCATCTCCTTCACTGTGTTTCCGATATAAAAGGCAGACATGAAACAATCAGCTCATGACGTGAAACGCCACTTCTGGTAGTGTGGGGATGTTTAAAAGTCCTTCCATGACCCCCCGACTACCAGAGAAATGTTCACCTCAAACGACAAGTCCCAGAGCCCCGCCCCTTCGCATTGGGCCTCATTGAAAAGCCTCAAATCTCCTCTGTAGAAACCAAAAGGAGTTCATTTTCAGGTTTAGAAACGTCCTCTGTTGAGGACTGATTTGCACTGCTGGCAGTCAAGAGGCTAAGAAAGACTTGAAAGTTTTGTGGCTGTTTGACTCTTATCTCTGCATTGATGCTCCTCAACATCAGAACTTTTCGTTTGGTCAAATCCTGAGGTGAAACAGCCGGTGGGAGGGATTTTCAGTGAGAAGCAAAGGTTTTCCCGCTGGGATAAGCGTGGAGGAACGTGTCCTTCAAGCCACCAGGCTTATTATACATGTTGGAACAAGAGGACTTTCTAAACGGGGTCAAGGAAAGAATTTCAGCTGCAGTGAGGACTTGCCAGCTTCTTCGTAGACAGCAGAGCTATTTTTAAGACGTTGCCGTCAGGTCAACTGTAAATCCGCTGTGTGAACGCCAGGAAATATGACGAAGCTCCTCAGAAGGTGGAAACCATAAACCTGGAATCCCCGTATTGCTTGTTTGCTGTTATAATTTGTCTTTTTTCAGAGCTGCTTCTCCTTTTCACTTCTCTCAGGGACATCTTTAAAAGACTGAAATTCTTTAAGAGTTGTTCGACTTTAGGACGAACGCCGCTCATTCCTCAAAGCTCTTTTTGGGGGGGTTTTGACAGGGTTTTTGTGCTCGGAAGGGCCTCACATCAGTGTGCTCATGCTTCATTGGGCCGCTGTGCTTTGGCGACTCTGCTGCAGCACGGCGTGCACAGAAAGCGTTCTGCTTGGCAGGAATCGTGAGTGAGAACGCTGCGTTGGCTCCTCTGAGTCTACATACAGACCCGATGGAAAAACGAGACAGAAAGTGACACGCCGGAACTGAAAAGCAGGGGCAGAAATGTTATTTTCCTGAGCAGTTGGACTATACAGTCCTCAGAAAAGTTGTTTATATATCAGAACACGTATTTGCTGGACTTTACATGCAGCTGATACGTTTTGATCACAAAAAAATGGATGTTAGTTTTACTCAAATGACGACTTCAAGGCCAAACCGTGGACTGTATCTCAGACCTGGAGTGAGCGAGTGCACCATCCACAGCAAATAGTTTAATCACCAAAATAAGTCAATTGAGTTGCCATTATTTGGAGAACAGACGTCGTCGGCGAGCATTGATTGGCGCAGGTCGGTCAGAGTTTCTATGGCAACCACTCTCACCAATCAGGAGGGAACACGTTGGTAGGCCACGCCCCTACTACTCGAAAGTTAACGTAGACTTAAACTGTAAATCTTTAAAACGTGGGGTCCAGCAGGCTCCTCCTACTTTTATTCAAGCATCTGTTTGGTCAGTTTATAACTTGAAAAATTGAAACTACAGAAAAATGAGGATTATCAAGAAGAAAAAATAAAAAAAAAAGGTATCAGATCCAGAGGACCCGCCCACCGTCTGCACACACGCACCAACCCATAAAACCCTGCAGGTGAACAGGTGGACAAAAGTCTTTTTCTTTGAGCTGAAGATTAAACAAAATAAATGTTCATCTGCTTTGTTTCTGATCTGCAGACGCTTGGTCTTCATGTTTCCGTGCAGCTTCTTTTCATTTTCCTATTTTTCCCTCTCAGGCAGAAGAAGTCTGTGAAGGTCGAGAGAGGGCAGGAGGGGGTCAAACTGAGCTCCATACCCAAGACAGCCAAGGGCAGCTACCTGGCCATGGACAAGGACAAAGAGGTCATAGGTTACGTTGTCCCTGTGTTCAGAGCGAAGTGAGCGCAGAAGAATGATGGATTAACGCCGATGCGCGAAGGCGGCTCTGTTCTCATGTGTTGGGGGTTTGATTCCTGCAGCCACGACACGGTTCGGGGTCTGATGGAGGCCCAGGAAGACGAGGTCACAGAGGAGGGGATCCAATACGTGGCCATGAGGAACCTGTTTGTCAGGGAGGCTGTGGAGGTCAAGGTGGAGAAGAAAACCAGAACCAGGAACATCAGGGAATCTGCAGACCGCCTGGAGCTGGGCAAGACGGTAAGAAAAGCTGCAAACTCTTTTGGATCTTCAACAGAAAAGCCATTTTCAGATTGCTCGAATTTCACTCGGAAGATTTTTAAATCTCAGTCTGGCTTCACTGTCACACTACAGATGGAGGAATGGTCCGAATTCCGTAAGAAAATGAACCCGGACAGCCTGACACACCCTCCAGAGTTCATCGTGAAGCCGCGTGGACAGACTGTGATGGAGGGGAAGACCGTCAAGCTGCACTGCACTGTGGCCGGATGGCCCAAACCCAGGGTCGCCTGGTGAGTGGCCTTCCAGGATCATCCGTCACATGAGACGTCATGAGTCCGGAGACAGTTTTCCTCCCCGCCTCTGCGGTTAAACAAACACTAACATGATGTTCCCAAGGTACAAAAACAACGTGCTCATCGACGCCAAAGCCCACCCTGAGAAATACACCGCAGAGAGCAGCTACAACATGCACTCCCTGGAGATCAAGAAGTAGGTCATCCTGCAGGCCACGCCCCGCAGTGGCGCCCGTGGAGATCAGAGCCTTCCACAGACGCTGATCGACTCTCTCGTGCCTCTCTTTCAGCTGTGATTTCTTGGACACTGCTCAGTACTGCGCCTCTGCTCTGAACGTGAAGGGCGAGGCTTCCTCTGTGGCCACTGTTGTTGTCAAAAGTAGGTAACAGTTTCAGATTTACAGGTAAAGACGTTCCAGATGGAGTTTTACTGTACATTTAAAATGAACGTAAAAAACCTGATGATTTCATGGTAGATTTTATCCAAAGTTGATCTTTAGTTTCTTCATTTACTGAGATATTTCTCTGCAGGATTTCAGGAAGGCGAGGAAGCTGGCCCACTTGATCCTAAACCACGTACGTTATTTATTACAAATAAATAACAATATGTTCTTTTTTTACTGTTGCTATTTGGGGATTTTTGAAAATCGCATGAGACCTACCCAAAATGTATTTCTCTTATCCTAGCTCAAGGGTCTGCAACCTTTAAACATAAAAGATCCATTTGGTTCCGTTTCCTACAGACCAAAACTCAGCAAAGTCTCACTTTGTTGTTTTTAAAAAGAAACACTTTTTATCATTTTGAGAACAATTAAGTTTCTTAAATGTTGCTTTTGAACATTTAGAATAGTTAAATTATGACACTGTTATATTTTTCTATATTAAACAAATTTAACTTCTTTTACTTTTGAAGTTCCCTTCAAAATAAAATACACCCTCCTACTGCAGCAGATTTAGTTGAATGAAAAATGACAAAAGTCAAACATGGCATTGTATGTTAATATTTATCATATCATTTGATGCACCTTCATTGTTTTCATCTTTTTATTATTGAATATAAACAACACTGGCACAGAGCTCAATACATATTAATGCAATTATATACTTTAAAGTCCCACTCAGATCATCTTCTGACCTGTTTTCAAAGCGTTCTCAGTCGTCTTTTAATACGATTCTGCTGTTTTTAGCTAAAATCGCTAAATCTGTGTCGTTTTCTAGGACATAGTTTCTGCAGAACAGCAGGAACTATGTCATAAACTAAAAGCAGATCTGCTAAAATTAAATTAAATTTAATAATAATAATACTACTCATACTCATTCATTCATGCTTGGTGATAGAAGAACCTCGATCCTAGAGCTAACTGGGAGGCAGTGCAAATATAAAACATCATAAAACAATATCAAACATTTGGTTTTTAGTGGCTATCTGGAGCTAAAGAAACTCAATTCAAGCTCCTTATTAAATGTCCCACATCATTGCAAAAAAGCCGCAAGAACATTTTAAAAACGCCAAAAACATCATTTTCATCGGAGCGGATTTATAATCTTTGAATTCGGAGCCGCAACTAGACACTGAAGATGAGAATATGAGCAGCAGTCAACTTTTTCTGACATGTAAAATTAATGAACCTAAAAAAACAAATGAACCAAAACTACAAATTATTAGCATTTTTTTTTTTCTAAGCCAAAGAACCTCCGGTTGCAGAGGCGTCCTAACCTCTGAAAGAATTTTAAAATCTCTTTTTCAATGTCAGACTGTTTTGTTTCACTTTATTTAAGCTAACAAGTATATTACGGTTAAAGTTCTCGTGGTAAAAGTTAACAATCACATTTGTAACTTTTTTGCTGTTATTTAACAAAGAAAACAAGATAAAGCAAAATAAATAAATAAAATAAAAGTAATTTAGGAATAACTGAGCATCTATGATGAAGACTTTGATACCACGGCTGATTTAAGGAGATCCTGTGATGATTCTGCCCCCAGATGGTTTCTGCCCAGAGTATGGAGTCACCTTTGAAACGACCATCATCGACAAGTTTGACGTGGCCTTTGGTTGCGAGGGGGAGACGCTGAGTCTGGGCTGCACCGTGGTCATTTATCCCACCGTGAAGAAGTACCAGCCTGAGGTCGTGTGGTACCGAGACTGTAAGTGGAAGTCTAAGAGGGCAAAGGTCGTCCGGGCTTCTGTCAAACTGTGACCGTGTCCCCTCAGCTGTGCCCCTGAAGCCCTCAAAGTGGGTGCACCACCACTGGTCCGGAGAGCGGGCCATCCTCACCCTGACCCACCTGAACAAGGAAGACGAGGGCATGTACACGCTCCGCGTCAACACCAAGTCCGGCTTTGAAACCCACTCTGCCTACGTCTTTGTCCGAGGTAACGCCGGGCCAGAACCGGTGGCTTCTGTAACACATTTCCAAAAGTCATTTAGATTTCGCTTCGTCCTCGTCTAAACTGGGGATTGTAAAAGGACGTTACATAAAGGAAAAAGGGATACAACAAATGCTTCCAAAGTTCTCACAAAGACTTAAGGAATAGAAGTAATGACGTCTGTTTGTTTTTTTTTTGGTTGTAAGGAATTATTTACAACAATAACCAAACAAAACAAGGACCAGATGCTCGCTATATTAACGCTGCCACACAGATAAAGGGATCCCAACAATTAAGGAGAATCTGTAAACAAAGATGGCAAAAACCCGACAGATCTCCCACTCTGACAGAGAATCCACAAAAGAGAAATACAGCCTCACCTGGAACAGATCCCAATGGAAATGTGTAGGTTGTATTTCCATTTAAATGTATTTTATCACTTTTCAGTTTAGAAAAAAACTATGCTCTGCACTAGATAAAAAGTCCTTCTGAAACCAGGTTAATAAAAACAACGAATACACGATGTTTTTCCTCTGGTATGAGTAAAAAGATCTGCTAATATTGCTATTAGAATAAGTTATAGTGTGATTTTTCAAAATGAGTTATGATTTCCTGCCCTTTTTTAAGCAGAACTGAATCTTTGAATTAGCTATAAACACTAATTTTTTGGTCTAAAGCTCAAATAATTACAAATATTATGTCATTCATATTTGCTTACAGTTTTTAAATCTAAAGTTATTCTAGTTTAAGCTCTACTCTCCACATTTCCAGGCCACATTCATAATATAGGAGTAGAATTACACATCAATTTGTCTTAAAAATTAGACGTAAATTATGAGTCAAAAAATGTTTCCATTAGAGTTATGACTTAACATGAGATGTTTTCAAGATAAGGCAGAACATTTCAGGTTTATTGTCTTAAAACAAACCGTTACATCTCACTGAAAACCTACAGGTAAGTCCGTTTGTTTGTGTAGATGTAAAGACCAATTTTCAGAGAAAACATCCGGAAACTTTACTTGCAGCTTCCAGGATGTAGAAGGTCACAGCGATGAAACCGGAGCATGTGACGGAGATGCACCTGATTTAGAGACAGCATCACCCACGTGTGTGTGTGTGTGTGTGTGTGCATGCCAGATGCTGAGGTGGAGTTAGAGGGGGTTCCCGTGGCCCCCCTGGACGTGCGCTGTCATGATGCCAATAAGGATTATGTGGTGGTGACCTGGAAGCAGCCAGCGGTGGAGGGCAGCAGCCCCATCCTCGGATATTACATCGACAGGTTGGTCAGCTCGCCTTTTTTCACCTTTTGACCTCTTTTTTTTTTAATCTGTCAAGGCATCACATTTTCATTTTTGTTTCATGTTCTAAAGAAGTAATCTCAGCTGACCTAGAATGAATTAATCAGGTTAATCAAGAGCCAGAATGAAGCTAGTATTAATTAGAATGGCGTTGTATGGCCCACAGGCGCAATCTGCCCCCCCCCCCCCCCCCCATTTACCCTTTTCTACCTGTTATCATTGGCTGATCGGGCTCCTCACTCCCCCCCTCTGCCCCCCTGGTCAGAGCTGCATGTGACAAATTTATGAAAAACACAATCATTTTTAAAATGGCGCCTTTTCTTTTAGTTCTATCTCCATAGCAACCATTTTATTTTTTGGTCGCATGGGGGTGACGAACAAGTCTATGTAAGTTTTAAAGGAATCTGCAGAAGTAAATTTTTGGATTTCCTTGGCAACAACATTTTTTTGCTAACCACGCCCACATTCCTAACATGTTCATATCTTATGTCATATCGTTTTGTTCAGCTTGAGCCGGCGATTCTAATATTCCAGTAACAGGGGAACGGCACTTTTCTGAGATCGCCTCGCTTACACCGTTCAAAATCTGCAAACCTTATGTCCAACATTTTCTCCCAAATAGCTTCGCAGTGATGCTCGAGAAGTTAGGATGCGATTGGTTGAAATCTCTAGAAGGAGTTTACATTTGTTGCTGGAACTAAAGGTTTGTTTTTTTAAATCAAGATGGCAGCATCTTCTCAAGGTCAAAGTTCAACAAACTTCAGTTGTGGTTATAGACTTAACCTGACGGCATGTGTGAAATCTTCTGAAACCTTTTGTGCGAAAAAGGCCGCATTCATTGTTCTTACATTTCCTCTGGCTATGATGTCATCATTTCTGCAAATTGTGTTAAAAAAAAGTATTTTCCTGAGCGGGAAAAGGTGAGTTCCACCAGGTTCCTGTCTCTGCAGGTGTGAAGTGGGCGCTCATCACTGGGCTCAGTGCAACGACGCTCCAGTCAAGTACGCCCGCTTCCCCGTCACCGGCTTGGTTGAAGGCCGCTCCTACATGTTTCGGGTGCGCGCCTTGAACTCGGCGGGCGTCAGCCGTCCGTCCCGCGTCTCCGAGGCGGTGGTTGCCATGGACCCCTCCGACAGAGCTCGACTCAGAGGTGAGTGCCGCTAAAGTTCTGCCGAAGAGGAATGAAAAAGGTCATTGCAGCCATCCTCCTCCTTCACTTTACCAACAGCTGGACCTTCAGCACCCTGGACAGGGATGATCAAGTTCACAGAGGAAGACTCCACCGGTACGTCACAGATTCTGGTCAGACACTAGATTTGACAAGTAGAGTCTAGAGAAAGACCATAGAGGAGGTCTTTGGATGCAGACATGAAGGTATCTGGCTTTAGAGGGGGGGATGCAAAAGTCAGATGGAGGAAGCTGATTGGCTGTGGCCACCCCTGAAGGGAAAAGCCCAAAGGAAGAGAAGAAGACGAATAGAGTGGAGCTGATTTCCTTTCTACTCTTTTAAATTGAATGTAATGTTCCTTCGAGCAATTATTGCAATAATAGAGGCAATGAAAGCGAAACCTGTGACGCCGTGACTTTTATTTCTTCTTTCATCCCTTTCTGTTTTCCTTGTAAATGTATTTTCTTAAAGAAAGTACTCAGATAAAAAATCAGAGCTCTCACTCTCTTTAATCGTTTTTCTGAACTTTGTCTTTTAATAATTACAGACGCTTTTTAAAATAGTTTACTCAACTTCCTTATTACCATAAACGGCCATCTTTTTTTTTCTTATTAAATTCCAAAAAGCGATTAGCAGAGCAACTTTATTTCAACGTTTTATAAAAGATGATGAAAATCTTTACTTTATGCGACTAAAAAAAGAAAATAGGCAAAAGCTGCAGCCTTTAGCCTTAGTCCCAACGGCCCTTAGGGGTGGAATCGGGCGGTCTGCGGGGGGAAAATACTGTACGGGGCACGCAGGCGGCTCGCACGAAAGATGCAGGTCATAGACCGCTCAGTCCAGAGTGAATGTTCATGTGCTTATTTTTCTACGTGCGCCCTGTGAGTGACAGGTTATAGTGAACATGAATACGTAAAGGTGAAGGAGGTAAGATGCAGGTGAGTCAGACGTATTTATTTCAATTTGCAGACTGTTAGCGCTGTTCACGTGACACGAAATGAGACCATTAGAGTGTCGTTTGTGTGGACATCACACTGGCAATTTAAGGCACCTGTATATCGCATTTGCACGTGCTCAGTACGGGTCTAGTGCTCGCACTTTACTAACGACCTGAGTGTGGCGTAGAGAAACGTACGGCCGCATCAAGCTATCATCGTCCTGCTCCCTCTCCAGTGACAACACAGTTTCAGACGCACATATAACTACACATTTATTGTAAATATACCCATAGAAACATCTCACACACATTTGATTCCATTTAAATTCACAGTTCACATGTGTATTCATAAATATATATATATTACAGTTTATTTTCTGTTGCACATCTCTATCAATATTCATAATATTTGTTTTCAAACATTTATGTCTAAATGTTTTAAGTGTAAACCGGTTCTGCTTGTTGTGGTTTGGACACTGGTGTGTGTGTGGTCCACATTTAAAGGTTTTTGCAGCTTAAGCTTTATCTCATCTCAGTTTCATTAAAAATAGGTTTCCGAGCCGTTGAGATCCTTTTTTATTTCCGTTCAGACGACTCTTACAGGGCGAACTGTGACACCGGAAGTGTGTGTGTTTTTTTTTCTCATCTCAACCTCTTCCTAAAGTGGGAATCGTACCTGGAGAGCCAACGGATGTTGTGGTTACCGAGGCAACCAAGAGCTATGTGGTGCTGGCCTGGAAGCCCCCGGTTCAGAGGGGTCACGAGGGGGTCATGTACTTCATAGAGAAGGTGAGCAATCTTTAGGGATTAGGTAGAAATAGTTGTTTCTGCATAAAAAGTGGAATTTTAACATTTTTATTAAACTCACAAACGTGTTCTAGCGAATTTCTCTCGAGTCACAAAAAAACCCCAAGTGGTAATGTTTTCAGAGAGAACAAAGAAAAGTATATTTGCCGTTTTTGTGTGCGGGGAAATTTATTTGCAGGATTGTTCACATGTTATAATGCCAGCAATAAAAGCCATTTGTTGCACAGATGACACCAGAAGAAGAAGAAGAAGCTGCAGTTTGTCACTAATTTGAAATAAAAATGACAAAAATATGCCAAAAAAAACCACTATTTGGGTTAAAAAGTTTGAATTTTAGTGTTGATCATGTTTTCCAAACGTGTTTTGACATCCAATCAGTGGGATTTGGACGCATAAATTTAAATCCTGTGGTTGGACATGAAGAGATTCTCTGCTCTCCATCACGCCTTTCTTCTCCTTGGAGATCTTCTTGCATAGTTTCACCCGTACGTCTTCCCCTCAGCGTATTTCAGGATCGGACGTCTGGCAGAGGGTGAACACGGGAATGCCGGTCAAGTCTCCGCGCTACGCCCTCTTTGACCTCGCAGAGGGTAAATCCTACAGCTTCCGCGTTCGCTCCTGCAACTCCTCCGGCGTGGGCGGGCCTTCTGAGCCAACAGAGGAGGTCACCGTCGGGGACATCCTCGGTAAGCCAGCTCTCCTGCATCGTAGCTTTGGATGTCACTCTACGGACGGAGTCCACATCTGTCCAGACTGCAGGGACCGGAAATCTTGTGGTGTTTTCAGACCTGCCGTCCGCCCCTGGAGCGCCGGTGGTCATCAGGAACACAGACACCTCGGTGGTGGTCACATGGAAGGCCTCCAAGGATGTCAAACACTTAGCTGGCTACTACATTGAAAGCAGCGTGGTGGGGACTGACGTGTGGATGGCTTGCAACAATAAACCTGTCAAGCAGACCAGGTAAGGAGCTTGAATTGGGTTTCTTTAGCTCCTGATGGCCACTAAAAGCCAAATGTTTTATATTGTTTGCACTGCCTCCCAGTTAGCTCTAGGATCGAGGTTCTTCTATTAGTTAATGAGAGTTTACATTTCATTTTTATCAGATCTACTTTTAGTTTATGACCGTCCCAGAGCCCTCAGGTCCGCAGGTGCAGGTCTGCCAGTGGTCCAAAAATCCGACCTCATTTCAGCGCCGTGGGCCTCGCCTGTGGATCAGCCCACCTGAGGACGTGAGGGCTTCATCCACCGCGGACATTTTCAAGAAAAAAACCTAAAACGCATCTTCTTAGTAAAGCTTTTACATTGTCCACATGTTTTCAGTTGATTTTATAAATCGTATTAACAATTAATTTGATTTATTTGGATTGTACTGGTGGGATGTGTCTGGGTTTTTTTCATGTGTTTTTATTTATGAATTAGTTGATGTATTATTATTATTAGTAGTAGTAGTATTTTTTGTATTTCTACTATTTTAACTACTATTTTCTATCTTAATAATATTTCTCTTTTTATGGGAAGCACTTTGAGATGCTCTGTAGCTGGAAAAGTGCTTTACAAATAAAGTTGAATTGAATTGACTTGAATATTCACGTATTTTATTCAAAGTTTATGTAAGAATAAAGGGTGACATTTGAGAAGTTTTGGGAACATAATCTGCTTCCCAAACGAGCTGAAAGGATGAATCTTTATTCCCCCCAGGTTTGTGTGCCACGGCCTCATCACGGGGTACAACTACGTGTTCAGGGTGAAGGCAGTGAACGCCGCCGGATACAGCCAGAGCTCCCCTCATTCTGATGCTGTGGTCGTGCAGCCCGCCATCTGTGAGTGACCCCGCCATCCATCTTCAGCACGCTCAGCCCGTGTTTTCTTCCACCCTCACCGCCACTTTTAAATACGTGTTTGGGAAGAAAAGTGATGGAAAAAGAAAAAAAAAGCCTTTTGTTTTCATTTTTCCTTCAACCCAAAACAGTTTAAAGTCCGTCCAGTCATCCTAGGATTGATTTTCAAACCGTTCCCGGTGGTCTTTCGTGCAGTTTTTAGCCAATCAACCAACAACCTGTGTCATAGCTTCTGCAGAGCGGCGGGGGTTCATAAAAAATTCCTGTAGCTGCTCCGCCTCCCCTTCCTTTCCTGTTGCTGAGAGCTCTCTGTTCACACTCTCTAGATGTACATGGATCCGTTTGTCCACAAGGGGACGCATCAGAATGCTCCTGATTCACAACGATTTCAATAAATAAATGTTCAGAAATACAATTTTGAGCTTAATTTTCGTAAAGTTTGTCCTCCATCGTCAGAAAAATGTTGAAAGCAGAATTTTCATGGGAGTGGGTCTCTAACCTTTATGTAACACTTGTGTTTGCATGGAGGAGCTTTTCATTAACGTTCTTCGCCTCGGTCAGATTCCCTAACTGTTGACTATATTCTGGTTATGTTGGGGTTCTATTTTGCTGCTTCATAAGTCCTGGGGGGGGGGGGGGGTGCTCTTGGTGCATGACCAAACTGAAGGCTGAAGAGAGGCTGGTTTGCAGAGTCATTCCAGCCCAAGAGGGGAAGTATGTGGATAGTTAAAACCATGAGCTCTGAACACAAACACCACAGAAAGTATAATACCAAACCAAAAGTAAAATGGAAATAAAAAATTATTAAAATAAAAACAAAGGCATTAATCCAGATAAACCAACAGACAATTCAAGAGTTTCATAGTTTTCTTACTATGTATTTTGTGGAGGAATTCATCAAAAACGACTACAATATTGATCTTGAAATACAAAAAATGGGGCTTATCTTTCAGACATAGACACAACCAAATTGTGTTTTTCGTTGAAAACCACAAATATAAATCATTACAGAAAGTTTCAACCGAACTGCAGTGATGAAACAGATGCTTTTGAGTTTCAGTGTCTGTGGGACATGTGGGCCTTGAGAATGGAATCCTCTACAGGAAATGAACGGCTGTCTGATTTAGGAATGACTGTTGTATTTCCACCCAGTAAAGAGATTTCTTTGGATTTTTTTCTACAAAACTATGGTTGTGTGCCCCCTCCCCCTCACAGCCGTACCCGGTCAGCCCACCGGGGTCACCCTGCTGGAGGCTCTGAAGGACTACATGGTGTTGGGTTGGACCCCGCCTGCCGACAATGGGGGAGCTGATGTCCGGGGCTATTTTGTGGACTACAGAACCGTCAAAGGAGGAGTGTTGGGACAATGGCATGAAATGAACCACCAGGCTCTGACCGCAGCCTCCTATAAGGTAACCTGATGGCAGAAACGGTGGATTCCTCCTCCTTTCCCTCCAGAAATGTGCTCACAGGTTTCTGCCTTTGTTTCCTTCAGGCTGAGAACCTGAAGGAGAACGTCTTTTATCAGTTCAGAGTGCGAGCCATGAACATGGCGGGCGTGAGCAAACCTTCCCTTCCCAGTGCAAGCCTGGAGTGCAAGGAGTGGACCCTCACAGTCCCAGGCATGAGACACCCCCCCCCCCCACACACACACACGCACACACACATATGCACATGGCAGATCTGGCAACAAACTCCTAAACTATAAAAAAAATAATTAGAAAATTAAATAAGTCGTTTGTTCTGTTCATTCATCGATCATAATGGAGGATTTTATGATTGTTTTAGACAATTTTTCATAAATATTTTGCATTTTTACCAGTTTTAGTTGTATTTCTGACACTTTGAGTGGCATCAAAGAAACCAAATAGATATTTTTTACAGGAAACCAGCATTGAACACACAACACTTCTTGTATTGCTGTCCAGATTGTGTCTTTGGTGCTCAAACTCACTGACAGAAGCAACCCAGCACACGGCTGTTCCCCAGCACACGGCTGTTCCCCAGCACACGGCTGTTCCCCAGCACACGGCTGTTCCCCAGCACACGGCTGTTCCCCGCCTGCTTTGTTCCTTCTGTTCTGCATAGAAAAACTCAAACAAATTTAAGCTTATCACGTCCAATCAGGGGGAAAAAAAGTCTTTTTTTCAATTTGAGATTAAGCATTTTAAACCAACGTTCTTATGCTTTGTGCTCACTGTAGTGGCCTTCATGAAAAGCAAATCTATTCTTAAAAAACACTTTATGTGTATCAGTTTGTTTATTTCAATCTTTGACAACAATTTACATTTTACCCTCTTCAATAATGAATCAGTTTCACTTCCAGAATCTTTGTAGACTCCAGAATTCCAGAAAATGATCTAAAAACTGCCATGTCCAAAGTCTGGGACAGGGGTCAGATGCGGCCTGCATTCAAATTGGCCCACAAGACTCTTGTCATAAAATCAATCATGTGGGGGCCCTGGCACTTTCTGAAAACTCTGCACGAGTTCTTGATTGTGATTGGCTAAATTCTGTTCTAAGCCGTGGTAAACCGCGGCAGCACCGTTTGTAGACCCTTCTGTGACACTTTCTAGCTAAATGTCAACTGTAAATAATAAAAAAGTTTAACAGCAAAAGAAAATGGAAATGCATGTTTTCTAGTCACTATAAAACAATTGTCTGTGGTTTGTATTTTTCAATAAAATAACCATGTATGTCATGTTCATGTGATTTAAATTTGTTAGTTTGCAGTGAGCTCTGAATAGGGATTAATATATAACATTTCATTTGATCTCAGATCTAATGTTGATATGGTTTTTTTCTTCCAGACATTTATTTCGTTTTAGTTCTGTTCTTCAAATTCCAAATTCACAACAATTCTGTTCTATGTGAAGAAATGAAAAAGTATCCAATTACAACATAGTATTTATTAAAATGTCATTGGTATTTAATGTTATGACAAGGGTTCAAAGAATGCAGACTGATGGGTTAACCGTCAAACATTTTCACCTCACCAAATCTATTTGAAAAAAACTGTGGACACTCCATCAAGTCTGTGGAGTTCACCTGTTCACCTGTTAACCTGTTCATCTGTTGTTATTCAGTAACTTTCTGCTTAGCAACTGAACCTGCTTAAACACGACCCTTAAGTCTGCCAAAGGCAGTCCACTTTTAATAAAAAATACAGCTGTGAGCAAAGCTGGGGATACAATAAAGATTAAATTGTAGAAACAGTCAAAACATGTAAATGTGGATCAAACGGGATATATTATGTATATATTATATCATCTGTTTTATCTGGAAAATACTCAAATCTTTGCCTGACAGTTTACTACAAGTATATAAAGTATATGTACATTACTGAGTGCTGTTGTTGTGTGTGGTAGTTTTGTTTTTGAGAATTCAGCTCAGTGACCTCCTTCCCTCCTAGGTGTTCCGGTTGGCCTTCGTGTGCTGGAGGTTCGCGACACCTCCGCCGTTGTTCTGTGGGACCGCCCCCTGTTCGACGGCCGCAGTCCCGTCAACGGCTACTACCTGGACCTGAAGGTGGCGTCGGAGGGGGAGGGAGGCTGGAAGGCGGCTCACGAGAAGGCCAACAAAAGCAAATACATGAAGGTGAGCAGGATGCGGAATTGAAAGCCTCTGTAAACCAATACGAAGCTGTTTCCACTCGTTGGCTCCTCGTGTCCTCAGGTGACCCAGCTGACGGCCGGAGCATCGTACGTCTTTCGTGTGCGCGCCCAAAATCTGGCTGGAGTTGGAAAGCCTTCGGCAGTTTTAGGTCCGATTGTAGCCCAGACTCGCCCTGGTGAGTGTCACATTAAGTTCCAGTGTGGAATCAAATTCATTTTTGTCATATTTATCTTTCTGTAAACCCATTGAGTGGCTCTGAAGAGGCAAAAGTGTGAGTCATGGAATTGCTGCACTCGTCTCCCTTTTAGGCACCAAAGAGATTTACGTGGATGTGGATGGCGACGGCAGGATTTCTATGGTCTTCGAGTGCTCTGAGATGACAGAAGGCTCAGAGTTTATTTGGTCCAAGAACTATCAGGCAATGATGGACACGTCTCGCCTAACCATCTGCAATGAGAAGGGCAGGTGAGTTCCCGACAGGGGGCCTCCACTCCCAACATGATCGGCAGGAATCCACAAAGATCCCTCCTCCTGATCTTCAGATCCAGAGCGACCTTCAACAGCCCATCCCTGGAGGATCTCGGCACCTTCTCCTGCATGGTCACCAACACTGACGGCATCTCCTCCAGCTACACTCTCACTGAGGAGGGTGAGGTGGCCCATAACCTCGTTCGTTGGCCCATTTGACTGTGTGAGTCTTCAGGCTGTGACATTGACCTACTTTGTTCTCGGTTGTGTTCCAGGTCTCCTGCGTCTTTTGGACCTTAGTCATGAACACAAGTTCCCCGGTGAATAATTTATACTAATCATAAATGTATACATTTCTTGCTGGACCGGACAAAAAAGATAAGAAAAACCCTTGCAAAGTCTATACGTTCAATTCTGGCACTCTTCAGTGATTCCCTTCAAGAGTGAGATGGCCATGGAGCTGCTTGAGAAGGGCCGTGTGCGCTTCTGGACTCAGCTTGAGAAGTTCACCTCTGCCTGCCAAGTGGAGTACGTCTTCAACGATGCAATCATCGAAGACGGGAAGGTAACGGGCGCGTCGGTTTCCTCGTGTGGTTTGCTCTCAGCATATGACCGAGTCTGCTCCCCTACAGAAATACAGCATGAACTTCAACAAATCCACGGGCGTCATTGAGATGTTCATGGACTCTCTGGAGGTGACGGACGAGGGCACCTTCACCTTTAACCTGGTGGATGGAAAAGCCAAAGGCACTACCAGCCTTGTGCTGATTGGAGAAGGTAAGGCCAGGTGTCCAATTCCAGACCTGAAAGGCCGCTGTGGTTTCCTGCATGTTTTCCAATGAATCTGCCATTGAAGCTCCTTCTTGGCTAAACACACCTGATCCAGGTAATCAACAGCAGATAAGGCAGGAATTCCAGCAGGAGGCCGGCCCTCGAGGCCTGGAGTTTGACATTTTGCGCATATTGCCCGGATGAAAATTGGTCATACGTGAATACACGCAGAAAAAGTGAGAAAAGCCTTTTAGTGAGATTTTGACAGATGTATCAGGAATGAATCAGGAATGAATCAGGGAAGAAGTACAAATAAACCACGCAAAGAACACGTAAACCAATGTAGAACATGAACCGTGCGTGATTATTGCCCTGTTTATGTCTAGTTAGTGATCCATGTGCCGTATCCGCAATATAAAAGTTATACATGGCTGGAACATGCATGGAAAGTCTGTTAAACATACGTGGAACAGTCGTGGAAAGCTACAAATTTGCATATGCATCTTGTAAAAATCACGTGTAGGTTTTACATGATAATTGCGATTAAACAACATAAAATACACGTAAACTGGGTAATTCACAACCGACCCAAAATTTTGAAAAGCTCAAAGCCGAATTCACGTAAAGACCCATCGACAGGACCCCTTGACGGGTGACGCAAAATACTTTACGAATGACGTAGATCACGCATGGATCACAAAAGACCGACATGTCATACGTGGAAAAAGTCATGCTCAAATAGGACACGACAACGAAGACATCAAACCATGCAGTCCGTTGACTGTTTGATATTTTTGATTTGATTTCCCATTATAAACGGATCAGTCAGATGCCTTAAAAGTAGGAGGAGCCTGTTGGCCCCCACGTCCAACTTCCAAAACCTTTCATTCAGGTCGTTAAGTCATTCATTTGGTGTAACCCACTTTAAAGTAGAAGGGGTGTGGCCTTCCACCAAGCTACGTCCTGATTGGAGAGAGCAGTTGCCACATGAACTTTGATTTGGACCAATCATTACTGCAACTTTACTTGGTTATAGCTGGAAATGAACCATCTACTATGGGGGACGTCACACACACGGTCCAGTTCTCAGATACAGTCAACGATGCAGACTGAAAAGCAAGGCTGCCGTTAGAAGATTTTCCACCAAGGGGCAGCAGAAGGCAACACTTTCACATTTTCTTTATTTTAAAGGAAAACTGAACATTTAAGCACGTCTTTAGCTTTTTTTTAACTTCTGTTAAAAGACAAAAAAAAGCTGTTTAACAATCTGGTATTAAATACTATTGTCTTTCTTGTCTAGAATTTAAGGAGCTTCAAAGAAAATCAGAGTTTGAGAGGGCAGAATGGGTCAGGAAGCAAGGTAAGGCGTGGCCTTCACTTTCATGTGACCCCATTCATTTTTGAGAGGATGATTTGCCCAGTTTCTGCTCACAGGTCCTCACTTTGTGGAGTACCTTAACTTTGCTGTAACACCCGAGTGTGACGTGTTGCTGAAATGCAAGGTAAAGAAAGGAAAGGCGTTCTTGACATAAACACAGATCTATAAAACCTCACACCTGCAGGTGAATCACACTCTTCTCATTCTTCCGCAGATCGGAAATGTCAAACCCGCGACGGAGATTGTTTGGTCCAAGGACTGCATCGAGATTACAGAGGAGGACGAGGAGGCGAAGAAGATTGAGAAACAGGACGGAGAGCTGCTGTTCAATATCGGAAAGGTCAGCCAATTAGACGGAGGCCGCGTGCCGAGAGGAGCCACAGCACAGATGCAGCTCTGCTTTCATTGTGGCCGTGCCGTCACCCTCTCTGACACACAATACATGTTCAGACCATTTCCAAAAGATTAGAACATCATTTCAACAAATCCACTTTTACACGAATTGTTTTTTATTTTTAATCCTGTTTTTTTTGTGGATTTTATGAGCTGGAACCCCAATTGATGTAAAAAAAAAAAAAAAAAACAAATACTTAAAATCAATAAACCTGGATCTATAACCTATGAAGCTTTAATTGTTTGAGTAGAATTATGGACATGAATACACTTTTTCATGGTATTCAAGGTTTTTGGAAAGGGTCTGTATGTATACTGTTATCAGAGTGGAGGTTAAGCATTTCTGAAGATTAGGATCAACCGACTCATCAAAATGCTCTTTTGTATCTTACTTTTTGGGTGTTTACGTCCATCTGCTACCATTGTAGCACACGGTTTACCTGTAATTCGGTCATTTCATCTCTAACCTTCTCAGTTTAACCTCATCTGCCACCATTGCCACTCATTTTTCAAACATTCTACAGACGACGAGACGAAAAGAAATCCACCAAAAACTACAATTCCCAGACTCCCACCCATTCACATTCGGTATCATTGAAATGTTGTTGGGAGTTGAGGTTGTTGGGAGATATTCAGGTTTAGAAATGTCTTTAAAAGAAGACACATTTGCATTGCTGGTAGTCAGAAGGAATTTATTTCTCATAGAAAAAAAACAATTATGAAGTAGGACTGGCGTGGCAATGAGGTTTGATTGACATTTCATGAAACTTGTCATTCATTGAGAGAGGGCTGGTGCATGAGCGCCTGTAACTGGCCTGTCTGTCTAATTTACAGTGGGTTATTAAGCAAGAGAAAAAGAAAGAAAAAGAGCGGAAAAAACCATCGGCAGAGGACGCTCATCAACCGCCGAGACCTAAAGTCTGCCATAAGTTAACACCTTCCATCTCCATGTGTCATCTTCGTCCTGATCTTTTTCGTGTCTTCCTCCTTCATTTCCATGTGTCTTGTTTTAGCGCCTGCAGCATCACGGGCGGGAGAAAAGCTCGGCTTTTCCGTGTAGTCGGTCTCTGTCTGGCTGTCTGTTGACAAGAATGATGTTGTTTTCCTCTTTGCTCAGGGGGAAAAGGAAGTTTACTGCCCTCAGGGGTATTCATGACTACTATTTTACATCCTAGATATCAAAGAAAGACATGGGGGTTTATGATGTCTTCCTGAAGGATGAGAGGGGCAAAGATAAGAGCTCCTTCAATCTGACAGATGCAGGTAAAGTTCTCTGTGTGGATTTCATCAGCAGAAATGTCAAGCAGACATCCGTGTGTTGAAGTGAATGGCTGGTTTTCGTCTTTCTCCAGGGTACCAAGCTGTTATGAATGAGCTGTTCAGAGTCATCGGTGAGTCAGACTTCCCAGAGGAAAGGCTTCATGAATGAGTTGAATTTCGTTCAGATACAATTTTCTTGTTGTTGTTTTCTCTTAAGCTAACTCCTCCAGTGAGATCCAAGTGGTCAGCACTGAAAATGGCATCATTTTGTCCTCCAGCGTCACATACTATGATGAGAACCTGCGTGTCGGATGGCTTCACAAGTACGAGACATTCCCTTTATCATGACTGATCTGCCTTTGCATGACTGCTGAACCATTGACGGTATCAGAGAACTGGACTGAGTGCGTGTGACGTCATCCGTAGCAAATGGCTTTCTTCTGGCTCCAACCAAATGAAATCAATTTAGTCGCCATTTTTTTCCTGATCGAGACTCTGCCATGTTGGAGCCAGACGTCATCAGTAAGCAGTGATTGGTCCAAGTCATTCGGTCATTGTTTCTATGGCAACCACTCTCGCTAATCAGGGGTGATCTTGTTGGAAGGCCACACCCCTACCACTTGAAAGCGCGCTACCAAGTCTGTCAATCAAACTTTTTGAACGTTGAACGTGGGGGGCCAGCAGGCTCCACCTACTTTTATTGAGACATCTGATTGGTCAGTTTACATCTTAAATCACCTGAACTACAGAAAAATATGTTGAAAAAGGGATTAGAGAAAGAAATGGTTATTCTGACAAATAACCATTTGTCAGGATGAGGCGGCAGTGGCTCAGATGATGAAGATAGTTTGTTTTAAAGAAGCCAGCGCAGTGATACGGAACATTTAAGCTATGTGACCGGAACTTCTTTTTTAGGTTCTTCTTCGGTTATCAAATTTTTAATGTACACCTAGCAGCCAATCAGAATCGAGGATCCACCTGAACCGTGGTATAACTGATGTAATACCATGGTCCGGGTGAATACTCGATTCTGATTGGCTGCTGGGTATGCATTAAAAAATGATAACCGCACGGTGAAAAAAGAAGTTCCGGTCGGCTAGCTTAAATGTTTCGTATCACTGCGCCGGCTTCTGTAAAACAACCTTTTGCTTCATCATCTGAGCAAAAACAAGTGGTAAGCGATTAACTTTCCCTCTGAATTGATGCTTTATTCAACCCATCGGGACGATCAGCATATATATATCGCCGAATCTTGACTGCAGCAGTGGTGCTGCGCGACGCGGACTATATGTCACGTGACGCGGCGCATCGCGCCGCATCACGTAACATATGGTCCGATTTTTGTGAGAAAAGTGATCCAAATCGAAAAAAAAAACAAGAATTAAGGACTAAAACCTGGTTAATATGTATTGCTTTTGTAGGTGACCATGGTATAAGCGGGTTAATGGCCTTCGAAGTGTGCGGTTACTACTTTATAACGCACTTCGCGGAAGCAACCGTCCTCCGCGAGGCTTCCACGTCGTGCGTTAAAAAGTAATAACCGCACACTTCGTCGGCCATTAACCCTTACGTAACACCTCAACAGTTTTTCGGTTGATTTTGAAAAGTTGACTTTTTAACTGACCTTAAAACAATTCTATTTCTGTCTGAGGAAAGGCGTCAGAGAAGAGATCAGATTGATTTGGTGTTGATTTGTTTCCTGAAGAAACTAAGAACAAACATCTGTTGACAGTCATTTCCTGTATACATTATTTGAAGCTCACTTTGCTTTTCTCAGCTCCAGATGTTGCATCATATCTGATGTTCTAAAAGAGCAATGACTGTGTGTCCAAACAAAAGCCTTCTACTTGAGCTGGCTTACAATCTGTCTTTGAAATAATGATTCAAACATTTTTATTGTCCTTGTATTTCTACAACGAAATTTCCAAACAAAGAAAAACAAAGAAAATAGTAGACATAAAAAAGACTAAAAACCAAAATATAAAGAAATTATATGTATATTAAAGCACTGGGTATTAAGAAAACAGCTTTTTTTTAAAGAACACTTATTTTGTTAAAAATTTAATAAAATAAAACTGGATTTAAAGTGAAGGTTTTTCCAAAAGCAGCTCAAAAATAGAAATCAGCGTAACATGTGACGTTTTGCCATCAGCAAAATGTAGTACACTTGGATTTTATTTTGTATACTTGAGTGTAAGTATAGACTATGTGCAAATGTTAGGGTAGAAAGTGTACTAACTGAATACTTCTTCAGATTAAATTGGAACATTTTAAGTTTACAATATAATATATATAAAAAGTAAACTTCAAGCACACCTAAGTATACTTGTAGTACACTGAAATACCTTTTACTGAGGATGTAGTGACCTCTTTAGAGAAGGATTTTTGTCACCATGGACACCATGTTGTTATGTGGTAGGTGCTCCTCTGCTCCAGGTTGTGGCCTCCTAAATTAAAAGTGAGTTTTCCTTCAACTCTTTCTTCCGATTTCTCCATTAGAGATGCCAAGATGGCAGCTTCAGAGAGAGTTAAGTCTGGAGTCACAGGAGAGCAGCTGTGGCTGAAGATCAGCGAACCCACTGAGAAGGACAAAGGAAAATACACCATGGATATTTTTGATGGCAAGGACGGCGTGAAGAGAGTCTTTGACCTCACTGGAAAAGGTTGGTAAAGTCAGACTTTTTTGCTCAAACGCACAGAGCGTTAACATCTTATGTTTCTATTCATGAATTAAAATTCTTTTTTTTTTTTGTTCAGCTTGGGATGAAGCTTTTGAAGAATTCCAAAGGCTTAAGTGAGTAAATTAAAGTCATTTGACTTGCTGTTGAATTTTTTTTTTTTTGTCTGAGTTTTGGATTTATGGGAAAAAATAAACAGAAAAGCCCAAAAAATGTAATCAGTGATCTTGACAAAACCTTAGAAAGTATTTCCTGGTGTTGTAGAGTTTATCAAATAATGGAGACAGTATTTTTTTTAGATGTTTCTGACTGTTTGTTCTCCGATTCCTTCTTCAGGGCTGCAGCCATTGCAGAGAGAAGTAAGTGTTTGTTTACTCTGACATTTCCCTCTGGAGACAAAGCGGTGCAAAAAAGCAGTTTGCTGTAAACACAGCTGGTTATTTCTTTTGTATGGTTATAAAGTTAATTAAGAAAATCCTGTTGGCATTTGTGGCTCTCTTGTGTTTCTTTAGACCGTGCTCGTGTTGTCGGAGGTTTGCCAGATGTGGTTGCAATCCAAGAGGGCAAGGTACGGTAAACAAATGACACGTTCCAGTACTGACAAACCCAGTGAATCTCACCTTCTGCTCTGTTTTACTCTGTTTGAGTGACACACTTTCCTTCCCTTCAGTCCCTGAACCTGACTGGGAACGTGTGGGGTGAGCCCACACCAGAGGTTTGCTGGACGAAGAACGACAAGGAGCTCGTCTCCGATGAGCGCTACAAACTCAAGTTCGAGCACGGCAAGTTCGCCAGCATCACAATCGCGGCGGTCACCACGGCCGACTCTGGCAAATACGCTCTGGTGGTCAAGAACAAGTTTGGCAAGGAGGCCGGCGAGTTCACCGTGAGCGTGTACAACCCGGAGGAAGAGGAGAGCAAGGAGGACAAGAAGTGAAGGGAAGGAGATCAGTGAAGAAGATGTCTCCCAAGCATTTCCTCCTGCAGTCCAGCAGTTCAATAAATGCTGCTCTCAGCTGTTTCCTCCTGAGTGTTTCATGTCCAAAGGCCTTTATTTAGGAAGAAAAGGATGAAAGTGATCAAGAAACAGAAATTTGGACCGTTATAAGTTTCTTCTTCCGTTGAGTTATTTAAACAACTTATGGGGCAAAACGACAAAAATTGCATTCCTTTCATTAGTTTTCAGTTTAGAAAAGATGTTTCGCAGAAATTCAGGTATAACTGGAACAGATTTGGGTTTTTGTTTTGCTTTATCGAAAAGGGGAATGCAGCGCTTCAGGTACAGTGGCAGGAAAACATGATAAGCTATCCTGCAGCACTTCATCTGAAGTGGGAGGAACAAGTCCAACACGCTGTTTTCACCTTCAGGCACTTCTCTTTTGACGCTGACGCTTCTTTCCAAAGACCTTTCTCATTGTGTTTTGTTGCACGGCTCTAACTTTAATCATAAAAGCAGCAAAAAATATGAAAATGTTGTTTTCTCAAAGAATTGGACAACAAGCTATTTGTTTATTTGTCTGATTCCACTCTTTTCACACAAAAAGTAGTCTATAAGTGTACAAGTAATCATTACTACAAGTGAGGCAGTTTGGTTTTTATTCACTATGTATTGTAAACTCAAAAGGATCCAAACTAGTGTGAAGAAGTACTTAGTGTACTACGTTAGGGGTCTATAGTAGTATACTTGCTATACTTATACTTAAAATTGACTTCAAGTACCACTTTTTGGTATGGCACGTGCCATTCCTGTTCGTAAACAAGAAGGATAGTTGATATTTCCATCATTTAGTTTGCTAAACTTTGAACTTTGTGAGGATTTACTAACTTTTAATGAACTCATAATCAGCATAAGGCCACTTAAAGTCCCACTCTCATCATCTTTGAACCTATTTACAAAGTGTTCCCATTGGTCTTTTAATTATGCTTATGATGTTTTTAGGCAAAAACAAAAACTGTTGTTTTCTAGGACATAGTTTCTGGAGTTCATCAAAAATTAATATCTGAGTTGTGCAGAAAATATTGCAGTAGTATCAGATCTGTCCAGCCGTACAATTTAGATCCAGATTTCCACTCGGACGAGGAAAACAAAGACGTTCATGCATCTATCGGTCTGCAGGTGGATGCATCATAATGGGGTGGAGAAGAATATGTTAAAACACCATTTTCATTGGGGCAAATAGTCAATATTTCATAAATCTGACCAAAAACCAAGAGTGCGAGCAGGAAACTCCTGTAAAAGCTGAATGTTTGAGGACAAGAATGGTTGAAAAATCAAAAAAACACAAAGGATTTTAGAAAAAATATCTCTAGAAGAAGCAGGCTTGACCCTCAGGTGTGTCCGTGCTTCTGAAAGAGCAGAGATGCTCTCACGAAAACATGCAAGCATCCATGTTTGATGAAAATCTGTAGGAGAGGAAGCCAATGCTGGAGTGATCCAGTTGTTCTGAAGCCATGCGGAGGAGCAGAGCTGGAAAGCAAATGAGCCTGAGCTTCATTCATCCTGCAGCGTTGCATCCCGAACGCGTTTCCATAGCAACGTGCTGTTCCTTTGAGCGCTCTGTGTTCCTGCTTGTCTTCCTGTTTATCTTTTCCGCTGAGTTTCTGCGGTTGCTCCGCAGATCAAGCCGAGGAGAGAAAACGGTTCGGGAAATAGATACTTTTCACTATCCTGGTTTTTTTCTGCCCCTCTGGGCAAAAATGTTGCCTCCGCCACATACTCGAAAACCAAGGAACCCCCCCCCCCCCCCCCCCCAAAAAAAGAAATTAATAATGAGATCAAATCGAGCAAAATAACAGGTAAAGTCTGGTTTCGTTGACCTCTGACCCCGTGACGAGGCCACCATCTTTAATTTTAAACAAAATCCTTGTTAGTACCAGCAAAAAGTTTAGACTTCTCCCGGGGATTTCAATCCTAACTCCTTGTGCATCACTGGGAAAATGCCTCCAAGGCACGTTAACGTTGGGAGTGGGGTCATCTAGACCCACCAGACAGAGCTCTGAACCTTTTTTCTTCAAGGATTTCTGATCTTCACTGGTGTCCGTGGACTACATGAAATCCTCTCCACCTTTGTCACGGTAGGCCTTTAGATTACTCAGTTTGTGCTAATAATGTCATTATTAGTTAACTATTGCAGACATTTTTATGACGTGTCTTTATTTTTCAAATAGATGTATATTTTACGTCTGACTGTCGTTTCGTTGGTGTCAGTGACCTATTTAACAGAAAGACAGCAGGCTAATGCAGGCAGTAACACAGCAGCGCATTTTGAGATCATAAATAAACAATAGATGATTTGTTTATGAAAGTATTGAGGTTTTTTGGAGGATTTTTACTGTTGGTGTTGCAAAATTAGGAAACTGCAGGATATTTTTTGTATTAATCGCAGTGATGAGTTCTATGATTTAGTTGTTAATGTTTTATAAGACCCAAATGTGATATTCACTATAACAGGTTTTAAAAAACAAAACAAAAACAAACATCTGATACGTTTCACAAAGACACACACAGAACGTCACACATCAAGCAGAAATGAAGTTATTGCGAAAAATGATGCCAGGAGTCCAGCTCTAAAAAAAACTGACAAAAGAGCAAAGACATTATTCTTAATATGTCCAGATTTTGTTTTTTGTTCTGCAGCATATTCATATATGTGTAATTTTAACAGAATATGTTTTTATGGAAAAAAACAAAATATTATATATTGTTTAAGGTTTAACTTGATTTATTCTGGATTAATATGCCTGTCTGTTATTATTCATATTTATGCTTGCAAAGTTAAGTTTAGCTTTAGTGTATTCAATTTATGTTTATTATTTTTTTTGGCCTAAAGCTTGCATTGGATTTAGACCTTGTGTGCGACTGAGTTTGACACCTCTGTAGTACATTTATATAAAATTCAAGCACTTTTTGGGTGTAAAATGGCCAAATATAAATGGGGATGTTGTCAACTTGTGTGTCTGGTGGGTTTCTCGCCCCGGGAGTAAGTTAGTGTAGAACCGCCACTGGTCAAATGAGTACTTAAATTAAATCATTTTTATTTACTTATTTATTAAAGCAATATATTTTATAAGTGTGAAAGTTTCTAGACCTCCCCTACTTTTGACATTTATATTTAAACATATTTGTTGTTTGTTTATTTTGCACGTGCCACATGTTTTCTCGTTAAAAAATAAGTTATTTCCGTTTCCACTGAAAGCTTTTATGTTTGTTCGGGAGCCAGTTCTTTCGCAATCCTTTCGATTTGACGGACCGGATGAGGTGAAAGTCCCCGAGCCTGGGCAGCGCTTCGGAAAAGCACCGTGCGTGTCCGTCCGCACGCGTACAACCGCGGTAACCCGAGGCGCCGAGCAGCTGCGTGTCTGCGCCGCCGCAGTTCGGCTCTGTGTCAACGTGAGCTGGCAGCAGGGGCTCTACCAGCCGGTCACGGTGGTCCAGGAAGGGACACGTCAGGGCGCCTGAGCGGACTGTGACGGGCAGCGGCATGGACAAGGCGCTATAGGACACTTTATCGGCAGCTCCCCGCTGAAGGAACCGACAGGTGAGGACACGGAGCCTGGAAAAAACGGCTTTTAAGCCCATTTAATTGGAAATGTACACATTTGAATCAACGCTAGCTATTATTAGGCTAACGCTAGCTTACGTGTTGGCAGGCTAGTGGTCCTTTAAATTTAATTCAGAATTACTGATAAATGTTCCAGTTTGCGTGTCCCTTCAGTTAATGTTTTTTTTGAACAAATGCCGTCGTTATCGGTCGGAGCGCGGCGGGTGGCGGACGCCGCTTCACGGTCTTCGTCACCGTGTCAAACCGCAGAGCTAGCTGAGGGCTAGCCGAGGCTAGCGTCCATTCATTTCGGTTTTTGATCTTAATGTCTCGGTTTGCCTCCACAATTGTCGCCCGCGTGCGTTCGGCGGGAAAGACCTGCTGGTCCAAAAGCACGGCTGTGGTTCGCTTCTATTCGCGCATTCATTTCTTCAGTTTCGGTGTCCATACTTTGTTTTTCACCTGCTGGGACCATGGGGGGCACCCCTGTGTGCCCCCGCCCCCCCATGGTAAATGTGACAGATGGGGCAAGAACTTCCACCCTGACTGTCCTAGTCCCTAAATACTAAAATACTAATATAATATTTATAGTGTGGGACTGTCTAGTGCTCTGAAATTCAAAAGCATTTCGGACACCATGATGCACTCTACCTCTGCTAATATGACGTCATTGATCTTCCTATGTAAACACAGAATTAATCAGGTTTGGTTCCTGCTCTGCGTGTCCATGTAACGAAGTGTCCTTGAGCAAGACGGTGAATCCTACGTTGCTCCTGGTGGTTAGAGGTTGGTGTCCGTGTTCAGTGGTGGAGCCACCATCAGGGGGGGGCATGTTTGTGAATGGATCTGTGGTTGTAAAGCGCTTTGAGCCTTCTAAGAAGCGTATAAACTTTTACCATTCCAATAAGAAGACCAAAATGTGACAGAGCAGTTTAGATCGCTTTAACCAATGGATAACCTCACCAAATTAAAAATAATTTCATTTCAAATTTAAGTTTTGCATTTATTTTAGCTTTAACAACAATTTGTGATATTCTGCTATGATCAAATTGGCCTTTTAACACTAAAAACTACTAGCCAACACACAAACTAGTCCCATAACACATACATAAGTGTTTAAAGCCTAGTTACCAGCAGCAGTTTATCATTGTATTTCTGTATTCAGTAATTGTATGTAGAAGATCAAATCTATTGTGGGTTTACCTACTACTTTAATAAATTCTTTTTCTGGACAAAACTGAATACTATCTATGTGGGTGTATTAGACTTGGCAAATTAAGAATATTTTTCAGAAGTGTTCCGGTTCCACTTATTTTAAAGCTTATAAAAGGTTTCAAAATTAGAGGAAAAATATAGCTTCCCATTTTCTGTTTAGATGTCATAGGATTTTAGATGAAACATCTACTTTTATACTGTTATACTTTTGTACTCTTCTAGAACTGGAACAGGAATGTTTCTGTGGAATGAAATGTGGGTCGCATATTTCAGTTTTGCTAGTCAGTATTCCGCTCATTTAGAGGAAAAGTCAAACTAACGCCTACATGAATTGATGTTTGTAGTTCAAATTTACTTAAACTGTTCTCTGATTAGTTATACATCATCAAAGATCTGTTCTTTTTTTAATTTTTTATTTTTATTTTTTTACCAAGGATGACTTTAACTTCAGAATCTGAAAGAAGCTTACGGTAAATAAAAAAATTCAGTGTCCTGTTTGAACAGCATTGATACAGTCACCATCAGAGACTCTGAAAACATTATGTGTATTTTAATTAAACACATTTCATGAAACTTTGCTTTCAAATAGGTCAACAATAGTTTAGCTCATGCCTTAGATATTACACCAGGTAATGCATTGATCAGCCCGTGTGAAGTGAGGTCACATATCATGATATCATGATCTAACATTCAATTGTATGATTAGATCGAATATTAGAAACATGAAGATGTGTAGAGGCCTCCAAAATGAACCTTTGGGCTTCCATGGGGTTGGACCATGGACTTAAAAACTAAATTAATTGAAAGGCCTTGAATAAAATGTTAAAGACAATTCCAGAGCTAAGGTAGGTGTGACTTTAAATGGAACAGATTGACAGATGATTTATGTATTTATGTATTTTTAGGTTTTCAAAGGTTCTTAAAGATGAGAAAAGAGACCGTATGGGTTTTCAGGGGGGCTTTGCATGGCAGTTACCCAACAAGTCTGGCAGTTTCTGCAGACCAGATTAAGGAGAATTTGAAGACTGTGTTGTTAGCACTTCACACGACTCTGGTACTGTTATGTCTTATCACAGTAAGGAACATATCAGCGTGTTTGAAAACTTGATCTAAGTTATGTAACTGTTCCCATGATTGTTGTGCTTTTCTACTTCCTCCTGTTTTGGAATGACATGTAAAATGTCAGGCAGGTAAATCTGAACAGCTAGCAAGTCAAAGCAAGACAAAGTCCAGTTCGACCCCAGAGTCTCTGCGTCATTTACTTCTCACACAGTTCACTATCTTTTTTTTAAATGCTCACAAATATGCAGCATTGATTGTACTGTAAATGTGACAGATGGTGCAAGAACTTCATGCTGGATGTTTTCTTCAAATTTCTCTTATCAGGAAAAACACGGCACTTGTGCTCACATGAAATAGCTGTTTCTTATCAGCGCTGTACTGCCACTGTAGTTGTGTCCTCTCATTGGCTGGATTCTGAGTGCCCCATCAGCTCACTGGATGATCTTTAGTACACCTTTCGCAGAGAATAACCTGGACGAAGGATGGCAAAGTTTATGGCGTTGCACAACTGCTGCTTGTTCCAGATAGCATAGCTGGTTTAACCCCTGTGAGGTTTGTTCAAAGGTGGAGCCTTATTTGGAATTTGATTGAAGATGGGGGAAGAAGGTTATTTTCAAAGTCTAAGGGCAGACATTTTTGCTCCTTTTGCGGTGTCCTGAGGAGGGTAAGGCTCTGTGATGAAGAGGCAGAGATCCTGGAGAAACTGGGAGCTCAGGGAAAGCAACACCGAGGACAACACAGACAACAGTGAGCAGGATGAGTCCTCGTCTTTGAGGTCGTCCTGGTCCCTGGTGAGTCTGAATTGACAGACTTTTTGGATTTTGCATAAATCATGGAAGACCTAATGCTTGGATTTGAAGGTAGATTGAACTGTTGTTGCTAAACTCGTGGTTGGAGCCTCAACAAAAGGGACTCATAGCGGATCTGTTTAATGACTCCATTCAATGTCTTTATTGTGAAGGGATGTAGTTGTTGTCTTGTGATTTGTTCAGACACAACAACAAATCAAGTCTGGAATGGGCATGTTTATGATAAAGGAGTGTTTCTAATTGCTTTTTAGTTTTTAGATTTAGATTTTGCACTTTTTGTTGTACTTTGGTCAACATTGCTGCTCTACAGGTGGATAACTTTGTACCTGTCTTATGATTTTACTGTAACATTGTGTAATTGTGATTAAACATGCTTGCTAATACACTTTTATGGTAGGCTATTAATCTCCTAGGACCTGAGCTATTATTTGATATGCCTTTATTAATTCTCTTAGTTGTCTGGGCTGATTGAAACCTGTATAGTATAAAACTAAGTATTGAAATTGTGTAATTTTAGAGAAAAATGATGTGCACGTATGTGTACACCAGGTCTGAATTTCTAGAACATACAACAGACTTACCACTGTGTAATAGAGTATGAAAGTCTTTATTTCCACTCTGAACGAAACAATTTTCTTTCCTGGTAGCCTCAGTTTGGAGAATTTGCCCTGCATGAAAAGTAAGTAAGTTAATTTGATTTGTATAGCACCTTTCACAGACAAAAAGTCACAAGGTGCTTCACAGGTTAAAATGTGTATATATACACATATAAAAACATAAAGAATCTGTCAGTGACCGCAGTGCATCTCAGGGCTTTGGACCAGTGCATCCTCATTTTTGGTAATCAGAAACGGGGCATCAAAAAAGCCACCGACGCGATGGTAGACCTCATCTACTGATGTGTTGAGTAGTTCCCCCTCTCCTGCTCACAGTGACATGGCAATAGAGTAAATTAGAAATCATCTTCATCAACTCTTTATTAATATACTGTTCAGAATATTTTAGCAGGGTCCAGGTATTTCTTTTGTGCTCTGTTTTGTCCTCATGCTCACACTCCACAATGTTTGGGGTCAATGGAGTACCCTCCAGCACATTCCACGTCCTGGACAACCAAAATATGAATAAAAATAATAGTTATTGTAAAGTAAACACACATTCACAGTTGAATCTGAGTGGACATATATATGAAATTTGAAGATTTACCTACAAGAACAATCACCTTTACTGAGGGCCTGGTGCTAATGTTGGCCGTTCAGGGCCATCGTTGGAACAGTCGACTTAAATCTGCTGAGTTCGATGAGAACGTCAGGGAGTGTGGGGACTGGCATAGAATGAACCTACACCTGTCGATTCATGGTGCTGTGTCGATGAGTTTTTCTCCTCTCCTAACCCTAACCTAGCCCTGGATACCTAAAATAAACAGATATCCACTGCGTTTTGGCTGACAATTATATCCACCACTGAGACGTTTACATCCCCTGCTGTGGAATGGGGTCTTCATCACCACTACTATCATCCTCACTGCTTCTTTGCTCCTGTGGTTGGAGTTCATAATCAGCATCCATTACAGCTTCATCAATGTCAGAAACATTTTCATGTTTCATTCATGTCTGACTTGCTTTCATCATTTAGGTCAGTTACTTCAGTACTCTTTGCAGAGAAAGATGCTCTGGAAATAAAGTACGGTAATTCAGAAAGCCATGTCATTTATGCGTGCACTTAATTGTTTATTCAATTTAGTCTTATTTTATTATTATTTTTATTCTTATTTATTTATTTAATATAGGGGACAGCGCATATTAATAAACATTTCTGTCAATATGCCAGAGTCAGCCAAAGGGCTATTTTTCATCTGCAGTCACTGGGTAGATGTTAAAATCACCCTAAAAGATTAAAATAAAATTACATATTTACATAACATTACATAGATATATTAAAAAATGCATTCAATAAGATTAGCAGTCAACCTAAAAACAAAGTGGTGATAAAACAGTCCAAAATCAGAATTTAGAAAACCTACAGATTTTTTGCTGAACCAGAATTAGCTGTAAACTGATTTACACCTGCCTTTCCTGGGGGGCATTTATGCTAGCAGCATTTTTCAACCGAGTTATGTCCCATTGTTCACATATGTGCACATCATGTTTAGCAGCTTACTAGATCTTTACATTTACTTATTTTGATCAAATTAGCATTTCATGACAAAGTTACAATGCTATTATGCATGTTTAAACAAGAGCAAGCTATGAAATACGTTTGTGCTTCTTACCTTGTTGAGCTTTGGGTTTGGAGCAGCCGAGGGGTTTTTCCTCTTCTGTTCTTTGCCGTTTTGAATTTTCTCTGTGCTGTACTCTTCTGACATCCCTACGTGGATGTACAATATGTAGTCACAGGGCCCCAGTTATTATTTCACATTAAAGATTCATGTGAGATGGGAACGTTGAGGTTGCATAAAGTTTGCTGGAGCTGGATCTTTTGTTTACCTGCCCTAGTAAAATAGCCCCTGATCCAATCAAGCCAAGGTTTTGTTTGGACAGTGAGTGGTTACAAAACCCACCATGCTGCTGGGGACACATCATGTCACATCTGTTTCTGCAAAGCGGTCAAACAAACAAATCTCAGGTTTTATCTTGACGTATGTACAGATTTGGTGCAACTCTTTATTTATTTATTTTTTATTTTCTTCAGTTCCTCTGAATGTAACTATGAATTGTTCATAGGGTTTTTGGTAACATGCATAAAATACTGATGTTTATCAAAATAAAGGACACATCCTGCTGTAAGCTTTAAATAAAAGCAGGAACTTGAGCTTCTTCCTGTACAGCAGGACAGTGGATTTTTGTTTAAAGAGTTTGCACATTCTCCTCTGTATTCTAATGTTGCTTAAACAGGATAGTGTACAGTGAATGTACGTCAGGAAGAAAGCTAAAAAAAAAAAAAAGCGTATTTAGAAATGCTAATTGTTCACTTTCTACTTCACTTTTCTCTCATGTCTTCATTTTTTTTTACTGTGGTCTTTTTTGCATTCGTTACCTAATGTGATAACCCCACACATAGACGACTAAATGTAGGGCTTGTGGTTATTGAAAAGACCTAACTGAAGTAGAACTATTTTTATTTTATTTAGTGATATTTGGCCACAAGTTTCCTGCACCTCAAACGTCGTCTTTAATAAAAAGTATTTTTTAAATTAACTGAAAGTTAAGTATTCCAATGAGGTCCTAGTAATTGTTTTGAATAAAAGGAAATAGCATTGTATAATTCATGTTTATAAATGAATAATGTCAAGAAAAATTTTGCAAATGTTACTGATCAAAGCAGATAATTCTGGTCTGCTCTGGTCTTTTTTTTTCTTCCACATTTGATGCATCTCCTTGTTTTTTGTGTGGCTGCAGACAGACACCATGAACTACGTGGGACAGCTGGCGGGTCAGGTCCTGGTGACTGTCAAAGAACTGTACAAGGGCATAAATCAGGCCACGCTGTCAGGCTGCATCGATGTCGTGGTCGTTCGTCAGAGAGACGGCACCTTTCAGTGCTCCCCCTTCCATGTGCGCTTTGGAAAGTTGGGGGTTCTGCGCTCCAAAGAAAAAGTGGTAAGTTCCATTTTTTTTTAACTTGCATGACTACTTTAATGACTGACTCCATATCACTATTCACTCTTTATTTTTATCCGTTTAATTTGACTATAGACTCATTCTGTCTCCTTGTGGAGTTTGAAAAACACGTTGCATGTGCAAATGCAGGTTTTCTTCCTATTCTCACTATTTTTATATTAAAGCGACAATATTTAGGGTCCAATGGGAACTCGTATAAAGAATGAAATGTCTTGATATAGTCATGTTTACATAATCAGTACACAAACGTCACCAAGTTTAAACAGGAAAGGATCGTATTTTTAGGTCAGACCTGAAACATAAAGCTGTTTTTTCTTCAGTAGGAATGTTTAAAAAAGCTTCTTCTTCTAAACATTGAGGAACGCCAATGAGAGGAGATTGAACACATCAGACAGTGAACACATGTGGGAATGTTTTTACGGATGGAAATCATGTAGATGCTGCTGCATTACACTGGCCGTGTTGTTAAATAAATAGTGGCAGATGAGTTTTCTTCAGAAACACTTTTGGGGACTTGGGGGAGTAAAAACAACAAATGCAGCTAAGATTGAATGTTATTAATATCTAGATTTCGTTTCCTGTTAGATATTTTTTACATAAGTCTTTTCAGCATAAATTCTTTTACATGGATTGATGAACACAGAAATCCCCACAATGCCGCGGTTTAGACATAGACAACGATTCAATCTTTGGTGTAAAGATAACAGTCTATGACTCACTTGGGAGACATTTTTCTCCAAAGAAGCTGAAATGTGGGTTACTGTTCAACGGTAATAATTATTGCTGTAAATAGCCCTAAAGAGACGGTCCAATTAGTTCTGGCTGAGGAGCAGTCGTGCTGTTTTTAGGGCTGTTCTCTCTCCTGAGGAAAGCTCGTTTCTGCAGCACACAGGCTTTGCCTTTTCAGTTTGGCAGAAGCAGCAAATCAAGTTTGTTTGTCTCTGGATGCACATTCAAAATTTAATTAAATAAAGAAGAAAAGATGACTGATCATCTATTGACCAGAATAAACACTTCAATAAAAGTAGGTGGAGCCTGCTGGCCCCCATGTCCAAAGTTCAAAATATTTGACAGATTTCATGCAACAGCTGTTTATTTCTCTATAGAAGTCTATGGGATTTCGGCTTCTTAGAGCCACTTCCTGTTTGGAACGGCATGGGGGGAGGGGTCACTCAGTCCAGTTCTCCTGTACAGTCAATGTGTTAAACATGCTTCCTGTTTGTCCAACATAAGCTTTTGAACAAACTTTACTTTGTTTTGTAATTTTATTGTATCTTGTTCTATGTTGTCTTTTCGGTTAACCAATTCTTGATTTATTTGCTATGTTTTGTTGTTTTTTCTGCATGTATGGAATGGTTTAGGTTTAGGGTAAAAAAACAACAACTTTTCCTATGTATGCTGAAGACTGGTGGACTAAAACTAGTTCAGCAGCAACCCAGAATGTTGAACGGCTGAAAGCGGAGGAATGAAGGGCTGGTTTCCGTGGCAACAGCTCTACAACTTGAATGTGTGGGAGGGCGGGGGAAAGCGAGAGGCCCTCAAAAATAGCTCTTGTGTAACAGTGAAGCACGTGTCCCCATTATCACAGCCTAGATTAACTGCTTCATATCTATAGGTAACCAAACATGTGACCAATGTTTTTGACCTGCAGACACTTTGTCTGAGGTACATAGGTCTGTCATTAGGAAGCAAACCAAAAAATGTTTCATCAATAACAATTAGTATTTTTTTCTTATTTACAGTTCTTTTTGCAAGTTTAAGTTGGTCAGTCTGTGGCGACAGTGACCGCTATATTCCATGATTTGACAGACACAATACGCATATTTTGCTCTTAAAAAATAAACCATGCAGTGATAAAGGATGCTGGTGGAAAATCAACAATTCAGTCACCTGTTGCAAGTAAATGAAGAGGGTTCTTCATTATTCTGCCTCATTAATAGGAGGGCCTGGAAAGTCCTGTTAAAGGACACCAGATTTCCATGGCAACCCAGAGGTCTGTAATAAGGGACGCCAGAGAAAGCACATTGCAGATGAAAAATAATGTCAATCAAGTCAGTAAAAACAGAGATGTTTCTGGTGGACATCCTCCACAAATGAATATGGATGGTGGGGTTTGATCTTGCTGAGCATTTGTGAGTTAAAGTCTACCGTCTGTAGTCTCTGCTGGACGTGACATGGTTTTTCATTTCACTCTGAGAAGCTCCGGCTCTCAGGACAAAGCTTGAATAACTCAAACGGCCTTTCAGTTAAGTCTGCAGAGACCTGAAGAGATCAACCTAAATCTCTATCTTTATTGCAAATCTTATTGCATGTTTCACCACGTTTGATTTGTAGGACCTAAACCCAAAACAAAGATTAATCTGGTTCAGAAGGGAAAAAAAAAAGTTAGATTTAGATTGATAAACGGTCAGATGAAGAAGCTTGTTGATATCGGATCATGTTCGAATGCAAGTAAATAGTAAATACCACAGTACAGCTGTCATGCATCACTTTGGACAGCTGTAGCTGCGAGGCACATTTGGCTCATTCCTTCCAAGCCTAAATCATCCCAGTGACCTTTAAAGAACTCGTAGAACAAAGGTGGAACATGTGGTACCAGCAGTCCTTCTGACATGTTATTGGTTTCACTTTTTGCCCTCATTTACAGCAACAATTCTTGTTATCTACCTGTTATTTTACCCTATTCAAGCCCAAACACTGATCTGTTAAGCAGGCCCATTTTCTACCTGCTCCCATTTAAAAACATAAACAAAAAGGTTCGTGTGTTGTTCTAAAGGATTTGATTTTTTTTCTGTAAATGTTGTCTTCAGATTGATATTGAAGTGAACGGAGAACCTGTGGATCTACATATGAAGCTGGGGGACAACGGAGAGGCTTTCTTTGTCCAGGAAACTGAACAGACCAACGTAAGCATATCCGGTCAAACCGCCATGTTCAGACAGGAAGTGAGATTTCTAACACTTCCTTCAGATTTGGATCCAAATTAATTTACTTTAGAAGTTTTTTTTTATTGATCTGCACACGAACTCATCTTTTAAAACATCACAATTTCTGCCGCAATAATAAAGGTAAATAGTGCAACTTTATTTAAAGCTATGACTGCTGACGGCTACAGCTCATGCTGTGTCTTCTCTAATTTAAAATTGTTTTAATCTCTCTGAACCCTCATTTCAGCAGATTATCCCCGCCCACTTGGCCACCTCTCCCATTCCCACTGAGAGTCACATGTTCTGGATCTCCGAGGTGGAGAGCAGGGCAGCGAAAAAGATGCATGATGACCCCGGTGACCCTGAAGACCCACCCGAGTCTCCTGCCCCCAGCACGCTGGCCTCAAAAAAGAAGAAAAGACGGAGAAAGAAGCACAAAGGAGACCCCCGCAGAGAGGAACTGACCCCTCCGGTTTCTGTCTCCACCGGTAACGCTGCTGCCGCCGCCGCCGCCGCCGCCGTGTCCTCTGGCCAAAACGAGGAGATCTTTGAGATGGACCTGAGTTCTGACGAAGAAACTGCTGCACATATTTCCAGGTGGGATTTAAGTTGAAGACGTGCTGCTGACGAGTTTATTTCATTGTCGTTAAATTACAGTTTTGTATTTTCCCCATACCTGATGTAGGTCACCTTCAGACAACGCCGTGCCTGGCATCGACCCAAAGTTACCTGCAGCCCGGCACAACCTCGGTGATTACCCGTTATCTGACGGGGAATGGCCGGCGCGTGAAGGGTGTGTACCACAAACAGCAGCTCTTTCAGTTAGAGGCTATTTGGCTGAATGCTGTAAAGCCTTCAACCATTGTTTTTACTGTTTCTATTTCTTTATTATAGTATCTTCCGCCATTTTCGGCCACTTAACTCCTTTTTCTTCAACTATTCAAATGTTCAGCCCTTTAGCTTTTCCAGCTACGACTGTTGGTCCTTCAAATCCTTGAACTGTTCAAGATATTCCAGGATTTTTGCCTCCATTGAAAGACATGGCATTTTTCTCAAAAATAAGGTTTTTTTTATTATTGTGCTGTTTTCCCTTTATTTATGGTCAACTTTGATCATTTTTTCTTCATTTATTTTGTTGCCTATGATTACCCTTTAAGTTTCATTTTCGTTCAGCGATACAGCATCAACCCTGCGTTCTGGAAATGCGGCTCCTTCTCGTTTTGACTGTTTTTCTGCATTTCAGTCCTGGCTTGTGTCAGGCCTTCTCTCCAAAAAGTGACTCTGAGCTGGTGATGAGGCCTTCAGAGACGTTGCTCAGAGCAGAGTCCCACATGCAGTGGACCTGGGGGGAATTTCCAGAAACAACCAGGGTAAGAATCAGAAAAGTACATTTGATCGGTAAGATTTTGACTAACCAGCAAAACAACTCAATGGTGATAGAGTCTGGCTTGTTTTAAATTTAAATTATTTTTTTATGAAGCAGCTCAGCTGTTCCCTTCCTCTCACTGATTCCCTTTGTTTGTAGCAAAGTCTTACATTTAAAGTTTGTGAACAGCTTAGTAGTTTAGCATTTCTTCAGTTGAAATAATGAATTTGCAACAGTCTCCCACCACGGTTGGAACTTGTAGCTTATAGCGCCATCTGTTGATTAAACATTGGATCATTTTTAATGTTAAGTGTTTTCATGTACCAGTTTGGGGTTAAACCAGCTTAAAGTTAATGAAAAACCAGAGTAAAAAAATGAAGAAAGAAAGAAAAAAAAAAAATCGACATTTTGAAAACAGTTTTAAACTAGAAAAGAATATTGAAAATTTGATGAAGAAAAAAGGAAATTGGAATTAAAAAAATACTACAAATGCCTGCGTCATCCCTTCTCTGTAGACATCATCAGAGGACACAGGTGGCGCCAACAACACGCCGTTCTGGAGCGGAAATGACATCACCAAAAACCTCTGCCCCTCATTGTCAATCACGTCCCAGAAGCCAATTTATTTATTTATTTAATATAGGGGACAGCGCATATTAATAAACATTTCTGTCAATATGCCAGAGTTAGCCAAAGGGCTATTTTTCATCTGCAGTCCCTGGGTAGATGTTAAAATCACCCTAAAAGATCAAAGTAAAATTACATATTTACATAACATTACATAGACATATTAAACAATGCATTCAATAAAATAATCAGTTAACCTAAAAACAAATTAGTGATAAAACAATCCAAAATCAGACAAGAACATACGCGCACATAAGACATGACAGTAGCGAGGATCAGCGAGAGGAAATGTTCTCAGTGTTGACAGCTCGGATTGTCAATGAGCCATTTCTTTAATTGTGTCTTGAATAAATGATATGTGTTTTGGTTTCTGATAGTAATAGGTGTGAAGTTCCACTCAGTAGCAGCTCTAACAGAAAAAGCAGTCTGACCAAAAACGCTTTTTCTGAAGGGAATGATACAGTCTCCTCTGACTGCACTCCCAGTTCTGCTGTGATCTGCTGAACTGATGAAGAGGAGGGGATGATAAGCCATGAAGGATTTTGTACATGAGACTCATGAGATTTGAATATTTGACCATGTTGTCCCAACTCAGTAAACCATGTGTTTGTAATATTGTACAATGATGAAATATGTTGGGTTTTTTATCCAAAGTTTTAACAGTTTGTTTGTATAATGTATTGCAAGCCTGTGACCAGACAGGCAAACAGTAAGTGATATGAGAGAAAATCATAGAGTGCATGTACATTTTTGCTGACTGTGTGGACATCTGATGGCGAATGTGTCTAAAATTACTGAGGTTGAAGTTGATTCTGTTGCAGATCCTTTTGGGGGTTCAAAGCTCAAAGCCCCGCCCCCACGCACAAATCAGTTCCAAAAACTACTATTCTGTATTGAAATTGAGGGAGAGAAACGAGAATGTTTTTCTTATATTCTCTGTTTCTTTCAAATGTACTTTTGAGTATAAAACAGTTTTTAGATGTTTTCCATGTTTAAAATCTTGTTTTTCATTGACGTGAAGCAGACTTTGACCCCTACATATCAGCCACTCTTCTGTATTTACATGCAGTGAGGGAGACGCAATGAGCTCTACTGCAACATGTTGACTCGAGTTCTTATAGTAGTTTTCTTTATATTATAAATGCTATGTTAACTTTTGTTTTCCAAACAAACAGGTCACCAAGAAAGAAAGGCAGGAACCCATAAAAACGGTGACCATCACGCCGTCGGACAGCACCCACTTCCGTGTCATCCTGAGCTCAGAGGCCATGGAGAAAGATGCAGAGACGGAGAGGGAAGACGGCGACTCACCCGTGTGCACTATAGTCAGACCTGAGCCGCGTACCCCCACCGCTGCTGTAACGCCCGAGGGTCAGCTCTCAGCGGTCAGCACCACCTCCTCTCTGAGTCCCGTGACCCCCACAGAGTCCCTCAGCATCCTCCCGCCCAGTGTGGCGACGTCCACTCCTGCCAACAACCCACTGACCGATTCGCCCTCGAAGAAGAAAGGTGCCGTGCATATTGACTGCGTACGCGCTCGCCACTGTTTCCTGCTGCGCCCAAACACCAACTCCTCTGGTTTTAGGAGTCCCAAAAAGGAGTCAGCACCAAGGTCCAGAGGACATCTACCTGGATGACCTGAATGTGCTTGAACCCGACGTGGCTGCGCGCTATTTTCCCAAGAGGTTTGCATCTGCAAGAGTCTGCTTGACACGTTTTACTAAACATTTTGTACTCGAGTAAAACTGAAAAACCTCTTTTCTTTTGACACCAGTGAGTCTGAAGCAGCAAACAAACATTGGATGGACTCGGAGATCTGCTCTGGTTCACAGTCTCCTCAGTCTGTGGGCAGCGCCGCCGCCGACAGCGGGACCGAATGTATGTCCGACTCAGCCGGCGACCTTCCTGACGTCACACTGTCTCTGTGTGGCGGTCTGTCGGAAAACGCTGAAATATCTAAAGGTACATGTAAACGATCCTAATCCTCCTTAATCCAGGAGATTAATAGTGACACATGAGCGATACTAAAACATCCCGTCCGTGTTTTTAGAAAGTCTCAGCTGCTGTAACATATTTACACAATTGTTTTCATTTCATTGATTTGATCCAAACTTTTTATCTTAAACTTATTGTTGCGTTTTTGCAGAGAGATTTATGGAGCATATCATCACATATCAGGAATTTGCTGAGAATCCAGCAATTATCGATAATCCCAACCTGGTGGTAAAGATAGGAAACCGGTTTGTAAAGACTTTCCAGTGGTTTAAAGATCCACATGTGCACGGTTATTGCTGCTCTAACTAATATCTGTCGTCTTAGATATTATAACTGGACGCTCGCTGCACCACTGATCTTAAGTCTTCAAGCATTTCAGAAGAATTTACCAAAGGTACTGGGTTATTTTCATGTATTGGTTTTTTTCTGTGTGTGTTCCTGAGAACTAACTGGAGTTCTTGTGTTGTCAGGCCACAGAGGAAGCTTGGGTGAAGGAAAAAATGCCAAAGAAGTCGGGCCGCTGGTGGTTCTGGCGAAAGCGGGCAGACAGTACAATCAAACAGGTGCGTCTTCCCGTCTTTGGTTCTTTTATTATTTCTACTGGAGATGGATCACTGCAAAAATACTAAATCGGTTTCATTTGAATTCACAAGATCACAGTTTAATTTGATTTGCAGTTCAACATTGTTTGATTACAGCTTTGGCATGCATTATATCCTAAATGCATCTTTTGCTTTATAAAAACTTGGTTTGTATAAATATTTATTTACAATAAACAAATGTTTTTGTTTTCAGACCAGGACATTCTTACATTAAAACAGGCTTTTATCTAAAAAGAATAACTTTGAAAGTTCATCAATATGTGGATTTAAACCCGTGTTTTATTTTTTTAATAACTAATGTTCTTTAGGTTGTCCCCAAAAGTTTACTTTGGCCCTGCATTCAGAAGTCATAGTTGTTGTATTTTATGCTAGAGTCAGTGTTTTCCTACTTAATGTTGTTTTTCTGTGAATCATTTTTCTGTCAGTCGGAGACAAAGCTTGAAGCAAAGGAGGAGTGTCAGTCGATGGATGAAGGAGCCTCCGTATCTCAGGAGAAACTGGACTTACCGTATGTGACGACAAGCCTCCCAGTTTCATAATATCAGTCAATATTTTTTACATTCAAGCCAGCTTTGGACAGATTGAGTGGAGTTCCAGTGTTTGTTTTTTTTAAATAAATGTGTGGTTTGACCTGCTCGGCTGTGTAGCTCCAAAGCGGGAGACACATCCAGTGATGAGGAGGCGAAGGAGGTGAGCGCCGTGTCCTGTCAAGAGCGGCTGCAGGCGGCAGATGGTCAGCTCCACCCCGGCGCGCACACATACCGGAAGTCTCTGCGCCTTTCCTCTGAGCAGATCGTAAGCTTTAAATCCCCATCAAAGCAACCGTTTTAGGCTGTTTTTGTTCATAACCATTCAGATTCGATACTGTACTGCACGTTTTTCCTGCTTCTGACCACTAGGGGTCACTACAGATCAACGTGTTTATCATTTTGTGCTGCATTTCTGTTCACCATGAACCGGTCCCTCACACATGTTTTGTTTTTTTCGTGTTTTCAGGCAAACCTGAAGCTGAAGGAGGGGCCGAATGACGTGACGTTCAGCATCACCACGCAGTACCAGGGCACCTGTCGCTGCGAAGGAACCATCTACCTGTGGAACTGGGACGACCGAGTCATCATATCCGACATCGACGGCACCATCACCAAGTATGTTCCGCTGAGGGTAATCCTCTTTTAGAAGTTTAATTTTTGAGCTAGCTTGTTTTTTTTTTTTAAATAAAACTAACAAAAGATACTTTTATCTGTAGCAACAGCACTAGAAATACAAAAAATGATGTTTTTTTTTTGCTCTTCCTGAGCATTTATGCTGTACCTGAGCTTTATTTAAATGTGAAGAAACGAGGATCACAACAATCCAGAGATGACTGCCTGAGCGCTTTTCCTAATAATGAAAGTTACTTCAACACTCTTATTATTGGAAATGTCTCCCTGTCTGAAGCAAATATCAGGTCTCAAATGTCGGCGTTGATGAGGCGTCTTTAGAAAAACTGCCACTGCAGTAACCTTTTCTGGAGTCATCATGCTTGTAAACTCCTAGCTGAAAGGTTGGGAAAGCTCATTAAAATGATTGTAAAAAGTGATGAAAAATACTTCCTGTTTGGCTGGATTTTTAACGTTGATGATGATTCCACCTCCTTCAGAGGGTTTGGACTCGCTTCACTTCCACTTAAACAGCAGTTATACCACGGCCCGGGTGAACTCTCGATTCTGATTGGCTGCTGGGTGTGCATTAAAAAGTGATATACCACAGGGAAAACGCACGCCTAAAAAAGAAGTTCCGGTCACATAGCATAAATGTTCAATATTAGTCCGCTTTTTGTGAGAAAAGAGATCCAAACCAAAAAAATAACAAGAATAAAGGAATAAAAACGGGTTTAACATTTATTTCTTTTGTGACCATGGTATAAGTGGGTTAATAGCCTTCAAAGTGTGCATTATCAGAAAAAAACCACAGACGGTTCAGGCTTTCACATTGTGCGTTAATTTCTGATAATGCACACCTTGTCAGCCATTAACCCTTACATATTCGTGTGGCGTAATTATTCAAACACCAATTTATCGTGACGCTAGTTCCTCTGATGTTCCCGTTTGTGAGGCTCAGCCTCAGCCAGGTCCAGGTCAGCTCTACCTTACTATCTCTGTGACCTTAAACTACAGACTATAATGAGTCCCTTTACGTCCCAGTCTTTACCATTAAGAGACCTCAACCTCCCTAAGGGTTACTAATCCTCATTAGTGGAAGAAGACCTGCATTATTCTATATTTCTATCCCAACATTTGCATGTTTTAGGTTTTATTCACCCCCTTCTGAACTGTCTGGGAGTTATCAAACATAATTGAGTTTGAAGATGATGGGTAAACCCTCGTCTTTCTGCTCATTTCAGGTCGGACGTGTTTGGACAGATCCTTCCGCAGTTGGGGAAAGACTGGACCCACCAAGGCATCGCCAAGCTGTACCACTCCGTGGCTGAGTAAGTGACCCGACAGTGATGGACGAGGAAGCGGGTTTGGGAGTGCCGGCCTTCGGTTCCCAGCTGGCCTGGGGGGGGGAGTGGTGTTGTCATCTGATGAGTGACTCAACCATGACTGAATCACATTACACAAATGAACATCATGAACTGGATTTTACACAAGTATTACAAGACGGCGCTTGAGATGACTCAGACTCTCAGATTAGAAAATGATTTTGTTTGCAGCTAAACGGATTTTCCTATTGAGCAGATTTCTCACAGCCGTCTGCTGTCAGGAAGAAGAGGATGATGATGATGATGATGATGATCCCCACTGTCCGTATCCACAGGAATGGTTACAAGTTCCTGTACTGCTCTGCGCGGGCCATCGGCATGGCCGACATGACCAGAGGTTACCTGCATTGGGTAAACGATGGGGGCATCATCCTTCCGCGGGGGCCTCTCATGCTGTCCCCCAGCAGCCTTTTCTCCGCGTTCCACAGGTATAGGACCTTGTCGAACCCCGTAATGTCCAACAAATCCCCTTCGTCTCATCTGCTTCATTTCATTGTCCTCTCCTCATATGGATAAATGGATGGATGGATGCTGTATTTGTCATTCTCGCATGTACAATAAAATTGAAATCGCTCAGTGCATTATTCAATTAAAAAAACAAAGAATTTACATCTTGTTAATAAAAAAAAACTACGTAATTTACAGCTAAAAAAGCATCATTTAATCCCTAAAAACAAAGAAATTAGCACTAATTAATTTACAGCTACTAAAAGATGCCTTTTATTGTCGTGATGAGCTCATCGGTTTGAAGTTTTTGTTCTAAACTCCTTTGCTGTAGTTGAAATTCCTCTGAATACATTTAAACTGAAATGTTTTTTAAACTTTTGTCTGAATGAAGTCGTAGAAATACGTGTTTTTCATCTAAAAATCAGTTTGAGGCTGAGTTTTGTTAAATTGAGATGTCTCATCTCTGAACTTGAAACTTTGTGCTCCTCATGGAGAAATCTTGAGATCTCTTTGATGAATAAAGTGTTATTTCAATCAAACCTATTGCCAGAAACCTTTTCCCTTCCCATTTCTTGGTTTGGGGATGAAGGATTCAGTAAAGCAGTCGGTTGCAAACTTCAATGGGTTTTTCCTAATTCCTTTGTGCATTCTGCTAATGAAGCTTTGTTATTTTAGGGAGGTGATTGAGAAGAAACCAGAGATCTTCAAGATTGAATGCCTTACAGACATCAAGAACCTGTTCCAGCATAACAAGCGGCCGTTCTACGCTGCTTTCGGGAATAGAACCAATGTGAGTTTAGAAGCTTATCCATTTCTTTTTTAAGCCATCAGCCTCTGTGCGCTCTGGATTTCCAGTAAGGTCACGGTGTCACCTCAGCTGTCGGACACAATCGTGGGATCGGAGTCCCGGGGTGAACTGGATCCGACGCTCCCTGCTGGGACGTGGATCTCCAGTTGGGCACAGCATCCCATCTTCAGCTGTGCAAACACGGAGCAGAACTCTGCTGCTCGCCAAAGAAGAGACGTTTTGCCAACAGAAACATTTGTTTAGGAACATGGCGGGGTTGTGCAGCGGGCTGAACGCAAACAGGAAGTCTGTGGTTCACTAATGCGCTCTCTGTGTGCTTTATGGATGAGGGCATTAGCAGCGGAGAATAATTTACAAATTCTTTATATTTATTTGTGGAAATTGAGCAAAAATGTTTTGATGTAATCTAAAATGTAAAAAAGAAAAAAAAAAAGCCCAAAGGAGCAGGAATGAGAAATGCATAAAACCTCTGATCCTCGTCTCCATCCAGGATGTTTTCGCCTACAAGGAGGTGGGAGTTCCTGTGTGCCGGATCTTCACGGTTAACCCCAAAGGAGAGCTGATCCAGGAGCAGACCAAGGGCAACAAGTCCTCGTAAGTGGGTTTGTCGCGCTTGCAGCACAAAACCTCCCATTCCCTGATTCTATACATTTGCTTTTTCTTTTTGACAGTTACGGGCGACTCAGCGAGCTGGTGGAGCACGTGTTTCCTCTGCTGAGTAAAGAACAGAATGAAGCCTTCTTGATGCCAGAGTTCAGCTCCTTCTGCTTACTGGAGACAGCCTCTGCCGGAGATCAACCCCGACGACCTGCTCTGATCTTCACGGACGCCGTCCGGCAGAGAACCCCACTGCACCCGGTGCGTCTTTGGGACTGGCACGGACCGGAACGCACAGCACTTTGGTACACAAACAGGGTCTCATCCATCAGCACCAACAAAGACTCATCAGTGGAGATGATCGGCGCTGTGCTGCACCAGGACTTCCAGCCGTCTTCTCCTCAAATCAAAGCGTTCCTGTCGGGGACCGTTGAGGCTGAAGATGCATGGATGGACTCTGAGCATCCAGGTAGAAGAACATCCATCACATTTCCCAGGCACAAAAATGTAAATAAAAGTAGCATTCAACGTGAAAATGCGAGCTATACTTAAAGCTGGAGGGACGCTGAACACCAGGCAGAAGGAAGGCCCCCCCTCTATAAACGAGATGATCCTGGAGGCTGAGAAACACCAGAAAACGTCCCGTTTCCTTTGCTTCCTGTGGCAGAACGGTGAAGCGGACGTCAAAGCTCCTTTCTCCGCCTTGCTCTGGTTGGTGTTCAGAGTGTCACCTGCTCAGCGCCGAGTGCATGAATGAAGTTCAGCCTCAGCGATGACCTGCTGATCAGAAGAAGCAGCTAACAGGCGCAAACCGCCGTTTGAAGAGCGAGCCGTCTGCGTTTAACTTATTGATTTTCATTGTAATTCTTTTGTTTGTTTGAAAAAAGATTCCGATCGACGTTTTCAAACTGATCGCTGATCATTAACGTGCACTTACCAATAACTCTCGGGCCTCACATTATTATTATTATTTATTTTTTTTTTTCTTCAACGAAAGCTGCTTCCTTTGACAGTGAAACTGTGCGGCACTTCCTCGCGCTCGCCCTCGCATCTGCAGCTCTTAACGCAGACATGGATGTCTGAAGGAGGATTATGGGATGCGGTGGGCGTGCTCGGATGCGAGCGCCGTGTCGGGTTGTGTGTGTGTTTCTCAGTGAGAACTCCCCACGTGCACTTTGTTTGAGCTGCAGAACTCCTGCTAATGTTTAACTGAGCATTTATGAAGACTTTCCGTTTCTGTCATATCACTTTAAGGTAATGAGCAGCGATTGTGAGGGCGGGGGGGTGAGAACTGTATGAAAAAAAAAAACAAATGTTTTATTTGGGACGGTGCAAAGTTTGAAGGTCGCGTTACAGCTTCAGTGTCAGAACGTCGTTTGTGTGTTTTCTGGAAAAGAAACGGAGGAAGAGAATCGGTTGTTTCGTGGTTAACAGGCAATACTTGAGTCATTCCAGGAGGCGTTTTGAAGAGCTACCAAAAGGTTCATGTGTGGATCTGACCGTAGGCAGAACTGGAGGAGACGCTCTGCACCTGATAACAGTTTGAAAACCAAGCACAACTGGCTGCTTTAGAACCTCTTCTGCTCCGCTTGTTTGTTCTATAGAAAGTTTATAGTAGATTTATCTTATAATTAAAAGTAAATGAAAAAATTCCTTTCTTTCTATGAAAGTAAAGTATCTTGTGTGAAAACGTCACACTTCCTCCTCCGATCCCAGGATTTCTGATGTTTGGTTTCACTCGGCTGCTGTGGAAAACGATCCGGCGTCACGTTTTTCTGCCTTCGGTTGTGGTTTTCTCGTCGACGTGTACGATGTTTGTTGGGATGTAACGCTTGCGTTTGATTGTCTGACCCGCAGAAGAACTTGTTTGTGTGTTTGTGTTTCAGTTGTATAGAAATGTTTAAAGAACAAAATCACTTGTACGAAGAAGAGAATCGAGGACTAACAAAGTTAACCAGACTTGTGATCATATTTGTATTACATTTCTAATTGAAGACATTGGTGTGTGTCGTGTTGTTTTTTTTTTTTCTTGTTTTACTGCTCAAATCAAATAATTCGGGATGGGGGCGTCTAAACTTTTCCTATTTTTTCCCAACGTCACCTATTAGCCACTGCAGGTATTCCAGACTGGAAAGCTACGTTCACATTGGGCATGTGTGGCTCCAACCAAATTACGTCCATTTAGTAGCCATTTTTTCCGCCACGGGATTGGAACCAGACGGCGTTGGTAAGCAGGGATTTTCCCGAATCATCGTTTCTATGGCGACCACTACCAACCAATAAGGAGTGAGCTTGTTGGAAGTCCACACCTCTACTGCTTAAAGGCGAGCAACACGAAATCTGTCAAACGTTCTGAATGTTAGCAGGCTCCGCCCACTTTTATTACGGCATCTGATTGGTCAGTTTACACCTTGAAGGATTTTCACTTCAATAAAGTTTGGGGGTAAAACGAGCATTACCAAAAGCATCCAACCATTTTTCTAAAGCCGCTCTATTTGGGGTCACGGGCCTCCCGGAGCCTCACCCGGCACTGTTGGGCGAAAGGCTTGGGGACGTCCTGGACATGTCTGGTGCAGGGCCATGACCACACACACACACACACACACACATTTAGAGTCATCAGTTCACCTATGGAGCATGTTTGTGGATGATCATGCAAACTCCACACAGAAAGCTCCCAGCTGGAACTTGAACCGGGGCCTTCCTGTTGTTGGACAAGAGCGCTAACCACTGTCCCACAGAAGAAAAAAAAAATAAGATGAATGACTAACTCTATAGGAGTCTGAGATTTTGGCTTCTGGGAGCCAGCGGGTACTTCCTGTTTGGAACACCAGGGGGAGGAGTCACTCAGTCCAGTTCTTGTATACAATCAATGACGCACACTAGTGCTTCACAGGGACTTCTGGGAAATTGCTACGGTCAAAATTGTGGATCTGCACACCCTGAAAAAACGGTGACAAATGAGATACATTAATTTCAAATACATGCCTACTTTATAAAAGCATTCGAGTGAAAATCTGCAAAGTTTGCACCTGAAATACAAAAAAAACCCTTCTCTTTTTTTCCCAAATGTGAGTTTATTCTTCCTGTGCATTTATTGGTTTATTCATTTTCAGAGAATCTCCTGTGTTTTATTGGTTTATCCGTTTATTTCCCACAATAATTCCTCTGAAGGTTGATGGTTCTGTACATTGACAGTTTAACAGACATTCACAATCCATCCAAATATATTAGTGTGTGTGTTTTGCATACAAACTGAACATATAGGTGAAGAGTTTCTCTCTGACGTTTACTGATAAATAGCTGCTTCAATGGAAATCAGTCAAAAAGCCGCTTCCAAATGAGTCCTTGCCACCCCCCCCCCAGCTGCAGCTATCTTCTGGCCTGGGGGGCGTACAGGAAGACGGCGCTGTAGGTGGACAGGATCTCCCGGGCCTCGCCTGTCGCCAGCTCGCCTCCCGTCCTCATGAGACCGACGCGGTCTCCTTTCCCGAGGGGGAGGATTAGGCTGAAGGACACGGAGCCCCCGCAGCTGCAGGCCCCCGCCGCCTCCGAGCTCCGCAGCCTCTGGACGCTGCGGTCGGACACGGACAGCACGGCCTCCACGCGCTCGCCGAGCTGCGCCGTCAGGAGGCCCGAAACCAGGTAGCGGCCGTCCTGTGGAACCGAGAAGATCCCTGCGGGATGAAAAGAGGGAGGTTCCTTACAAATGTTCACGTCTGTCACACCACAAACCCTAACCCCCCCACCACCCCTAAATCCATCAAATCTTTGCTCTGTCCTTCAGCGTGACAATCCCATAACCTCTCCTGCAATATTCAGACTTGCTGACATCTAAAAAAAAAAAAAAAAAAAGATCAGGAGAAAACTTTCCAGAGTTGAACACGCAGCAGGAGGAACAGAGGAGTTCCACAGATCACGTCTGTCGTCATGGTTTCGCAACATCTTAATGCAGGTATGGCCTTACAGGTGAAAAGGGGTGGAAAAACGCTCTTTACGGGTCACCGGGTGACCCACACCCCCTTCAGGTGGCCCACACCCCCTCAGGTGACCCACACCCCCTTCAGGTGACCCACACCCCCTCAGGTGACCCACACACCCCTCAGGTGACCCACACCCCCCTCAGGTGACCCACACCCCCCCTCAGGTGACCCACACCCCCTCAGGTGACCCACACCCCCCTCAGGTGACCCCCCCCCCCTCAGGTGACCCACACCCCCCTCAGGTGACCCACACCCCCTCAGGTGACCCACACACCCCTCAGGTGACCCACACCCCCCTCAGGTGACCCACACCCCCCCTCAGGTGACCCACACCCCCTCAGGTGACCCACACCCCCCTCAGGTGACCCACACCCCCTCAGGTGACCCACACCCCCTTCAGGTGACCCACACCCCCTCAGGTGACCCACACCCCCTTCAGGTGACCCACACCCCCTCAGGTGACCCACACCCCCTCAGGTGACCCACACCCCCTTCAGGTGACCCACACCCCCTCAGGTGACCCACACACCCCTCAGGTGACCCACACCCCCCTCAGGTGACCCACACCCCCCCTCAGGTGACCCACACCCCCTCAGGTGACCCACACCCCCCTCAGGTGACCCACACCCCCCTCAGGTGACCCACACCCCCTCAGGTGACCCACACCCCCTCAGGTGACCCACACCCCCTCAGGTGACCCACATTCCCTCAGGGGACCCACATTCCCTCAGGTGACCCACACCCCCCTCAGGTGACCTACACCCCCTCAGGTGACCCACATTCCCTCAGGTGACCCACACCCCCTCAGGTGACCTACACCCCCCTGTGACTGAGGTTCATCATGGCCTTAACTATTACCAGCTCGCCTAAAATCAGATCAACCCCCATATGGAGCACAAGTAAGATGTTTCTTATGGATTAACCTTTGTGCTATCTAGTGGGGTCCAGATGACCCCACTAGATAGCATAAGGGTCAAGGTGGAATTTACCCGGAAAGTTTTTCGTTTTTTATAGTGAGACTTGGGTCCATTCTGTTTTAAAAATGCCTCATTTCAGAGCATATTTGGAAAATAAGGTGTGGCGGTCCCTGTGATACCTCCTTTGGCAAAGGGGGCGCTTTACGATGCAATCCCACAATTCTGGGGTATATTCAGGGGTGTCCAGACCCGACAGGCCCCGTCCCGCCTGCAGCAGGGTCAGACGAGCGTCACCAGGAGAAGCGGCCACGCCAGAGGCCTCGGACGCTCAAACATGCTTTTATTTCTCTGCTTAGCTGCTGCTGGAAATCAAAGGTGGACACTTTTTACGGCAAACTTCAATGAAAAGAAAAGACTTTTGACAAACGGGGAGTTTATGTTCTCCAGGGTTATCTGTGGATTTTGGAGATGGTTGACGTATAGGATGACCTTTATTTCTGCTGTCGCATGCGATTCGCTTTAGGAAAGGCAAACATTTCAGGGATTGTTCTGATTTTATTGTAATTATTTGTTTCAGTGGATTTTATATTTCCGACATGTTTCTGCCATGCCTACATTTCCCACAATGCATCATGTTTGTTCACATAGAAATCCAACATTTGGTTTTTGTTGTTGAACTTCGGAAACCCCTCCTTCACTTCTCAGACATCTTTGTTTTGGGTGTACCTGTGTGGGGGTCGTAGTGTCCGCCATCATTAACCAGCACTTTGTTGAAGCGGATGAAACCAAAATCTCCCGTAGAGGGGGGTTGCTGAGTGAGACCAACGGAGAAGGAGAAGGGGTCGGTGAAGGCGCCGGCGGCCACTGAGACGAAAGAAAACACAAATTATGACCAACTGTAAACGTGACGGACGTCTGAACCAAAACCCCGCCTTGGATCGGTCTAACCGGGAGAGACGGGGGGAGCTTGATGCACCGACCTCCAGAGGACTTCCGCTGCCCCGATAGCTGCAAGACAGAGTACTGGCTGTAGAATTCTTTCTGTTCACAGATCTCTTCTTTATGCAATATCTGGGAGCCGCAAAGAAAAGTTCATCCCTTCACTTTCACCCTGAAATGTTTCCACATCACCCAGAGTCAAAAGTTCTTTTCGCAATCCTAAAACTCTTCCACAATCCTCCCACACTTTCTCCAACCAAACAGCCACATCTCACTACCTCGCCCTCCCAGGATGCTCATTATTCACCCCATTTCACGTTTTGCTGCAACACGCTGATATGAAACAAACTGGGGATGAAGGTGGGAGCTGGAGTACCTCTGCCGTCAGGATTGTACCACGCCGGCTGCACAGGAGGAGGAGGAGGAGGAGGAAGATATCCTGGGAAGAGAAAAAGCCCTTTTATCGTCATCTGAAGGCAAAGGTTTGAGGCTTTTTAACACAGAAGGGGGAGGAGCTTAAAGATTGGGATGCAGCATCAATGACTGAAGTTTGTTTCATTTAAATCCCCTTAAAAGCCTTTCAGTCCCCTGAGTGTTTGAATGCGCCATGAAGGATCATGGGAAATAAAGAAAAAATGAAACGAAATCGAAGCAATTGTGCTGGAAATGAACGTTAATAAATCGAATTTCAGTCTATCTGGTATTGTTCTCTGTTTTTTTATCTTATTAAAGATAAGAAGTGAAACAAAATTCTACTTTCAGCACGCTGCAGTCAGTCAAGTCAGAACCCCTCAAATCTGTGCAAAACTGCTTTTCTAGAGATTGAATATGTGTTTTTTATTTATTATTGTAATTGCAGGGGTAATTAAGCTGTGAACAAGGTGAGGAATTTAACATTTCAACCCATCAAGTTAACATCTTTTTCAAAAAATCTTTTTTCAATGACTTACTGAAACTAGCCCATTGTTGCTATCTCTCTGTTAAATTAAAAAAAAAGGTTTTAAACAGGATAATGAACTCTCCTTCAACACCAAATTCCTCTAGATCTTAAAGGTTTGAATCCAGGAAATGGGTAGAAATTCCTTCTTAAAGTCAGTAAAAATCATCAAATTCTGATTAAACTGGGACATTTAGCTGAGTATTCAGTGCACAGAGTCACTGCCTCCTTTGTTCTGTGTTATATTATACATTATTACATTATATACGGTCTCTTAACTTTTCCTTCAGTCGTTTCTGAATAAAGGTGGGGAGGGGATTGGTTGTTCTGGCCCAAAAAAAGCTCCTCCAGAGCAGATTTAGGGGAAAACCTAAATATACGCTCCACTCTAGTTTATAAGAGTGAGTTGAGTCTTCCAATTATTTGGGAAAAAATGCCTGAAAAGGCAGGCAATATAAAAAGAAACTATGTATTTTACTTTAATTTGAGGTCATTTTGGATAATATATATATGGTCCTCTGATGTTAAATGTAACGCATCTTTATGGTAGTTATCCCTTCAGATCCTGGAGGGGCAGGACTCGGCTCCTGTGCTGCTCAGACTCGTCTGAGCTCGTCTTGAAAACTTTGAAAGTGGAGAAATAAAAGTTGCAAAAGCCAAATCTGCAGACTTTAAGAGACTAAAACTCTGAAAAAGAAATGCAGAATCCTTAAAGAAGTTCTGCACCACAGAAACATGTTTATCACCGATGCGTGTGGCGTCCGTCTCACAACCGTCGGTTGGGTTACATCGTCTCCGCTGCGTCTCCGCTGCTATCCCCATGTCATCAACATCCAAAACTCCCCCATGCTCTCTCTATCTTCACAGATTTCTTGTAAAATTGCACGTTTTTTGTCTTAAATGATGTTTGTACTTTCAAAACAAAGTTTTTGTCATGAATGGCGAAAATGGACACTATGTTGTCTGTGGTGTTGGCGTGTGTTATCGCGTCACCGCAAACATGGAATACATTTTTTCTAAACCCTTTTGTTTTGAAACCTGTACCCGTTTCCTGTTTCTCTGGCTTTTTACCAAGAAATTGACGAGTTGACGGACCAGAAATAGAACTTCTGCCTAAAGCTTGTGTTGCGTTGTGGTTCGTTGCGTTGCGTTGCGGAGGGCCGGATGTGACACGGATGCAGACATGACAGATGCAATGTAAACGTTCCCATTGATCAATGAATTTCCTATTTTTTTGTTTCAATGCAACGGAGATGCACCGCAGACGCACTGCAGACGCACAGCGGACGCACCGCGGACGCACCAGTGGGAATCAGTCTTCACACCGTAGAACATTCATGAACATCCAAACATTCCTAGATGGACTGACGAGAACCGACCTGGAGATCCTGCAAAGCCTTTAACAGATTTCCTAGCCGAGTCTTCGGACCCTCTGCGCACCGTCACCCGGCTGATGTACCCGGGGGGTCCCGCCTCCCCCGTCTCCACCACGGGCCTCACAGACTGAACCGGCTGCTGGGCTTTGGACGGGTCGCTCGGCGGGCTGATCCTCACCACGTTGACCCTGGGATCGGACGGCTGAGGCGGGAGGACGATGGGGATGTGGATTTGCTGGATTCTGGTTCTGGATTTAGATGGATCTGGGAAAGAAGCGACCGGCTTGTCCGGTCTCAGGTTCATTCCTGTGGACGGACAAACAAATAAACTTGAAAGAAGTCAACAGTCCCGCCCACAAACACAGCTGGGGTCCTTAAACAAGCATTTTTACCCGCCCAATCTCGTATGAAGCTTTATCTAAGCATCAGCAACAGAACGACGGTCCAAATCTGTGCTGACCTCCCTGGAGCATTAATACCCTGCATGAAAGCAAATTGGGACGGTCAAAGAAATGAGTTTTAGGCTTCCCGGCGGTGGCGGCGGCCTGGCGGAACCCCTGTGGGCACAGACAGACATCAGCTGCACCGCTCAAGTCAGCCTGAAGAACGTCCTGAGGACAAACAGCCGGTTTCAGTCGGGCGTCGAATGGATTTCTGTATTTAAATAACACAATTAGAGCGTCCAGAAAATGTCAACCTAAATATCAGATGTTTAATAAGGTTAGAGGCTAACGAAAGGGTCCGCCGCCAACGACGACGGCAGAGCAGAAAAAGTTCCACATCAGAGGAGAAGCAGGTTTCTAGGAGAAGACTGCCTGGATCAGCACTGACAGCCATGCTGGCTCTAGAAAAGGCGTCCCGACGGCTTTCCTCTTCATTTAGACTAAAGTGGGTTTGGTTAATCTGAAAATTATACAAAGTTTGAGGATTTCTCTTCTTTAGCGGCGCTCGCTGAATGAATGACGGCTAATCTATCCTGATTTTTAACCCTAAGTCTTCCAAAACCTTTTAAAGCTTTTTTTTTTCTTCTACTTTACCATGTCCTCTGTTCATTTTTCTTTAAAACTCTTTTTGATGCTTGATATCCATCTTTTAGTACAACCACAGCTTCGTCTTTCTACAGATATTCTTCTTTTTACACAATCACTCAAAAAATGAAACTGAAAACTCAATTCTGAGAGGAACTTTTTTGTTTTTACTGTAAAAATTGAGATCAAACCGTTTTTATGTTTTACAACAAAGAGACAAAATAAAACTGTGTTGATCCGCAAACGAAGCAAAGATGAGGTCAAAACTCTGCAAAAGGTACAAAGACATATTCTAGCAGTAGTCAGTTATGTCATATCTGTTTTTGAAAAGAGTTATGACGCCGTGTGACCGAGCGGAAGAGTTTAAGGTTTTAATAAACCTTCATGTTTGATTCTGAATGACAGCTATACTTATGGGGGGGGGGGGTCACTCCTCATCGTCACTATCAGGCGTTCGTATTTAATGACACATTTTCTCCTTGTCCTGTAAAATTGGTGAATTTGAGGGGAAAGAATCTAACTTTTGGTGGGGAGCGGGGATCAAACCACCGACCCTTCAACCTGCTCTACCGCCTGAGCCACTGCAGCCAAGTCTGTATTTAACAGTGATGTAACAACTAATAAACTAGAAGGAGCTGCATTTCCAGAAGAAAATACAGCGTTGAATGAATGAAAATGAAACCTAAAGGGTAATAAATGGCAAAAAAAAAAAAGAAATGATCAAAGTCGACCATAAATAAAGTGAAAACAGCAGAATAACAGAAAAAGATGTTTGTGAAAAATGTCAGAGCCGGGTATCGAACCAGTGAGCTTCTACACCAAGGATTCCTCATGGATTTCAATGGAGGTAAAAATCCTGGAATTTCTGGAAAAGTTCAAGGATTTGAAGGACATAGGTGGAAAAAGCTGAACATTTGAATGGTTGAACGGTTGAAATAGATGAAACATTGTAGAAAAATGGAGGAAGATACAAGAATAAAGAAAGAGAAACAGGAAAACAATGATTGAAGGATTTATAGCATTTAACCCATTAACAACATGAGAGACATTTCTAAATGAGATCAATTATAATCCATCCACGGGGCGACAGTAATCCATTATTATTATTATTATCTTTGGATTGAGGCTTGGTAGGTAATCGACCGTCACAGAGATCAACACGCGTGTGATGTCAGCAGAAACTGATCATTCCAACAGGGGGAGGACAGAGACTTGATTGTGCAACAGAAAACCTGTTGATGAAAACACATTTTGTTTTTTTCCACGTGTGAAATCTGCAATAACTGTGCGGCGTGAACCCCCCAGGACTCGACCGTCCGTGACCGCCATCCAGCTGCAGATCAAAGCGTGTTGAGGTCAGAGATTCAACCACTTTTCCCTGAACGAACCCTCAGCAGTCTCTGAATTTACCGCTGAGGCTGCCAATCACATCCGCTCTTTAGAGTGACATAGGAATAACACCCTCCTCCTCCTCTTCTTCCTCCTCCTCCTCTTTATTGTTGTTTTCCTATAACTTCTAAAATGAAAGTTTCCAAAAGGTTTTTCAAAGGTTTTGGTTTGAAACAGTACATGTGACAACTGTTGGAATAAACCCTTGGAACTGTAAATAGTTTTGTCTCTCCACATTTGACCTTTGTCACGAGACACAGACTCATAAAACGCTTTTAACTAGACGTTTGTGATGTCTGCAGGCAAGAAATGACAACATTGACCTCTCAGAATTGAGTTTTTTTGTACAGTTTCAGTTCATTGTAGAATGATTGCATAATAGAATGGAAAAATAGGTTAGAGCTGGGTTGCACTAAACCCAATGAAATTTGAAAGTAGAAAAGAAAATCTCAAAGGCCTCGGACTACTGAGAGTTAATTTACAAAGCGTCTGTCTTCCATATATGGTCATCCTGCGGAGGATCGACCAGCTCAACGCGTATGCAGAAGACGATGCAGTATCGATGGGGGGTGGAGAGGACCTTGAGGAACATCACATGGAACTCAAGAACCTAAAGCTTCCCTAAAGACCAAGACCGATCTGAAGATCCGAGTCAAGATTCAAGATTCAAGATCACTTAATTAGTCCCCGAAAGGAAATTTAGTAGTAAATTTAGTAATAAATGTAGTAAATTTAGTAGTAGAGTCCTTCAGTTCCACGGAAAAACCAACGAAATCAAAGCGTTCTCCTTCGTCTGCCTTTACTGAGCAGACAAACGGGGTCAAACTGTTCCTGTCAGCAGCTTCCTCGTGGTTCCGTCTGACAAACCAGCCGCCCGCAGGCTGCGGCCTCTCATGACCGCCAACAAGAGCGCCTTTGTTTGGACTTGCAGACGCAGGGATGGAGCCAAACCAACAGAATCGGGATCCGCAAAGTGAGAAACGATGATGCAGCAATTACAAGAAAACGCAGACAATAAGACCTCCATCCATCCATCCATCCATCCATCCATCCATCCATCCATCCAGCTTCAGAACGCGCTGATTCCCTCTTGGGGTCACCAGCAACACCCCAGCTGCTGGGTAAAGGCGGGGTGCAGCCTTTCTGGCTTCTTGAGGATCCTCATTTCTTCCAGGATCTTTTTCCTGTACTTCAAGTTCTATACTGACAAGTTCTAAATCAGATGCCTCAGCAAAAGTAGGTGGAACCTGCTGGCCACCGATGTTAGACAGATTTTGTGTAGCCTGCTTTGTGTAGTGGTAGGGGTGTGGCCTTCCTACAAGCTCACTCCTGATTGGCGAGAGGAGTTGCCATAGAAGCGATGACTCAGACCGACTCGGACCAATCACTGCTCACTGACGTCTGGGTCGCCAAAATAAAATAAAAAAAAAAAAGGTGGCCGAATTGACTTCATTAGGTTGGAGCCAGATGTAAACCGTTCCAGCTGGGATTTGAACCAGAGCCTTTTCCGAAACCTTAGGTTTGCGAAAGAAGAGCACCGACCACTGCACCACTGTCACCGACAGACGAACATGAAAACTTCACACAGAGAGTGAAAGCTTTCAAGAATCTTCGCTCAAAGTGGACAGATTTGCTCTCTTCCTTTGGAGTGGCGGCTAAATGAGGACTCCATCCAGGGCTGACCCCCAACCCCCCAAGCCAGAGTTAATTATCTGACTTATCACTAATCACTTCTACTGGCGGTAAATAATGGCGTGTCGCGGCTGCAGGAAACATGGAGGAGCATCAGAAAGTCGATATGATCCTAATGTGTTTGGTCTGAGACGGTTGAATCAGTGCAGCCGTTACATTTTTTTTACCGCAAGAGCCGAAGAGAAAAACGAATTAAACTCAGCAGTCACGGAGGAGTTCTTCATTTCCTCTCTGAGCCTCCTTCAGGACGCCACGCCGTAGATCCCCCCGACCGGCTCTGCGTGTCTCTGCGGGGGGCCAGAACCAGACGTTTCCCACGGCGTGTGACGGGGAGACGCCGCCCCGGGAGGGAGCAGGGTGGCAGCTGGCGGGTGTGGAAGTGATGTCACACTCAGTCATCCCTCTTTTTCTCACCGTAATTTGATCCATTTTATTCCCTGAAGACATTTCCAACAGTTTCCATGATTCGTTTTGACATTGATTCATTATTTTCATTAAAAAAATAGTAATTTGTTTGGTTGGAAAAACAGTTTTTTACATAATTAGGGATTTAAACTCCACACAAGTGGAAGTTTAATTAGCAAAATGAGACGTTTTGAAATCCTAAAACCGACTGTGTGTGTCAGACGCGCATGTGTGCGACTTCAGAAAGCCTTCATGTGTCTCGCCGCTCTTTTGTAGTTCCTCATCACAGCAGACACACCATCTTCATGCCCGTCCCTCCAATAAATCCCCACAACGATCAGCCGCAAAGCATTGATCCGTGAAATCAAAGACTTCATTCTATCCCACCCCTAAAAAAAAAAAAAAACAACGCAGCTTTCCTCGTTTCCTGACGGCCTCTTCTGCCGGGTTGCACTTTAAGAAACGAAGGGGAGCGAGAAGCTCTTTCTCATTCCCGGAAGGACAAATTGGAGGTGAAAAGTGTGCAGAGAGGAGTGGAGGAAATGAAAGGAAGGAGAGGACCCGGGTACGAGCCGGACTGGGTTCACAAACGAAGCTTCAGTCAGGAGAAAGAAAGAACGGCGAAGCTGATCAGCCACTATGTGCTCCAAACGCCTACGGAGCCCCAAAAGGGACATCGAAGAAAAAACTAATCAACGTTAATAAAAAAAAAAAAGAACTACCTGTGCGCACAAGACCATAATTGGTGAGCACTAAATCTGCACGATATAAGGAAAACTCACCATATGTGATATTAGTGATCAATATTGCGATACATGAACAGATAGCAGAACAACCCAAATCATCATTTCACTGCAGTTTAATTTAAATAAGAGTCAACATAACTAGAATTATACTCCAAATGAAACTAGTCCACATGGGAGACGAGCATCTAACATAAAAATGCTTCATCCATATATTGGTTTTTTTACCCCCCTCCCCCTTCTACAATCACCCTCCTAACCCCCCTCTCTAACATCCCTCTCTCTCTTCTTCCCTCCTTTCATTTTCCGTCCGGTTCAACAACAAAAAAACTGTTACAAATAGGATTAATTTGAAGAAAGTTGAGCCTAAACTACAGAAGGAGTTTATTCAAATATACCTCTGGTACCTCTGTCTGCTCAGCTGTTGGACCGGACAGAAAATAAAAGAAATGGGGCCAAAATAACAAAAAAGACAAAATCCACAAATGAAATCAAAGCAAACGTGTCGGACTATGCAAAGGAAGTTTTCAAATTATTATGGGATGGCCACAGACAGCTTGTCTGCCGTTTTATGGCAAAGTGTAAAATTAGCTGATTTTCCCACTCATTCATTCATTCATTCATTCATTCATTCAATCATTCATTCATTCATTCATTCATTCATTCAATCATTCATTCATTCATTCATTCATTCGTTCATTTTCTAAACCGTTCTGTCTCTTTCTGGGTCACGGGCTGCTGGAGCCTATCCCGGTCACTCGTGGGCGAAGGCAGAGGACGTCCTGGACGGGTCGGCAGTCTGTCGCAGGGCCACAATCACACACCCGTGCACACTCACACTCACACCAATGGACAATTTTAGAGTAACCAATGAACCTATGAAGCATGTTTTTGGACGATGGGAGGAAGCCGGAGAGAAAACCCACACATGCACGGGGAGAACATGCAAACTCAGACTTTTCCAATTTTCCACAATGTGGGAAAAGAAAACTTTCGTTCGAGCGATCTTCACAAAATTTTACACACATGCTTCCAGTCTACACTGTACAACCACTTCCCAAGTTCCATTAACCTTTGACCTCGGGAACATGGCACATTTTTTTATCAGAACATTATGAAATTTGTTATGAACCCCTGGCTCATGCTCAGTGAATTGATATGACCATATTAGGACTGTGGGCGTGACTAGCAATAAACCTGCCAAGGAAATCCAAAAATGGACTCTTGCTGATTTGTCTAAAAAATTACATAGATGTGTTCGTTACTTCGAGGAGACCAAAAAATAAAATGGTTCCTATGGAGATAAAACTAACAGAAAAGCCGCCATTTTGAAAAAATTGCCTGTGAGCCATATAACGCTGCTCGTGGCTTTAATTTAATTTTAATGTTCTTTTACAATTTCCTTTTCCATGATCATTCCTTTATTATTTTTATACCATGTCTCTGTTAATGCTTCATGCTTGAATACTCTCTGTGCAGGAAGTGTGACAAACAAATAAAGTTGCCTTGTGGTAAAGATCCGCCTATAAAAGAGCAGAAACTCTTCCTGCATTTCTGGATTTGAAGACACTGATGCTGATTCACCGTCAGACTCAGCAGCCAGATCTCTTGTCAGAGACGGATCTGTGTGGGTGGAAACAAATGAAAACAGATGCTTTACACCGCGTCCCATCAGAGAGGAACCAGCCAGAGCCGAACACTACAGTTGTTCTGGGCAGAGCTCCTGGGCTGCAGCTGCTGCCGGGACGCCGCCGCCGCCAACATTTTGCAACTTCCCTCTCACAGCTCTATCCAGCCGTCACGTTGCGTTGAGGCAACGGCGTTCCAGTTTCGTCTTTCAGTCGGGTGTTACAACACCTCGTCTGTTCTCAGGCTCCTCGGGGTCTCCGTGTGACTGTGAGCAGAGAATGAACTCAGACAACAGCGACGCCGACTGCCCGCCACACCCACCAAGTTTAGAACGCTTTTTTCTTACGCAGACAGACTTTAAGCTGAGCCACAAACCAATGTCCTTCTCTGGAGATGAACCGAGGAATGAACGCACCACAGAAACCTGCCTGGAAAGAGATTCAAGTTCCCTTTTTTCATTCTGGAGCTGATAATTTAGCTGAAAATGGTTTTAAAAAAAATAGAAGAAAAGATGGGCCACAGCTGACCCAAACGCTCTGGCTTCAGTCCAAACGTTAAACCACTTTAGTGTGACTCTGAAAGTCTGGTCACCAGCGACGACTGTGGTTAAAATGTCAAAACCTCCAATGTATTCAACCAAAACCAGACGTGAACCCGAACGACCAAAGAGATTGAGGTCAAATGCTGCCAACACTTTCACGAAACCAATTTCAACTTCTTGACTTTATTCTTTGAGAATCCAAAAAATATTAAACAGTTTATAAACAAAGCGGTTTCTGCTATAAAGATCTGCGTTACAACAACACATATTTACTTTCAAAAACGTTCCTTTTCTTTGTTATTCTGCTCAGCTCCATCCTTTAAATAACCCACGCTCTAAAAACAGCAGAAATCTGTCAGCCGTCTCCTCGACTCTGCACGAATTCACACATCATTGCTGCAGAAATGACATTTCATTAACACCAGACTATTACAGAGAATTATGTTTAGAAACATCGGAGCAAATTTGCTTTTAGTTAACCTCCTGATGTCGCAGCTGTTAATAGTTGGAGCGGAGTTATGTCTTAAACGAAAAAGTGAAACATGGTGGCATCATCTGTTTGATGGCTGCAGCTAAAGGAACCACTGGAATTGGACGGATTAAAACATACAATAATTGTAAAGCTGGTTGTAATTATTGAAAGTATTCATTTAAAATCTTGAAAAGTACTTTGGCTTTTGAAGGCAGCCTCTGCTGTTGAAGTTCCTGATTTTTACCCTAAAAAGCGACTTCAAAAGCCAGAAATATTCCAGTCATATGAAAACAACTGTGTCAAATTTAATAGTAAAGCTGCAAACAAATATTTTAATGGCAGCGTTTATCTTTGTTGTATCTACATAGCAACCATTTGATTTTTTGGTCTTGTGGAGGTGACGAACAGGTCTGTCGTTTCTAAAAAATATCTGCAGAAGTACATTTTTGAGTTTCCTTAGCAACGGAGGTTTCTGTTAACCACGCCCACATTCCAGACATGTTCATATCGGTTTGTTCAGCATGAGCCAACAATTCCTGTATTACATTTTCAAAACGTTCCAGTAAAAAGTTGGTAAACACCATGTTTGGGATCTCATTACGCTTACGCCATTTAAAATCTACAAAATTTAAAACCAACCCTTTTCCCCACGTAGCTTCCCAACAACGCTCAAGCAGTTTGGAGCCAAATCCGCAGGACGACTTTAAATTCCTGGCTTGTACTAAGGAGGATTTTTTATTTTTTTATTTCAAGATGACGGCCTCTTCCTGAGGTCAAAGGTCCACAAAACTTTCGTCGTGGTTGAAAACTTAAGCCTTAATCCCCCCCCCCGATATTGTACGAAAATGTGAAAATCAACAACACTTTGCCAAAGAAAAATGGCTGTCATGCTGTAAGTCTAGTGGCCATCCCATAATAGTTTCAAAACCTTCTTTGGATATCCCAGATCCCCCATAAGAGATATTCTCGCTGTGATGTCATAATTTGTTTGGGAGGGTTTGTCCACTATGCCCTAAATTCCTACTTCACCGGGTCCTAGGGGTGTGCACGTTTTGGTGAGTTTTTCAGTATGTGGTGGTGGGGGGGTCTGCTCAAAGGTGCAGTGAGAGAGATGAATCATGAAATCTGAGGTCATTTCTGAAGCAAAAACTCGTGTTTCGTCAAATATTCCCATGCTTCCTTTCTGATTTACAGCCATGAAGGCGTTGGACCTTTTTCCGCTCGGTACGGAGGTGTTTGGTTGTGTAAGAAAGGGAGGACCGGCGATGGGGCCCTCCGGTGACATCACAGCTCGGGCTGTGAGGCATCTGGTTCGGGGTGTGGAGCCCCACTTCTCTGCTGAGACCGCCTCCAGTGTAATGAGGACCAGACTTCTCGTATCAGGGTGAGGTCAGCCCCCGGGAATCTCTGAGAGGTTGTCTGTGTGTGTGTGTGTGTCTCTGTGTGTGTTTGTGTGTTCTCTGTGGTAACAAAAAAAAAACCTTGTCTCGGTGAAACAAAGAAGATCTCGCAGCTTCATTACGAGAGGGGAACGGATGAACCAATGACCCCCCCAACCATCTAAAAGTGGAGGGATTGTGTAAAAATGTCAGCTCCTATTGACCCGATCTTTGTTTATAGCGATTCTGGAGAACTCTCGGGGCGGCGTAGCTCACAGTGAGGGCCTCCATGCATATTGAATGACACGGTGAAGGCCAGCACAGGAGAAGCTGCTCGAGTCCTCCCACCATGGGAAATACCCCGAGCCACTCACAGGATCTAATCCTTTCCTCCAATTAAAGCGAGGAAATGGAGGGCATTACATGAAGGGTTATCTCCCGGAAAAGTTTTAGTTTACACAGATCCTAATCGCATTCCATGGACCCGTTTCAGTGGAAGCAGGCAAGCAAAACATTTTCATTTTTTCTCAAACTTTTACGTCTCCAAAAGTCTGAGAATGTCAACGAAAAGTCCGGTAATGAGGCTGACTTTCTGCCCCACTCTGTCCCTTTGACATCATGGAGATGAGGGTCATAAAGGTCATCCCGGCAGAAGGTGGAGCTTCTCTTCACGCCGGTCCCAGCCGAAGAGCACCACCACCGCCACAGTCTTCACCCCGCCAGGAGGTTGGACACGAATCTCATCCTCTATTTCTCAGAGGAGGCTTCACCCCAAGAGCTGTCACTATGGCAACAGCTCCTCGGGTGAGATTTCTACAAAACACAGCAGTGCACTTGACTGTTCGATGCACAATACTGTTGTTGTCATGATTTGTTGGAATACAAATGATCTCTATCTGGAAAGTGTAAAAAATAACAGCATCAGAAAATGTTTTTACTGTAGTTTGACTGTAATAGAAAACTGGAGTGATTGGCCCCTCCCCCTAACAGAAAGTACCCTCTTCCCATAGACTTTGGAGAAATAAACAGCTGTTAGTCATTCTATTGGTCAACAGAACCATTCTTGTCCTGATACTTTTTCTTTTTAAAATGTGCTTTGGATCATCTTACTATTTTTTACATTTTTTTTAGTGCCAGTTATTCAAGCTATAAACTGGCCACACAAGAAAAGTAGGCGGAGCCTGCTGGCCCTCATGTCCAACATTCAAAATGTTTGACAGAGAGACAGATTTCATCAGTGGTAGGGGTTGACTTTTGGTTGGAGGCAGACGTAAACGTTTTGTACGGATGGCGTCACACCTTGCTAGCTCCAGTTCTCAGTTATGGTTAATGAGTTTGACTTTGAAATCCGAAAAGGTTAGAAATCTCCTGAAACTGTATCTGGTCAAAGCATCCACTCACCTGGCTCTTTGGCGGCCACGTCCCTCAGGACATCCTTGGGCATGTTGGACAGCTGTGCCTGGAGCTTGTGCAAAGCGTTCTGCAGGTAGGCGATGTTGGCGCCGTGACTCCCGCAGGTGGCGTTCATCCTGTAGACACGGTGCTGGAGATCCACCACGTGCCTCCCCAGCCCTTCTTTCAGATTCCTGACGTTATCGGCGACCCCGTCTAGCTTCCCGCACATCTTTTCCAGCTTGGATACTCGTTGGTCCAGGGCCGACAGACCCTGTGCGTTCAGCCTGCCGTGCATCAGCTGGGATGACATCTCCACGCTCAAAGTGTCCAGTTTGTTCCTCAGCTCGGTCACCTGGGGCCTGCTGGCGTCCGCGGGAGCCCACATGGTTTGCGTCCGTCCGCCAGGTCCCCTCGGCCCTTCATGGCAGCATGTTGAGTTGATTCTGTGCACGTCCCGGTCATAATTCGCCTGCGAGTCGCCTAATCTCTTCACAGTGCCGGCCAGGCTGAGCATGTTATTCTGGAGGTTTATCTGCCCCTTCTGGAAATCCTCCATCATCTTCATGTGCCTCTCGGTTCCTGCTGCCCCCCTCCCAACAAACTCCTCCAGCTGCTTGAGCTTGTCAGTGTTGGAACGTACGTTTGTGCTCAGAACATCCAGCTCATTTCTGTGCCATTTCAGGTCCTTTGAAACGTTGTCTTCAGCTTCAGGTGATCCTCCCTCCCTCACTTTGACTCCTGAACATCCAGCAGAGCATACATCCCCAAAGGCATTAACCTTTCCTTCCAGACCATCAATAAGGGCCTTGTTTTTGCTGACTTCTGTCTCCAGGGCAGTTACGGAGTCCTTAATCGTCCCTGGGAAGGAGTTCTTGTCCATGTCTGCCACCGTGGTGGTGGAGCGGTCCTCCAAGTTCTTCAGTCTTTCATTCAGAAGCTGTCGAAGCTCTGAAACTTCGTCTGAAATCGTTTTGCTTAGCTTCTCTTCTATGTAGAAGCAGTGGGTCTCTGCGTTTTGTTCTGTGATGTTGATGCGCGCCTCCAGCTCCTCCACCAGAAGGCCGAAGTCTTCCACGTCCTGCAGCCTGGACAGGTGACCCAGTTCATTGTCGACGCGGACGTTTAGGATTCGGTGCGCCTCTGCGATGCGGTCAATCTCACGCCACAAGTCTTTGTGGTCACTGTGTCCCTCCCCGTCCTCTTGGGGCGGGTCGGCATGCCTCTGCGTTTGGACGGGTCCGTCGGCGGCAGCCATGTGCAGACGCAGCGCTCTGATGTCTTTTCTCAGATCAGCCTCAGTGGTTTCCACCAGCTTGGTCAGCCTGGCAGAGACTTGGTCCCGGCCTTCATCGCAGGTCTTCTGGACCGTTTGGATCTTGTCGTTGCTCGAGCCTTGCAGTTTGGCCAGCTCCTCCTTCATAGTTTGGCCCAGCTCCACCTTCAGCTTCTCAAGTTTTCCGTCAACATAGGTTTGGATGACATCAAACTCTGGTATGACTGGAGTCTGGGACTGAGACGCATCCATCAGGACGCGGATCTGCCCCTCATGACTTGTTGTGATTCCTCTCAGGTCTTCTAAGGCATCCTCCTTACTCTTCAGTGAATTATTCATGTCATCCAAACGAGCTACTATTTTTTCCAGGACCCTCTCCTCAGTATTCCCCCCTCTCGCAGTTTGATGCCCGTCAAGCACAGCTGGGGTCTCCTCTCCGCCGGCGGCGTTGGCGCTCTGCGGGGGTCTCATGTCGTTCAGAAGCTTCGCCAGCATTTTCCTGGTGTCGTCCTGCAGGTCTGAGCGAAGGCTGGCGGTCAACCCCGTCACAGTGGACTGGAGATCCAGGACCGTCTGAGACAGTCGCTGAACTTCCCCCTCCAGGAAACGCGTCTTGTCTGTGGCTCCATGCTGCACCTCGTGGTGAGCGGTTTCCCTCCGCTCGGCCCCTGGAATCATCCGATTTCATTTAAGCAAAAAAACAAAGAAATGAGTCTTTCAGCTGGAATTAGGCAGAGCTGAAAGGGTTCTTACGTTGTGTGTGTCTGGTTGAGTATCCAGGGTTTGGTGGTAGGTAGGACTGCGCTCCCTGCGCCGCTCGGCGATCTTGTGTCGGCTTTGCATCCTTGCAGTTTGGACCTGTGTGGCCGGGACAGCACCTCCACTCTAACTCTGTGATCGCCTTGTAGCCGATCTTGTATGTGGGTCGAAAGCGGGTTGTGTATCTGCAACAGACAAAACCCTTTTAGATTTAAATCCTAAAGATTACCAAAAGCTCCTTCTAAAAACAAAAATAAAACAAATCCAACTGTGCAACAGTTTGTGTTTTCTTTGGTTAGTCTTGGCTTGTGTTTCCTTCCTTTCCCAGTTCTCCTGCCTAACAATGCATGATGTCACTTCCCCGAAGGCAGAGGTCAGCTCATGCAGAACATCTGGAAAGCTGATGCCTCAAACAGACATCTTTTCTCAAAATGTGGCTGAGAGACAGGTGTAGTTAACGCACAAAAAAGCAAACTGAAAGTTCTGAGTTCTCAAATTTGATTTGAACTAAAGAGTTTGGTCTTCCTCGCAGATGTGAGTCTGTGTTTGCAGGCCCCCCACCTCTTGTTCTGAACAGAAACTTTGCAGTTTCCTGGAGGAAAACCTTTCTCCAGCACACGCTGGTTTGTTGGTGTCACAACTGTTTACAAAAAAATGATTTCATGGTCAAAAGGCTCAGAATGAAGGCTCATTCTTCCATCTATTGATCTCCTGAACCTGCTAAGTCCTTCCAGGTGGAATCCACCCAGCCACCATTGGGATCCCGTTGGATAGGTCCCCAGTCCATCCCAGTCCCTACAGTAGAAATGTCTCTCCAAATAAAGGACTTGGATGGAGATGAAACCAAAAACTGATGTCAGTTCCCATGCCTCAGTCACATGCACCTGGGCAGGGGTTGACCCGTTCAGGTGCTGCGGGTTTTTGGGTTGTTCGGGCCTGAGGAGCGGCCGTGTCTTCAGGGGAGCACAGGAGTGTTTTACATTTCCCTTGAGGTTCGTACGGCCACCTCAAGAGTTGTCATGAAAATGGAACGTACCGTTGTCCTTGTGCGTGTCGTAAGTGTATCATGAAGTATTTGTCAGGATAATGGAAGTTCCACGCACTTGCACGGCGTTCTAACGCCACGCTCTACTTACCAAGCACAAATGCTGCACGCACGGGGTGTGCACGTGATACATAAGTGCCCGTAGGACGCCTGTAGGACGACCACACAAACTACACTCTGATTGTCTAATCTCATTTCTAGCAGTCAGTCTGCAGCGAACAGTTTGCAGGATTTAGGCGGTTGAAAAAAACGAAAAATCAGTTTGACACGCCTACATCTCACCTACTGCATCCTACGTGTTGTTTAAGTGTTCACTGCAGCCTGCAAAACATCTGTTAAATTCAGCACTAATTGACTGTGTTATACAGTAATGACACTTTCAACACTTTGCAGCACATGGATACTTTGTGACCTCAACACTGTCATTGCTATAATAGGTTATATTATGCATTGCATTGAAATGTATTTTCAATGCATTTTTTCTAATGTATTTTTTCTTCATACTGCTGTCTAACTACGTAGCCTAGTGGGCCCAAGTCCGGGTCTCCCTGTGCCGGTCCCCAGCCCGGACACAGGGTTCTGTCAGGAAGGACACCTGCCGTAAAAATCTCTGCCAAACCAGCTGTGAACCCGTGAAAGTTCCTTCTCTGTGGCATCCCCTGAAGGGACACCGACAGGTGAACGTCTTTTTTTATTAATACTTACTGTTCTTACACCTACTGTAGGCCTTGTACTCTGTTGGACAGTCGTACAATCCATTTCACTATGTATTGTACTATGAACGTATATAGATGTGATGAATACTATTTGAATTTTATTGAGGTAAAAACAGTTTTGAATATTGTAAAAGACTTTAATAACATTTCTATAATTTATAAAATCATGAATTAAAAAATGAGTTGAATTGGCCCAAAAATCTTAAATATTGTAGATATATCATATACTTTAGGTGTTTTTTGCAGATGAACTACTAAAGTGTGCAGTAAGTTTAACAAAAACTCAGTGAAAGTGAACAATCGATGGAGGGATTGATTGATTCTCGCCGCTCTTATCAGGAGATGATGAACTGTAGGTTTAATCACTGATCAGTTCAAAGCATTCCTCTCATAACTGGGAGGAAAAAAATTGATTTTTCTGTCTAGTTCGAGTTTGTAATAGTGCAGATAGTCCCACACATGTTGTGTTGTTTGGGTTTTACTGCTGTAAACTTTGTGTAACTGAAGTCTGTGAGCTCTGGTTCTGCTTTATTGCTGCACGTTTGTCAGTTTTGCCAACTTTAACCCACTGAGAATGTGTGCGCCCACTCCCAACACATTATGGATCAACTGCATCTAATAAAGACGTTTCACCCCCCCCCCCCCACCCCCCTGCACGCTACCCGGATGCTCACGTCACTTGTTGCTGGCAGTGGGGCTGGTAGGGCGGGCAGGGGGCCAGCACGGGCTCCTGCAGGCGCTCGGTACTCCCCTGCACGACGCAGCTCACGTTCCTCTGCACCACATATGCGCACCAGTTCCTAAAGGGGACACACACACACACACACACACACATCAACAAGATGAGTACCGACGGTGCCTGAGCCCCACACCACGCTGCCACCGGAAACAGCTGGAGAAAGGTATCCTAATCAGTTCCACGTGCGCAGAGGCCGCCTCCTTTTCTCCACATTCTTCCAGGCGCCTCCTGAAAACTCTCATCACAAACAGGCCGGGCACTTTCTGAATCTTATCAGCCCCACCAGCACTCGAAAACCCCGGGACCAATATGGCCTGACAGGCGTCTGAGTCTCCGCAGACCCGGGGGGGTCACTGTGGGCGAAGTTTGGAACGCTTTTGTTGGCGGCTGCGCCACAAAAGTGCGCAGGAAAAAAAAGCCCCCCGAGCTGATGTGGTCCAGAAAAGAGGTTCGGTCCTCCCACCCCTGAAACGTACCTATTCCTGTGTCTGTGGAGGGGCCCGCTGTGCGCGGAACCCGCAGTGGAGGAGGACAGCGCGTGAGCCAGCTGGAGGTTCAGGAGGAGCGTGAAAAGCGTCCCGCAGCCGCTCATCCTTACGCCTCCGCGCCTCATCCCAAACCGACGCCGCGACGCGCGCTTTTCTGGGGCAGAAACGGAGAAGGTTCCGGCTGGTTCGCTGCGTCCGGACGCCAGGAGCGCATCGCCTCCGTGACTGACCCAACTCCACCACAAGTTAACTTTGGGGAAGTCCGCTTTCCCTGCAACTCCCTTGGAGTGACGTCCGGGGCCCACACCCTCCTCCCGAACTACTGCTCCCACTTTTTACAGAGTTTCGTAGAAAAGCAGATGTTTTGAAGGGATTTTAAAAACGTGGGGATTCATTTGTTTACATATCCCGTCATTCATCAACCAATAAGTCACCCCCCACCGATGAAAAGCAGCCTAATCTCCTCTGAATGAGTCTGCACGCAGGGGGGGCAGCAGCGCCTCATTTGCATGCAGACTGCCCTGCTGCCAGGCCTGTTCAGGGAAAACACAGCAAACCCTCAACGTTTCTGCTGAGGATTTCTTAACTGGAATAGTTGAGACCTCAGTGGAGCTTCAGCTCTGCAGCTCTCCATGCAGACGTTCAGAGGAGCTCCTGCACAAACACAGGTGAGGCAGGGATGTGAAGTGACTTCTGTGAGATGACCTGAAGCGGTTGGCCTGTTTCCTCAGAGCAGAGATTATTGAGATGCCTCATGATCTGACAGATCCATCACGCGGCGACTGCAGGAGAGATAAATGAAGAACACGGAGGATTCAGAGGGATGCCGGAGAGCTGTTTGAAGCCACGAAATCCATTCTCACCCAGGAAACCTTTTACCACAGATAAAGCTTTGACCTGCTGTCACATCAGGCTCTAAGAATAACGCTGTGCTGTTTCATCAGTCAGCAGCAACTCCGTCAAGGAGCTGACGCCGACTGGTTTGGCAGGTACAGTTAATGCCTCAGTAATACTGTCCACACCATCAGCACTTCCCATCATCTTTAGAGCCTTCCCAGTGGCCTTTCATTAACGTTTATGCCTTTTTTTAGCCAAAATTTTAGAAAACCTGTCGTTAAGACAAAGTTTCTGCAGAGCGGCGGGACTTCATTAAAAATTTACCTCGGAATAACTCCTTAAAAAAGGCCAGGAATATCGGAGCTATCCATCCGTCCAGTTCTGATCCAGATTCCAGCTGAGACCCGGAAAACAGAGACGTTCATGGATCTGTTTGCAAGTGGAGGCATCAGAAAGGGGCGGAGACTGTGGCCCCGCCCAACGTATTTCCTACGTCACATCTACGATCTTTTTTTAAATGGTATTTTTTCATCTGCTCCTGTGCAATTTATATAAGAAACTAAAATAAACATTAAGATTTTAAATGTATTAGAAGGTTCATTCCTCAAATAAAAACAACCCCAAAGTGGTATTTTGTTGCAGTCACACCTCTCTAAGTTTTTCTCTGAAACCCTGCTCTCTAAATGCCAGCCCCTCCCAATCCATAAAAATGAGTGGGTCCTCACATTGTGACATCACAAAGTAACAGACACGCCCACTTTTTTCAGTGGAGCTGGCAGTGATCTGCTGAACGCTGTCATTTTCTGTCCACAATATGCACATCTAGTTTAGCAAAAGTTCAGATGTTGCTTGTTTTTTCTTGGGCGAAACGCTGCCGAGGCAGACGTCATGAAATGGGCGGTACCCACAAGGAGCGAAAGGCGGAGCCTCAGAGATCGAGTCGTCTTACTTCCGGGTAGGAAAATGAGCTTCAAAATAACTAATATTTCCTTTGAAAAATAAAGAGTTCCTTAGTGTGCCAAAGGTAGATATATTATCATGTTTATGGATATAGTTTACCCTGAAAGACTGAAGAAAAGCAGGATAGTGACCCTTTAAACTTAATTATCTTTTTAAAAATCCGCATTTCCGTTACAACATTTCTGAACATTTTCCTCTTCTATCTGTTAACTACAGACTTTTAATTTGAACCTAAATATAAAAGTCACCAGTTGCTTACAGAGAGGCTCTCTTGCTGTTCAAGTGTCCAGAAGAGGGCAGCACAGCAGCAGATTAGGAGGATGAGGCTGTAGTCATGGTAATTGTCTTCCACAGTCCTGGAGGAAGATTTGGACATTTCAGCTCTGAGGTTCGACAGCGGTGGCTTTTCAGCTCCAACTCAACCAGTGATTTTGTCAGTTTCCCATTGCTGGGCTCCTCCAGCTCATCAAAGATCATGAAGAGGCTTTTTTTTTTTTTTTTAGTTTTGTTTTTGATCCGTTCAGTTAAATTACCACTTGCTGTATTGTATTTCTGTTTTTTTTTTTTTTTTTGTATCTGGTCCCAATTAACATTTACAGCCTCCTGTCAAAAGTGCTAATTTATTTTCTCACGGCCCCATTAGTGAGTTCCTCCTTTATTTCCACAATGACAGTGTCAGGCGCTGGCGCGTTCGGCTCCAGTTAAAAATAGTTGTTAACTTCATGTAAGCTCTGACATTCACGGGGAGCAGGAAGCTCGATGAGTCATGACTGGGAGAAAATACCAGCCCGTGTATTTCATTAAGGAGGAGAGCTTTTACCCATAAATCCAGGGAACGTTTCTGCACCTCGCCTCCTTCAAACTGATTTCCTGTTTTCCACCTTTTTCAGGATTTGATAGACTGATTGGAAATGAAGCTGGGGTTTTTTTTTTCAGGGCCTGGGGAGGATCCCTCACAGAGTGGAAGGCATTTGTCATTGAAACAGAAGCAGCTTCTTCTGGTTTCCTTTCAGCTCGGCTCCCTCACAATGAAGATGCACTGATCTTTGCTCACGAAGGGTGGAGTACCTTGAGTGGGGCAGATAGCAAAGATTAACATATTTTTAGAGTATAAGTCACAGTTGTTTTTTATTTTTTTGGATAGTTGGGCCAGATGAGCGACTTATATGTGATCTAAAGAAAAATGAATACTGGCGTGCTGAAAGTGGCCTTCATTAAACCACAGCTCCTGCAGAAGAAGGTCAAGATCACCGTTTAAAAAAAAGATATCATAAACCCAGACTGGAATCATGTTTACCTGTGCTTTTGTTGAGCTCTTCAAGTGCAACTTTGTGTTTTTTTTCTTTCGTGTGCATTTTTTAATTTCTGCGACTTATAGCCGGATGCAGCATAGACTCTAGTACGATTTATACTCAATGCGACTTATACTTTAGAGTGATGCATATATGTTTTTTTCCTTCTTATGCATTTTTTGGCGTCTGCGACTTATACTCCAGTGCGACTTACACTTCAGTGTGACTTATACTCCAGCGCGATTTATACTCTGGTATAACTTATACTTTAGAGCAATGCAGATATATATTTTTTTCTTATGCATTTTTTTGTGTCTGCTACTTCTACTCTACCCCTTCTACTTATACTAGAAAGGGTAGAGTGAGGGACTTGGAGCAGCCGCTCAACCAGTGGGGGCAGTTTAAAAAGGGGGTGCCTGCCGTCCACTCAGCGCTGCTTGCAGCTTTAATCAGCAGTTTGTAGAGCAACTTCTTAAACGCATAGACACGGAATGAGCTGGAGATTGCATTTATTTGTCATATAAACACTGGGGACATTTTGTCCAAAGACATATTTCCAAGCATAAAGGCCACAAAAACACAGACTGTCCAACAGTGAGAAGAATTTTCTGAGCTGCCTTCCTGCAGCACACAGCGACACATCTGCTGTCTGACTTTTGCACAACAGCTTGTGAGAAATGTGTTTCAAAACTCGGAATTGCATCTGTAAAGGTGAAAGAGTGGAGCCCGTGTGTCAGCATGTCCATCTATGGTTGTGAAGGGCATCCCGGCCGTCTGACTGACACGTCGGGAAGGACGGCCGTGCTGCCGCTCTGCAGGGGGAGAGGTTATCTGCTTGTTGGGAAATTGGATGTTCAGTCGCAGGCCTCAACAATCTGCCAGGGTCCTGGGGTTAGACGGTTGACCTCAAGTTGTGTATCCGTCAGAGTGTGAGGAACAAACAAACACCAAGAGATGCAACACTCATGAGACTAAAATGTGCAGATGATTCAGTTTAGAGAATTAAAGTGATTAACGAGCAAAAACGGGAAATGATGACTTTTATTTTGTAGAGTTTGTGTCTAGGATTAGTATTTAATCTGAAATAAATTCTGCAAGATTCTCCATATATTGAATTATTTTTGATATCACAGATTTAAAGCACATCATTTGTCTATTGTTTATTATTCATGCCAACTCAACTCAGAAGACATTTCAAAGTAAAACAAGTCAGACAGAGGAAAATGATGTTATATCAGCACATCAACACAAGATGCTTACAACAACTAATAATAATGATGTAATAATTCCATTTTATTCCATTTTATTTCTATAGCCCAAAATCACAACAACAGTCGTCTCAATGGGCTTCATACTGGTAATTGTAAAGTGACCATAAATAGATCAGGATCATGAATCCATAGAATTCAATAGGAAAATTCTAAACTGAATTATCATAGGAAAGTCATAAAAACGACTTTGAGACCAAAATATAAGTCTTAGGTGATTCATACCAGTAAAAATGTAAGTCTTAGCTGCCCTTATGGGTGGGTATAGACTGTCTGAGGGTGAGAAACAGTCAAACCTGTGCAGGTCACAAAGGTGACCCTTACCAAATATGTACCATAGGTAATGGACCGCTCAGAGAATCTGTAGAGAGAAAATGTTCACGCACTTTCTTTTCTAGTCATGCTGCGGGTGCCAGGTTGTAGTGAACACGTATACAACATGTAAGGGTGAGTGAGGGGGAAGTAGATGAGACACAAGCAGATTTTTCATTTTTTCATCCCACAAACCCTGCAGACTGAACAAGCAGCCACTTAGGCTACGTTCACACTGCAGGGCTTAATGCTCAATTCTGATTTTTATTTTTTTAAATTAATTTTTTTTGCAAGGCTGGCTCTTGTTATCTCCTGTGTGACTGTGAAACGACCCAGAAGTGACCTGCATGCGCAGAATAGCACTCAACGGTGAACGACGTCACTCGTTGTTTGCTGAAGTAGCTAACGTTAACAATGGATGTCAACAACGCTGGGCTTCTCCCCCAAAATGCAGTCCAGCTCTTCGTAAAATGGACAGGTGATACGTTGACGGCCACTTTCTTTGTTCCAGTCTTTAACCTCCTTGTATTTGGCTTGGAGGCTTTTTATTTCTCGCTGGCGTTGGAGCCAGGATTGTCTGTACCCACGCTCGGCCATTTAGCTGGAAATGTTTTCAAAAACTGCCAGGTTGCGATAAGAGCCCTGGAGTTTGGCCTGAATGGAGCGATCACCCCAAACATGAATCCAATCGGTGACCTGCTTCCCTTCCACTGACTGGTCTCAACAGCGTCGTCCGCCATGGTTGATGTTTATGTTCTCGTTCCCGCCTACTTCAAAGCAGAATTATGACGTTTGTAGCGTATCGATGACGTACGGGTCGGATACACTCAGACAGCGGCCGCATTTCGAAAGATCGGATACGTATCAGATTCAGGACCACATACCCAACTGGCCTGGGTCGCATTTGAAAAGATCGGATCTAGTGTCGTTCAGACTGTCATGAAAAGTTCAGATACAGGCCGCATAGGGGCAAAAAAATCGGAATTGGATCGTTTCATCCTGCAGTGTGAACGTAGCCTTAGTGCTGTTCACGTGATACATACGCGCTCCTAGCTGCAACCTGATTGTCAGAAATGAGGAAATTCAACAATCAGAGTGTAGTTTGTGTGCCTCTGGGCATCTACGTATCACTTGCACACCCCGTGCGTGCAGCGTTTACATGCGGACACACCTGCACTCCTTTTATGATGTCCTCTCTACAACTTGGACTACCCAAAAAGCCGCTGAACCGGTACAGATTAACCCTCCTTGTTTGGCTGCTTGTGACTACGGCTTTAGTGGTTCTGAAGCAGAGATGGAGTACCGAGCTTTACACTGGGGTCACGTCTCTATTTGTGTTATGTCATTTGGTTCAAATACCTGTCAGGACCTGAAATGAACTCAACAGCATTTCCACGAAGGATGACGCAAAGACTGATCGAAACGTACGTGAAGAAGTCGTTCACTGGTGGCCGCGGCGTGATCTCCGTCTGTGGAAAGATAGAAACCGGTACCGAGACTATGGGGAAAATGGGTTTCTGCTGTTTGCAAAAAGTGCATCTATAGCCAAACGGCGCCGGTCTGCACATAAAGAGGGGGGTGTGCACACAGGCAGGCACTGCAGATTAGGGGAGGTGATTTATGGGTTGTAAAATGTTAATATAGCTATAAGCCAGGCTCATGAATTGTTAATTGACATACTCGTCACCTAAAATGTTAATGAGGTGAGATTAGGTCGGGAGAGAGGTCTCTGTCAGAGACTCCAGACCGGATTCAACAGATGAGTTAAATCCACAAGACTCCTGGTAGCTATATTAAGGACCGCCGAGGGCAGCTGAAATGAGATGCGCCTATTTGGCCGGCGTGTAATTAAATTAATGAATGGCAATTTGTGAATTAACTGCCGGGCTATTGAAAGGAAATGATAAATTCCATACCTTTTTTCTCTCACCAAGCTTTACCAGCGATGTCTTGATCAAAATCAGTCAAAGAACCGTCAGCTGGGATTTACTGTCAGTGGCAGAAATTGGGGGGGAAATTCTTGATAAAAATTTGTGATTTCCAGCCAAAAAAGTGTTTAAATGAATGGTGTTGTGGTGTTGTGTTTGGGTTTGTCCAGCCAGCCTGTGTGTTGCTGTTGATCATGACTATCAAGAAATGGGGTGACACCTCATTTATCCTCGCTAATAACAAAGATGCTGTGATTTTGCTGATGAGACTTAATGAAAATGATAATAAACATAATAATCAGTGGCTGGGAGAGCGCCACATGCAAATTAGCCACCACCTAATGACTCACACCTGTGTTTGATGACTGTAATTGCCCACCACGAGAAACCCCTGAAGATCTGATCATCTTTCCTGTGAAATTCTTCACCTAAACCGTTGACGTTTTTCATAATGACCTCAGCAAGTTTCCAGGTTGAATTACATTTTAAAACTAAAGTGGACTGGATGCAGTTCACTATGAAGCCACTAGGGCCACAAGTAAATCCGTCCCAATGCATTCAACTTGACAACTACATCTATTTTTATCAAATCTCTGTTATTAGATTTTAGGCATGTTAAAACTTCAACTTCACCTTTTTTTTTAAATGTGACCTTAAACATAATTTTCAAATAACAGATGGAAGTCTAATGACACCAACAGACCAGCATCGCACTTGTAAAAGAAAGCTCATTTATTGAATCTAATAATTGGTTTGTCTTTATTATTATTATTATTAATTGTGCAATAAATGTATGTAAGTAGACATGTGGCAAACCTTGGGAGAGGGATGACATAGGCAGCTCCAACAACAGACACTGTTCTGGAGAGGAAATGATGTCACCAAAGCCTTTGTCACCTGATGTCAATCATCTCCCAGAAGCCAATAGGTTTAAAGCCCCACCCCCGCATAAATCAGGGTCAACACCATTGACTGTAACTGATAACAGTGGGACATCATCCATAGAAATTGGTTTACTTCCAGCTCCAACCGAATGAGGTCATTTCATTCGCCATTGTTTACGTGTGATGTGGACGGCGCCATATTGGCTAGCCAGATGTTGCTAGCCAGATGCTAGCAATGGTTTCGTTTGGAATGCCACACCCCTACCACGGGATGTCAGTCAAACATTTTAATTGACATCATGTTGGACGTGGGGGGCCAGCAGGCTCCACCTACTTTTATTGAGGCATCTGACTGGTCAGTTTACAACTTGAGTAACTTGAACTACAGGGAAAAAAAATCATGAAAAAAGAAGAACATTATCAAGAAAATGTTTTGAAAAAGGGTATCAGATCCAGAATGGTTGTTCTGACCAATAGAAGGACTGCGTAGCTTTTTCTTTCTCTATAGACATCTACGACATTGTAGGTTCTTGGAGCCACTTCCTGTTTGGAACGCCAGAGGGGAGGAGTCACTCAGTCCACTTCTTGTACAGTCAATGGTCACTACGAAAACAAAAAGTCAACAACAGCTGCTACAAATACACTTTTCAATCTAAGTTTTTTGTGTTTTTTAATTAAAATTTTCTGTATTTTTAAAAATGTATAATACATTTTTAAACTATTTTAAATATTTTTTTCTAGTTTACAATGTCTACTTTCACATTGTTTTTTAATGTTTTTTATTTTTTATCTGGGTTTTTGTTCACTTCATTTGATCCTGTATCAAAGTTCCACTTTTTTTCAGCTTAAAACAACATTTTTGTGAGATCTGTGTTTCATAAGGACACAAAACTGGATTCAATACGTGAAGAATTAAATGACATTTAATCAAATTGTGACAAATCCACTCACGAACCTGCGGCCACATTCAGTCCTATATTGATGCGTGAATCTAAACTCGACCCCCTCAGAAGGCCTGGACTGTGACGAATGAAAGCAGGAGGTGTGTGTTCAGAGAAAAGTCCCAGTCACTTCTGTCACTTGACATTCAGGCGGAGCAGAATCCACTCAGAGGAACAGGATTATCCGGCTGCTTTGTGCCGCCGTCTCAGCTAAGCAGCTCAGCGGAGCTCCCTGAGCTTCAGGCTGATGGTCGGCGGCTGCTTGTCAACAAGAGTCTGTCTGCTTCCTGCCCTGAGCGTGAGATGCCCTCTGGCACGCCTCACTGACATGTCATGGCGGACGGATGATGTCAGCGAGGGCTGAGCGTTCCCCCCTCATCATACCTGTGACCTGTGAGGGCTCCGCTGCACAAGCTCTGAGAGGGAAATGACATCAAATGTTCTTGTTTTTCAGCAAAACAACACAAAGGAGGTATTTGTAGATCTTTGGGGTGACGGTGGAAGTGCTTTTGATCTTTCACTATACATCCATCTTTATGTATTAACATCAAGTTTTCCAACAATTCTCTGATTAGAAATCAACCAGAACAGTTTGTCCCTCCCCATCTCTGCAGATCTCACCCCTCTTTGTGTCACCAAAAGGTTAAATTTGCAGCTGAAAACATTCATCCACTCCGTATATTTGTCTGATATTCTAAATAAAATAACTAGAATATGACTTGTGAAGCTGTTGCCACATGCATGCAAAGAATCCGACGGGTGACAATCGGCAGCAGATGAAAAAAAAGAGCTTCAATTAACACATGTAGGTTTAAATGTTAGTTACATTTTGATAAATCTTTCCAGCTTTTTTTTATTCATGGATATTTTTCGCATAGTTTTGTCTTTGCTTTGTTCGTGCATTTACACATTCATATTTTGAGTCTACATGTTCAATCTTTAGCTATAAAACAAAAAAAAACAGTTTGATCTCAGTTTAGAGTAACTAGAAATGATTACAATTACTACTCAGAATTAGAGCTTTTGATGAAGTGTTGTTTAGTATAAAAATATAACAATAGAAAAAGAAGCTGGGGTTGTAACAAAAAGATGGATAGCAAACCAAAAAACTGTTTTGAAGGTAAATTATTAGAGCAAACCGTAAAGTAGAATATGGTTCAGTGGAAATCTTGACCTTTCAATTGAACTTCTTCATTAATTTAGTTTCAGTTTTAACTTTTGTGCATTTCTGCTGCTGATTTATTTAGAAAGAAACTCTCTGATTAGACACACGGCTCCTCCTTGAACTGTCATTGAAAGAAAGCCGTAACGACATTTGCCTTATCAGAGTTTGACTTGATCCTTTCACAAGCGTCCACATTCAGAGAGACGTTCAGCTTCTGCTTTCTCTTCTCAAGTATTTTTTCATTTTCCTCCTCATTGAAGCCTCTCTTTCATTGCATATTAGCTTTGATTCTTTGACCGACAGTCGCACACCTACGTTTCAGCGTGAAGTAGTCAAGGTCTGGATCGGATGATGTAAGCAGGTGTTGTTTTTTTTTTTTTCTTTTTACCTTTTGTCGGGTGGAAAGAACAAACACGGCGCTTTGTGTGCAGAAGGACCCTGAGCAGCAGCTCCAACGCCACGGCGTTCTTTTCAATCTGACTCACGCTCAGAAGTTTCTGCTCAAACTTCAAGGCTCAACTCAAAAGTTCAGGCAGTCGGAGGGAAAAGTGCTGGTCGTTCTCGTGTCGTCATGGAGTCATGACGTCACGCTGCAGGGCGTGCTGGATCGGCGATCTCCTTGAAACCGGAAACGCCTCATTTCCATGAGTCTCCTTTATTTGGTTTCCTGAGGGTCTCCGTCAGCACACACTCACACAAAAGCCGTTCCCCCAGGAATCCGGGGGTCTTCAGCAGATGCTGATGAGCAGTGGCCTCTAAATCCATACTGGTGTGAACGCGCATCGATTTCCCTCAGTATTGAATCTGTTTCTGAGAATCTCCAAACAAATACAGACAGAATGAGTAGAAGAGCAGGAATGTGAGGTTTTTGTGTTCAGCTCTGTCTACACGTAGACGCTATAGGAGGCTACGCTGATGCTGCGGCCTTCACAGCTGTCTGGAGGAAAAATGCACGCAAAGCCCTTTACTCAGGGGACAGAAGGATCGTCACGCTAACTATGAGCAGGAGAAAGACATGTACTGTGATGTTATTGAATGATCTCTTTGGTTTACCTCAGAAAACTCTCAATAAACTCCATTTAAAATTCAGCCGCTCGCATCGTTTCCAGAACTCCACCGTTTCATCAACCCCCCCCACCCAGCCCCCCGTCCTTCAGCAACTCCACTGGCTCCCAATCAAATTCAGAATACAGTTTAAACCTCTCCTTTTGACTTTCAAAGCTCTTCATAACCTGGCCCCACCTTATTTATCTATTCTTCTCCGTATCCACACTACCCCCCGCTCTCTCCGGTCTTCTTCATCCCTCCAGCTCTCTGTAACCCCCATCCGACTGGTCACCATGGGGGAGCAGAGCCTTCAGCCACCCAGCCCCTCATCTATGGAACTCTCTCCCCCTGGACCTCCGTATCGTTGACTCACTGTCTGTCTTTAAATCCAGACTCAAAACTCACCTCTTTAAATCGGCCTTTCTTCTCTGATTGTCCTCGCCAAAATGTATTCATATTATTTTATCTTACTTATTGTATTTACTGTAATGTACAGCGTCCTTGAGTGGCAAGAAAGGCACTTTAAATAAAATGCACTATTATTATTATTATTATTGCAGGAAAAAACAGCTATCTGTAAGGGTTTCTCTCATATGTTAGAACTGTTCTGGTTCCTATCAAGAAGGACAGTGACAATGTTTTTCACAAGGGTTGATGCCCAACGGCACATCGGCACAAAGCCGTCATTCTCCGTGTCAATTTCCGTTAGAATTAATAGCATTAACGGTCAAAGAGTTACCATTTTTCCAAGAGCAGGCTTGTGTTTTCCACATACCTGACACGTTTCGACGGACGAACGTCCGTCGAAACGTGTCAGGTATGTGGAAAACACAACCGTGTCTGATAATAGAAGAACCTAAGAAGTCAGTTATCAATACAGACACTATTATTAAACTACTTTAAATAGTATGTGTTATTTACTCCGATTCACAGAGGTATTTTAATCATAATTATGCCACTTTTTTTTTTTTTTAGCCCAAATCCAAAAATCTCTGTCACTTTCTAGGACACAGTTTCTGCAGAGCGGCAGGAGTTCATTCATGCAAAAAGGTTTAAAACAAAATGAAAAAAGCTCATTTTATAGTTAAAAACGAGGGTTCCGCACCCCACACAAACAGAAATGCACATTTAAAAATACAGCACTTTACATTTTCCTTCATATAGACAAGAAATAGAGGTTTAGCTATACAAAACATACACTCAAAAAATGTAACACAAATGTAAGGAAGATGCTAGACTATTTGTGATGATGAGGAGTTTCCCACCTTAGGAAAAAAAAAAGCTAAAAGTTTAACTCAAAACATTTCACATGTATACATGAACGAACAATGGTCCCACTTTATTGGTGCTGGGCAACCCCGTCCCCCCATCCCGTCACCCATAACCGAGAGCTCTTTAAGAAAGACGGTCATGGATCTAATTTGTCTGCAGTTGGAGGCATCAGAATGGGGCAGGGCAGGGAGCTTGTAGCTCCGCCCAGCGTATTTTTTTACGTCACAAAAACAACTTTGTATTTGTAATCTAAGTTTAAGACTTTTACTGTGGGAGCCAGCTTGTTGATTTCAAGGACTGAAATGGTTGGATGCTGCTGTTGCTCTGATGGGACGATGAGGTGCATTCATTAAGGCGGGGCTAAGTATGATGACACTCCAGGCCTGGATGTGAAATACAGAGAAACACCGGTCCTTCATTGGTTCTGAAGCATCAAAACTTCATTGCTTAGAGGTTTTTGTCTTTGCTTTTCATCCATAAATGTTTGAAAAGCAAATCAAAGAAAAAATAAACACATCTCATTTCTTTCAAATTAAAAAAAAAAAAAAAGGAATTCTTTTGGTCGTTTTTCCTCTGCTTACCTTGTTACTCAACATTTTGCTGCAATTCTATTTATTTGAATTCCTCAAAGTTCTGAGGATGAAACCTGTTTAAAAGTTTAGTCTAAAAATGACCTCACCTGTTGTTGTTGATGCTACTTCGTCTCGGTTAGGACTCTGAGTGCAGATGCTGCTCCAAAGACTCATTTGCAACACTGGAGACAGTGATTAGAGGCCGGGAATCAATAATACATGGTGAGGGCCGGCTAATGTACCACAGGGACCGACAGGCAGACAGCGACGCCTCAGCTACCCGGCCCCCTGTCTCATCTCCGCCCGCTCCACCACAGCCAGAGATAAAACACCAAGCAAGAGAAAAAGCAACAGGGGAAATAAAGGCGAGGGAAGAAAAAGGTTAGACAAATTGAGGTAAAGGAGATTAAAGTAGAGAAAAACATCAAATACCAGAGGAGTGAAGGAAAGACGAAGAGCCTGAACTTCAGAGTCACATGTTTGAATAAGATTTCTTCATCACAACAGTGATATAAAAATGAAAAGAACAGGTTTCTGTGTTTCCAAATGTGTCCAAGCAGGATAGAAGATTGACAGGCAGGCGGAGGCTGAGGATGGATGTCCCCGCCCCCTTTTGGTCTCTCTTCCTATGCGGTTGGGGTCTCTAATGCTTTAACACACGGGAAGAAATCTCAAATGAGCCCCCTCCCTCCTGAAATTGTTCAACAGAATGTAAGTGATCAGTCATTGCAGGCAGCATCCTCCCGCCCCCACCTCTTTACACCCCCACCTCTTTGTGTGCCTTCCAGCTCATTATTGGGCCAAACACGGACGCCGTCTGTGGACAAAGGCTGGAAAAGGTGCACAGATATCGTCTGTGTCGGAATAAAACATCATTCCAGCTTCAGCTCTCTACACTGGTGCAGCACAGGCGGCTTGTTAACGCCCCCCCAGGACTTCCTGTTTGTTTGGGACAGAGGGCTGGGTTTGCAGAAAATGCTTTTGTGCTTTCATTTCCTATGCTCCACCTGTCTGTGAGCAGCAGACGTCTGCAGAAAGTCGGGAGGCGGGGCTTGTCTGTGTCTAGGTCCAATGAAACGTCAGATGTTTCAGGCTTCTGCCTTCAAAACTCGCGCTTTCACGCGTAGCTGGGCCAGTTTCTACCACCTTTGCACAAAATGTGTGGCCCTCGAAGACTGGTTGAAAGTTAAACCAGGTTGAACTTTGACCAATCAGGGACTTAGATTTGGTTTTGACCATCAATCATGGAGGAGAAAATGATAATTGCAGTGTTTGCCCGTCCAGAATTCTATAACAAATTATTTAGAAAAAAATTAAAAAAAGAAGTAGTGGCCCCTCCTGCTTGTCCAGTATGACAACATTCTCTAAAGAATCCTCTGTTAGGGCGTTCTAGAAACGCCCGTCACATGACCGGTGTGTCCGTCGCTCAAGAGCACAAACGTCACAGTGACACACGGGTGGAGTCTTTACAGTGTGAACTCCGCAGTACCACAGATGCCAACCGCATAGGAAAGAAAACCAGATCATGTCTGTGCATTTATGATCATCGTCTCCATGGCAGTTAGCATAACAACCAGAAGACGCTGGTTCAAATCCTGGCTGGATCATTTCTGTTTGGAGTTTGCATGTTTTTCCAAATCATGTGTCAGTTTTCACATACTGACTGTATGTGAGAACTAGACAGAGTGACCCCTCCCCCCTAGCATTCCAAACAGGAAGTACCTGCTGGCTCCAGGAAGCCAAACTCCATAGACTTCTAAAGAGAAAATTAAAATCTGTTACTCATTCATTCTATTGGTCAGAATAACCGTTCAGACTCTGACTGATGCCTTCCTTTGCATCTTCCTAATAAAGGTAATTGAAATTCTTTCTGTAGTTCAAGTTATTTGAGTTATAAACCGACCAATCAGAAGCCTCAATAAAAGTAGGTGGAGCCTGCTGGCCCCCACATCCAACGTTCAAATCGATCGATTGACCCTTTAATCAGGTGGTGGGGGTGTGGACTTCCAACAAGCCCCCCTCTGAATGGTGGGAGTGGTTGCCATCAACACATTGATCAGACAGACTCAGACAAATCACCTCCCAATGACGACGTCTGGCTCCAACAAGGCAGCGTCCGTGTCGCAAAGGAAAAATGGCGACTGAATTGACTTCAAGTGGTTGAAGCTGGAATGACATCACACCCAGTCTGTCCAGTTCTCAGAAACAGGCGACAGTTTTCTCTGGGGTTTTTGGTTTCCTCCTGTCCAAAATCACGCTTCAAAGGTCCCGGCTTAGATCTGCGTTGTTATCGGTTTTTGTAGCTCTGTGATGGATCGACAAACTGTTGGCGGTGTTGGAGACCCTGCATCGGAAAAAGGATTAGGGTCTACACTCATGACAGTAAAAATCAACGATGAGTAGAGAACTCATTAGGAAATCTTTGGATCTTTGCAATATTTAACTTAAAAGAAGGACAAATGATTCCTCCATACTTTTAGAAATGTTCCTGAAAACTCTGCGGTACAGGTAAAGGTTATCATAGAACTGTCATTGACTTCTCTTTTCTTTGATACATCAGGAAGGTCTTATCGGACGAAATCTATTTTCTTTTTTCATAGAAGTGTTGTGCTTCAATCAGAAAAACAGAGAGTAGTGTTGCATCGGACCGTGATGGAGAATATTTTAGAAAAGATCACGTCTTTAATGTCTCAGTGACAACAGTTATAGGTTTTTGAGTGCTCTCATCTCTGTGAAGCCTGAATACGCGCGCTGAGATTACATTTTGAAAGCTGTCGCTCCGGCTCAACACAAATGAACACTCTGATGTTGGAGTGGCTTTTTTCTCCGAGCCACTGCAGCAGAATTTTCTCAGAGAGGAAGATTTGGACACTGATCTAAAGGTTCTGGACGACTTCTCGTTTGGTAAAAGGGTGACTTTGTACCAAAAGAATTGCCCCGCTTCCATGAGTCTTTGAAAAGTTGATGATGATGGAGATTTGAAAATGAAGGACTTCCCATCTCTCTTTCACTCCATGCTTTTGTTGCCTAATAGTTTTTTTCCGACCTTGTTTGCTTTTCTTTTTTTTTATTTACAAAGTCATCTACAGTCCTCTGGTTCAGCCTAGAACACTAGAACTCTCTTTACAGAGCATAAAGAAAAACAGAAACAGGATAAATGAGCTTTAGTTCAATGGAATCAAAGTCTATTTCTGTTATTCTTTCATTTAATCTGTTTTCCTTATAAAAATTTGGTTCCCTGTTTGATCCAGTCTCTTCCTGCCAATTCTGGAAATGTACTGCTGAGATATTTGTTGGCGGTTGTGAGGATCAGGAAGAAGCTTTTTTTTTTTTCTTTAAAGTTTGGTTTTAAACCGACAGCCAACGGTATTGAGAGGAGCCAGCCGGTAGCAGAAGTTGCTGGGCCAACGTTTCACCTGGAATTGGAGCTTCAAACGAGGCTCTAGTTACTTTACTACGGTCCTGACTCCTCTTCACCTCAAAGCCACTTTATCTACAAAATCATTTTTTCATTAAAAAGACAAACTTTGCTTATCTTACTAAAAAAATAAATAGATAAACTATTTTTCTAAATGACCTATTTACCACTAATGAACCATCCAGCGTAGCCCCACCTTCATCCCGCAGTAGCTGAGATAGGCTCCAGCAACTCCATGACCCTGAATGGGATTCAGCGGCTTCAGAAGATAGAGATGGATGGCTGAACGGACCATAATAATGATAAACTTCAAGAAAGATGTTTTTGTAAATGCACCCCCTCCAACATTATAGTCATTCTCCTACTTCTTCACCCCCCCCCCCCATTTCTTTCCCCTTTTTCATACCTTTTGGTGCTTTTTTTTACCCCTACCCCCACCTTTAGTCTCTTGCTCTCTTCTCTTTTCCTTCTGGACCAACAAGAAATGTTTACAAATATTATTTAAAAAAAATAAAGTTTATTCCCAAATACAGAAGGAGTTTATACAATTACACTCCTTCTGTGTCAGAAGATTCTCATTCCCTTTGGTAACAGTAAAATCTGTCCGGTCCACGAGACCCTCCGCTCTGATCTGTTTGCTCAGCTGCTGGACAGAACAACTATTTAATGAATTAAAGTGAAGTTTGGGATTACATTTAGCTTGAGTCTAACTTTTGTTTTGCTTGTCCCTGATTCGTTTTTAGATAAATCCTGGAGTGGAAGTTACAACTTGGGTATTATATCTTTAAAAAATAATAACAAAGACATAAACAACAGCCGTCAAAAAAATTTTTTTTGCCTGAAAATAGTGAAAAGTCCGGATTAAAGTGACTGAAATTCATGCAGGAGTAACATTAAGCATGTTTTGTCCTGGGTCTGGCATCGCGTCGGGCTCCTTCACGGCCTCCTCACCTTGCACCCCCCACTGCTCATCTCCAGGGGGAAGCTGTTTAAAGTGTGAAGAGCCGTTTTTGGGTTGGAGAGCCCCCCCCTCCACTAAGCCTGGGATGACATTTTCATTTGACCCACAGCCAGCATTCCTGTAATGAGAATCCATCAAAAAGCAATCTCCCAAAATAGAAAGGGATTTCAATTTGACCATGCCTATATTGATATGCAAAATATGTCAGGAAAAGGCTGCGATGCCGGATCTGTTAGATACACTGAACACTTGCACAAGAAGAATATGAGGGAGCGTGGGATCAGGGGGTTCAGCCGTTATCACGACTAAATTATCTCTGTCAATATCCTGGAAAAGAAAATAAATAATGTACTACAGAGGATGCTGAACACTAATCATCCTTTTTCAGTAAATGTTTTGCAAAAATAAATGGATTAGTAATTAATTAGTATTTATTGCCTTTTTCCCCCCAAAGTTCAGCACTTTTTAAAAGTAAAGCATTCAGTTTTACTCCATCAGCAGGAAACACTGCCATGGCGGATGGTCCAGACTGCATCCCACCTTTGCCCTTCAGTAACTGGGATAGGCTCCAGCATCCCTGCAATCCTGAATGTGAGCAAAGCAGGTCCAACAACACTTTTTTATTTCAGACTCAAAGGTGGTCCATAGAGAAAGATACAAATACAGCACACCTAGTAAAAAAGTAAAAAGATATAAATTAAAAAGACTATAATAAACTAGAACAGAAACTAAAACAGAAACTAGACAGAGTCCATCTTGAGGCATAAAAGTTTTTTTCTAAAATGATAGATTTTGTCAGCTCTTTGAGGGCTTTTAACCTCTCATCCTTCTCCGTGTTTGTGGCTCAGGGGTCAGTGTGGTTCGATTCCTGATCTCATGTTCTAAATGACCCTGCTGCCCCTGAGGTTTGTGTGCTAAAGTGTGAATTTGTGGGGTATTTGGGGTTGGGTTGTGTAATTGTGTTCAGTTTAACCTGTTTCCAGCTCTTTGTTCCTGGGTCTTCTTCTTTGCAGTTACTTTTCCTTCCACCTGGCATCTTATTGGCTACACCTGTGTTCACTTATGTCATCAGTCCTCCTGTGTATTTAATCTGTGCATTTCCTCCACTCTTTACGAGATTGTTTTGTTTGCCTCTCGAGTCTACTGTAACTTTAAGTAGCAATCTATTCAGTGCAGAATTAAAGAGCTTTGCTTCTGCATTCCTGCATCCTGCGTTTGTGTCCGCAACAGGATCCTGACATTACAATCTCGTCAACATGGACACAGCAGATGCAGACCAGGCACGCTCGGTTCTTACCAGTCAAGAGCGGTTAATCCGTCAACAGGAGGAGCAGATGCACGCTCTTCACCGAGGTTTGATGGAGATGTCCACACGCCACGAGGACCAGTTGGCGGCGTTTGGTGAACGGATCGAGCAGCTGACAGAACGGGTTCAGCGTCCTCCGCCGGGCTCCCCGCCGCACCCTCCTCACCCCACTCTGGGTCTGACGTCACCTGCCCCTGCCGTTCTATTAGCCCGACCTGAGAGGTTTTCTGGAGACTCTGGAGACTGTCGAGCGTTCATAACTCAGTGTGAACTCCATTTTGAATTGCAGACTGCCAATTATCCATCTGATCGATCCAGAGTGGCCTTTGTGATCTCCCACCTCACCGGCAGAGCAGCTGCGTGGGCCACCGCTGAATGGCAGAGAGGGTCCCCTGTCTGCGCTTCCCTTCCGGCTTTCCTCGAGGCCTTTACCCAGGTTTTCCAGCACACAAGACCCGGGAGGGAGGCGGCCCGAGCTCTCATGCGGTTGAGACAACGGAACCGGCGGGTGGCAGACTATGCCATTGAATTCCGGACCCTCGCTGCAGAGAGCGGCTGGAATCCGGCTGCGCTCAACGACGCTTACCTGGAGGGTCTTTCGGAGGAGCTAAAGGATCACCTAGCTCCCCTGGATTTGCCCTCCTCCCTGGAGGCTCTCATCGCTCTGACCATCCGAATTGACAACCGTCTGCAGGATCGCAAGCAGAGTCGCCGGGGGGGGTTTCCCCATTCCAGAGAGGACTCCACTGACCACAGGAGCCTCCACTCACTTGTCCCTCCTCCTGTTCTTGCAGAACGCCCGGTGTTCCAGTCGGCAACGGAGGAGCCTATGCAGCTGGGTCGGGGTCGCCTGTCTCCCGCGGAGCGGAGGCGACGGATGACGGCGGGTGAGTGCCTTTACTGCGGTCGGCGGGGTCATTTCTGTAAGGACTGCCCAAATGCCATCGCTCGTCAGTAAGGGTGGGCACCCTGACGAGCGGTGGTCAGACGCCCACCATTCCTAAATCTGCTTCCTGCCTCTTAGAGGTTCGGGTTTTGTTCGAGGGAGGGGAGAAATCTGTGCGGGCTTTAGTTGATTCTGGAGCAGAACAGAACCTCATTGATATCGAGCTGGCTAAGCAGGCAGGTCTCAAGACGGAATCATTACCACGTCCTCTTCGAGTTGTTTCTTTAAATGGACTCCCTGTGGCCACCGCCACTGAAGTAACTGAGCCAGTTCACGTAATCGTGTCTGGTAATCATCATGAGCGTACTCGGTTCTTATTGTTTTCTTCCCCCCATAATCCAATGGTTTTGGGTTTTCCTTGGTTGCAGATTCATAACCCCACTATTGATTGGTGTTCCAGCCGGGTTACTAGTTGGAGTGATTACTGTCATGCCTCCTGCTTGCGCTCAGCTCGGTCTCCTGAGGCTGACCCCGTCGCCCCGGAGGGGCAGCCGTCCTCACCTGACCTCTCCAATGTCCCACCAGAGTACCACGACCTGGCTGAGGTATTCTCAAAGTCCAAAGCTCTCTCCTTGCCGCCACACAGGCCTTACGATTGTGCAATCGAGCTGCAACCAGGTGCTACCCTTCCAAAGAGCCAATTATTCAGCCTGTCCCAACCAGAGAGGGAGGCTATGGAACTGTACATCTCAGAGTCTCTGAGCTCAGGCTTAATCAGACCCTCCTCGTCTCCTGTAAGTGCCGGGTTCTTTTTTGTGGGTAAGAAGGACGGTTCTCTTCGACCGTGTATAGACTACCGCGGGCTTAACGAGATCACGGTCAAGAACAGGTACCCACTTCCCCTCATGGATTCGGCTTTTCAGGTTCTACAGGAGGCCCGCATGTTCACTAAGTTGGACTTGCGTAATGCCTATCACCTGGTTCGCATGCGGGCTGGGGACGAGTGGAAGACCGCTTTTAGCACGCCACTCGGACATTTCGAGTACCTGGTCATGCCTTTTGGCCTCTCTAACGCCCCCGCGGTGTTCCAGTGTTTGATCAATGATGTTTTACGGGACTTCCTTCATCGATTTGTTTTTGTCTATTTGGATGATATCTTGATTTTTTCCAGAGACCTTGATGAACATAGGCGGCATGTTCGTCTGGTTCTCCAGCGGTTGCTAGAAAACAAGCTGTATGTCAAGGCAGAAAAATGCCAGTTTCATTCTGCCTCTGTTTCTTTTCTGGGCTTTGTGATTTCAGGTGGCGAGGTGAGGCCAGATCCAGCTAAGGTTAGCGCAGTAGCTAATTGGCCCGTCCCTACCAACCGTAAGCAGCTCCAGCGTTTTTTAGGTTTTGCCAATTTCCTTCGTCGCTTCATCCGAAATTTCAGTTCTGTAGCTGCACCCCTTACGGGTCTGACCTCCACCTCCTCCCCCTTCCACTGGACTGAGGCGGCTAACTCAGCTTTTGACCGCCTAAAACAGCTCTTCACCTCTGCACCTGTCTTGGCTCAACCTGACCCTTCCAGCCAGTTCATCGTGGAAGTAGATGCTTCAGACTCTGGGGTAGGGGCTGTGTTATCTCAGAGGGGGTGGGGTGACAGCAAGTTGCGCCCTTGCGCTTTCTTTTCTCGCCGGCTTACCCCGGCGGAGCGTAATTATGACGTGGGTGACAAAGAGCTGCTGGCTATTAAATTAGCTTTAGAGGAATGGAGACACTGGTTGGAGGGGTCAAATCTGCCGTTTGTGGTCTGGACAGATCATAAAAATCTTTCTTACCTTCGGACCGCTAAGTGGCTGAATTCAAGGCAGGCACGGTGGTCTTTGTTTTTTAGTCGGTTTGATTTTGTTGTTTCTTACCGTCCTGGCTCCAAGAATGCGAAGCCGGATGCACTGTCACGGCAACAGGATTCTGTGGAGGTAGAGAAACCCCCCGAGACCATTATTCCCCCTTCCTGTGTCCTGGGTGCACTCTGCTGGCAGCTGGAGAAGGACATTAGAGCAGCACATTCTCAGGAGCCGGATCCAGGTGGGGGTCCTCCTGATCGCTTGTTTGTTCCCAGTGCCTTGAGGAGGCAGACCCTCCAGTGGGCTCATTCTTCCAGACTCACCTGCCACCCGGGTGTACGAAGGACAGTGTCCTTCCTGCGTCGCAGATTCTGGTGGCCCAGTATGTCTCGAGACACACAGGACTTTGTTTCGGGTTGCCTCATCTGTTCTCAAAACAAGGCCAGTCACAGACCACCAGCTGGGCAACTGCACCCCTTGTCTGTTCCAACTCGTCCGTGGTCTCACATTTGTTTGGACTTTGTAACTGGGTTACCCCCCTCTGCTGGTAAGACAGTAATCATGACTGTTGTGGACCGCTTCTCCAAGGCGGCCCATTTTGTGGCATTAACCAAACTACCCTCTGCTGCAGAGACCGCCAAGTTAATCCTCCACCACGTGTTCAGGCTGCACGGCATTCCTGTGGACATTGTGTCAGATCGGGGTCCTCAGTTTATTTCACAGGTTTGGAAGGCCTTCTGTGCAGCTTTTGGGGCTACAGCCAGCCTGTCCTCTGGCTTTCACCCCCAAACCAATGGCCAGGCTGAGCGGACCAACCAAGACCTGGAGGCTGCCCTCCGTTGCGTCTGCTCCCGCCGCCAGTCGTCCTGGAGTTTCCTGCTGCCCTGGGTAGAGTACGCACACAATTCTCTTACCTCATCTGCTTCTGGTTTGTCCCCCTTCGAGTGTTCTCTGGGCTATCAGCCTCCACTATTCCCAGAGCAGGAGAAGGAGGTGGCCGTACCTTCAGTCCAGCATCTCTATCGCCGCTGCAGGCGCATCTGGAGGGAGGCCAGGGCGGCTCTGCTCCGCTCGTCTGCAGCAAATAAGCGGCTGGCTGATCGTCATCGCATACCGGCGCCAAAGTATACACCTGGTCAGTTGGTCATGCTGTCCACTGCTAACATAAAGCTTCGCACCGAATCAAAGAAGTTGTCCCCAAGGTATATCGGCCCATTCGAGGTGGTGAAGGTTGTTAATCCAGTGGCGGTCAAGCTTCGGCTTCCCAGGTCCCTACGCATCCACCCTGTTTTTCACGTCTCCCAAATCAAGCCTCATGTCGTCAGCTCTCTACAGCCTGCCTCTGTTCCACCTCCCCCCCCTCGCATCATAGAGGGTCATCCAGCCTATACTGTTCGATGCCTGCTGGATGCCAGGCGACGGGGCAGAGGTCTTCAATATCTGGTGGACTGGAAGGGTTGTGGTCCTGAGGAGAGGTCCTGGGTGCCGGCCTCCTGGATCTTGGATCCAGCTCTCATTAGTGCGTTTCATCGCCGTCACCCTGACAAGCCTAGCAGTGCGCCCAGAGGCGCCCCTTGAGGGGGGGGTAATGTGGGGTATTTGGGGTTGGGTTGTGTAATTGTGTTCAGTTTAACCTGTTTCCAGCTCTTTGTTCCTGGGTCTTCTTCTTTGCAGTTACTTTTCCTTCCACCTGGCATCTTATTGGCTACACCTGTGTTCACTTATGTCATCAGTCCTCCTGTGTATTTAATCTGTGCATTTCCTCCACTCTTTACGAGATTGTTTTGTTTGCCTCTCGAGTCTACTGTAACTTTAAGTAGCAATCTATTCAGTGCAGAATTAAAGAGCTTTGCTTCTGCATTCCTGCATCCTGCGTTTGTGTCCGCAACAGGATCCTGACAGAATTTGCTTATTTAGCTGTGAGTGAATGGGATTATCCATCCATCCATCCATCTATCCATCCATCCCAGTCGATCAATGGATGATGGATCAAATAGGATTATGAATAGGATTATTTTTAAAATGTTTTCAGTATCAAGCAGGACTCCTCATTGGCTATATGTCGATCATTTTTTAGATATAAATTTTGTTTGTTTGAATTAAAGTAATTTAGTTTTAACTCATAAATGTTCAAAAGAAAAAAAAAGGAATAATAAGAATTGATGCACTGTATTTGTTCATTCTTGTCTCATTTTGATTTTGGTTTTACTGATAGTTTTATCTGAGGCAACGTACATAAGAAAACATAAGCAGGATCTCTGAGTCGTGGTCACTATCTAGGTTGAGAGCCATGAAAAAACATCTCAGCTTGAAGGAGTAGAACATTTTATTAAAGTTCCACACAAGACATCCGTCTTTATCGTGTTAATGGTCAGAGGGGCCGTAGGCGCGAAGTGGCAGCCATGCCTCTGTCATCACCAAGTATGAATAAATAATGGACACATTGGAAGCGCTTTGAACGTCTGGAAAAGCGCAGACAAATCTAATCCATTAATGTTTGCAGTGAAGGTGGAAGTTCACTCCGCCTTTGTGGATCACAGAGCTAAAGAGTTTCTCTGGGAACTTCTGCTACGTGATGCTGAAACCAGGAAGGGGTTGCCGACTTGGATGAGGGACTTCAGGTAAGAAAGTGCTGTTGGGGACCGGTCAGGTTATCTGAACATCAGTGTAGAATAAAAAAAAATAAGATGTGTGATTGAATGATGAAGGTCAGAGATGTGCCACAGGTTGAGAAGAGAAGGACGTTGAGAACTAACCCCTGAGGGACACCAATGGAGATGTACTGAGGGTTTTGTTCCTTCCATGTTTCTGCAGTAATGATGGAGTCTCAAATCCAGTTCCCACTTAATGTCATTTAGTTAATTACCCTCCATTTATTTAGGGTGCATTCATACTGGACACATTTGGTTCTTAAAGTGAACCAGAGTTCATTTCCCCCGATAATCTGGAACAACTTTTCGGTCTGAATACACTTAGACAGACCCTGCTTCTGGACCAGGAACCGCTCTCTGACCCATCTTTCGAGGTGGTCACGGTTGGTTTTTGCTCGGTTTCCCTCAGTCGGAATCGCCTCCCCGCTTGGAGAGGAACAACTGGACCCAACCGGGTCAAAACAACTTTTAACGTGACGCATATTGCTTCTCACTGTCCTCACTCACTGACAATTGCTCTGTCATAAACACTTCTCAGCGTTCCTTCATAGCCATCGTCTCTTCAGGACGCGCCTTGCAGCACGCCTCCACCGTACCAGAGGACGTAGAAAGTGTTGAGCCGGATGTTGATACAGATGTTCAAAATTGGTCAGTGAAACATAAAGTTTAAATAAATAAACTATAAAATAAATCAGAAACCCCTGATGAAGAGAAACAACAAGGACCCGATTACGTCGCCCGGATTGGCGTCACCGGGGCCCCGCTCTGGAGCCAGGCCCAGGGTCGGGGCTCGCAGGCGAGCGCCTGGTGGCCGGGGCTCTTCCCACGGACCCCGGTCGGGCTCAGCCCGAAGGAGCGACGTGGGACCACTCTCCTATGGGCCCACCACCCGTAGGAGATCTCAAAAGGGGCCGGTGCATTGTGGTTTGGGTGGCAGTCGGGGGCAGGTGCCTCGGCGGCCCAAACCCCGATCATGGAATCTGGCTTTTGGGACATGGAATGTCACCTCTCTGGGAGGGAAGGAGCCTGAGCTGGTGCGAGAGGTTGAGAGATACCGTCTAGATATAGTCGGGCTCACCTCCACACATAGCCTGGGCTCTGAAACTCAGTCCTTAGAGAGGGGTTGGACTCTCTACCACTCTGGAGTTGCCCAAGGTGAGAGGCGGCGGGCTGGCGTGGGCTTACTCGTGAGCCCCCAGCTCAGCCGCCAAGTGTTGGAGTTCACCCCGGTGGACGAGAGGGTCATGTCCCTCCGCCTCCGGGTGGGGGACAGGTCTCTAACTGTGGTTTCGGCTTACGGGCCGAACAGCAGTTTGGAGTACCAGGCCTTCTTGGTGTCTCTTGAAGGGGTACTGGAAAGTGCCCCAACGGGGGACTCCATTGTCTTCCTGGGGGACTTCAATGCCCACGTGGGCAATGACAGTGGCACCTGGAGGGGTGTGATTGGTAGGAACGCCCCCCCCTGATCTGAACCCGAGTGGTGTTTTGTTATTGGACTTCTGTGCTCATCATAGTTTGTCCATAACGAACACCATGTTCGAGCACAAGGGTGTCCATCAATACACCTGGCATCAGGACACCTTAGGCAGGAGGTCAATGATCGACTTTGTAGTTGTTTCAGGTGACCTTCGGCCCTGTGTCTTGGACACTCGGGTGAAGAGAGGGGCGGAGCTGTCCACCGATCACTACCTGGTGGTGAGTTGGATTCGCTGGCGGGGAAGGAGGCCGGAAAGACTTGGAAGACCCAAACGTACTGTGAGGGTCTGCTGGGAACGTCTGGCTGAGCCCTCCGTTAGGGAAGTCTTTAACTCCCACATCCGGGAGAACTTCAAACAGGTACCGAGGGAGGTTGGGGACATTGAGTCCGAGTGGACCATGTTTTCCACCTCCATTGTCTCTGCTGCTGCTCGGAGCTGTGGTCGCAAGGTCTCTGGTGCCTGTCGCGGCGGTAACCCCCGAACCCGGTGGTGGACACCGGAAGTAAGGGATGCCGTCAAGCTGAAGAAGGAGTCCTACCAGGCCTGGCTGGCCTGCGGGACTCCGGAGGCAGCTGACAGGTACCGGCAGTCCAAGCGAGCTGCGGCCCGGACTGTTGCGGAGGCGAAAACTCGGTCCTGGGAGGAGTTCGGTGAGGCCATGGAGAAGGACTATCGGTTGGCCTCGAAGAAATTCTGGCAAACCATCCGACGACTCAGGAGGGGAAAGCAGTTCTCCACAGGCACCGTTTTCAGTGCAGGTGGGGAGCTGTTGACTTCAACTGGGGACATTGTCGGGCGGTGGAAGGAGTACTTCGAGGATCTCCTCAATCCCACTGACACGCCTTCTTTTGAAGAAGTGGAGAATGAGGACTTTGGGGTGGGGCTGTCTATTACCCGGGCTGAAGTCACTGAGGTAGTCAACGAGCTCCTCGGTGGCAAGGCCCCGGGGGTGGATGAAGTCCGCCCTGAGCACCTCAAGTCTCTGGATGCTGTGGGAGTGTCTTGGCTGACACGTCTCTGCAGCATCGCGTGGCAGTCGGGAACCGTACCACTGGACTGGCAGACAGGGGTGGTGGTTCCCCTCTTTAAGAAGGGGGACCGGAGGGTGTGTTCCAACCATAGGGGAATTACACTCCTCAGCCTCCCTGGGAAAGTCTATGCCAGGGTACTGGAGAGGAGAGTCCGTCCGATAGTCGAACCTCGGATTCAGGAACAACAGTGCGGTTTCCGTCCTGGTCGTGGAACAGTGGACCAGCTCTACACCCTATCTAGGGTGCTGGAGGGTTTGTGGGAGTTCGCTCATCCAGTCCATATGTGTTTTGTGGATTTGGAGAAGGCGTTCGACCGCGTCCCCCGTGGCATCCTGTGGGGGGTGCTCTGGGAGTATGGGGTCCGGGGAGCCTTACTGAGGGCTGTCCGGTCTCTGTATGACCGGAGTAGGAGCTTGGTCCGCATAGCCGGCAGTAAGTCAGACCTGTTCCCGGTCCACGTTGGACTCCGGCAGGGCTGCCCTTTATCACCGGTTCTGTTCATAGTTTTTATGGACAGAATTTCTAGGCGCAGCCAGGGGCCGGAAGGGATCTGGTTTGGGGACCACAGGATTTCCTCTCTGCTTTTTGCAGATGATGTTGTCCTGTTGGCTTCATCGAACCGGGACCTCCAGCGTGCATTGGGGCGGTTTGCGGCCGAGTGTGAAGCGGCTGGGATGAGGGTCAGCACCGCTAAATCTGAGGCCATGGTCCTTGACTGGAGAAAGGTAGTCTGCCATCTCTCGGTGGGTGGAGTGTCCTTGCCCCAGGTGGAGGAGTTTAAATACCTTGGGGTCTTGTTCACGAGTGAGGGAAGATCGGAGCGTGAGATGGACAGGCGGATCGGAGCGGCGTCCGTAGTTATGCGGTCGCTCTATCGGTCCGTCGTGGTGAAGAGAGAGCTGAGCCGAAAAGCAAAGCTCTCAATTTACCGGTCGATCTACGTTCCAGTACTCACCTATGGTCATGAGCTATGGGTCATGACCGAAAGAACGAGGTCCCGAATACAAGCGGCTGAAATGAGCTTCCTCCGCAGGGTGGCTGGGTGCTCCCTTAGAGATAGGGTGAGAAGCTCGGTCACCCGCGGAGAGCTCGGAGTAGAACCGCTTCTCCTTCACATCGAAAGGAGCCAGTTGAGGTGGCTCGGGCATCTAGTCCGGATGCCTCCTGGACGCCTCCCTGGAGAGGTGTTCCGGGCATGTCCCACTGGGCGGAGGCCCCGGGGAAGACCCAGGACACGCTGGAGAGACTACGTCTCTCGGCTGGCCTGGGAACGTCTCGGGGTCCCCCCAGAGGAGCTGGAGGAAGTGGCTGGGGTGAGGGAAGTCTGGGCATCTCTGCTCAGTCTGCTGCCCCCGCGACCCGGTCCCGGATAAGCGGAGGAAGATGGATGGATGGATGGATAAATAAACTATCCCAACAAGGATTGCAAAGTGCAGGACTTCCATCATTTCTGTCTTTCATTGCTTAGCCCCGCCCTCATTAATCCTGGCCAATGATTGTAGAGATGTTTAGTCATGTGGTTTGGTTTACAAGCTTTGTTTCAAAACAGGAAAGGCTGCTTGACGGCAGTCTGACTGCAGACCAAATGCAAGGTTCAGGACTCGATCCAGACTAAACTAAGTGGACTAAGTCTGGACCAACGACCTTTCCACTCTGGTTTTCAGCTTTGCAGTGTCAGGTCATCTGCTTTGTCACCTTTTTTTTTTTTGTTTCTCCATAGGTTTGATCGTGTTTACAGTTATTTAATAAGTCTTTAGGTTTCTGTCACCAAGCCTGGTCTCATGAATACTGGGTTCTACACCTCCAGTTCCTGACTGATGTAAAGACATGTTAAGCACATTATTCCAAGAAAACCTGCAACTGGTCAAACTTTTTTTTGTGTGCAAATGTTTAAACGTATTATAACAGAAAAAAAGGATGAATTCTGGGAAATTCCTGCATAAGTGTCTGTTATTTTCTGGGTCTGTCCATCTGTCTGTTCGTCCATTTCTGGTCTTCTGGAGCCCACCGAAACTTTCATTTGGCTAGAATCCAGAGAAGACCTGGACAGGTCATTAGCTTTTACAGAGCCACTCACAGGTGAACAATATTGCGCTGATTCAGGTCTAATTAAAGATTAAATAAGAAACAGACCAAGCTATCAGCGTCAGGTGTGGTGCACCTGAGCTTTGGGAGGTAAAGGCTGAAAGGAAGCAATTTGTAACCCGGAGAATAAAAGCAAAAGTGGGAAAAGAACATGCAACGGTAATTTCCATTTAATTTCCCTCCATGGGTGAAAGCAGATGAAAACACTACATGCTCCGCTGTCATCGGAAGGTTTCATTTTCTCCTGAGCCTCGGATGAAATCGAACTTATTGCTGTTTTCCTCCTCCCCCACACCCCGCATAATGAGAGAATATTTCCCCAGAGTGTGAAAGCAGATCCAAGCTATACTTTTAGAAACTTTATTAAACCAACCTAACCAATTATTTCTGTTTGCCGTACTTCTGATGAGTGAAAATCCCTTCCATAAAGCTGCAAATGTTAATATAAAACACATTTTATGTCAGGTTTTCTTATAGAGCCGCAGCTTCCGTCTGAGCTGCCAACAATAGTTTTCATATCTTGCAGCTAGCTCAGCCGTAGAAACGTGAACGGCGAGCTGGGTGGTGGAGCGCCGCATCAATACCTCTGCTGAAGAAGAATTGTATTTTAATGCAGAAGTTTGGCAAGACTCCAGCAGGGCCAATACATTTGATTGAATTGCCCAGTTAGCCCTTGATCAAACATGTGGGTGGGAGATTGCATTTCTCTGCTGACATTTATCTATTTATCTTTGCAGCCAAAAGGGAAAAAACGGCTGAGTAGGGTCAGTCAGCCTTCAGGGGGGAGGCAGGCTGTTCGCTCAGCGATGAGTCGTCCGTTTAAAAGAGGGTTCTTAGTGCTGCATGTGTTCAGATGATCATGTGACTCTTAGTCTCATTATGAGCTTCTGTTGCTGCTTCTAGTCTTTCTGAGCAGGAGAAATGGGAAAAGTCCAGAACCTTGCATTTGTCTGTTTTCAGACTTTCCTGTTCCGGACGAAAGCTTTAAAAGGAAAACCAAATGACTAAAGATCTCATCAGGGATTGGCCAGGAATTACGAGGTCGGGGCAAAGCAACAAGAAGCAGAAATTATGGAAGTCCTGCACTTTGCACTCCATATGTCACTCATTTCCAAACTTTACATTTTGAACGCTCCCCCCATTAATCCACAAAAACAAGCGGGTTCTCACATTGTGACATCACAAAGTGAGGAACCGCCCCTTCCAGGAAGAGTCTGCTGCCAGCCCCGCCCCCAGGCTAACACACAAACCCTCCGTGGAGCTAGCGGCGATCGGCAAAACGCTTCATTTTTTTATGCACAATCTGCGCATCCATCTTTGCAAAAGTTCAGATGTTGTTTTTGTGGGCGAAACGCAGACAGGATGCCGGCTCTAGGATGACATCATGAAGTGGGCGGCACCCATAAAAGAAGAACTAAAAGGCGGTTCCTCTGAGTTGTCCGCTTTGGGTAGGTAATTGAACTTCAAAAACAACTAATACTTCATTAAAAAATGGTTCTTTAGAGTGTCAAAGGTCATTTATTATCATATATATATATTTATATGGATATAGTTTCCTCTGGAAGCTTAAGAAAAGGAGGGTGAAGGCCCTCATAATCCTCTAAAAGAAATCCACCCGAAAATGTTTTTCAGACATAGTTTCAGTTATGATTGGATGGTTTGGTTAGTTTTTGTTTTTAAAACAATGTTAGTTTAAAACACAAAAATATTGACATGAGTTTTTAAGGAAAAATACTCTTATTTACCCACTGTCTCAAATTTGATCCACTCAGCTTTTAACTAGGGGCGTCAATTGTCATGTTAATCATGATTAATTGATTCCAGTGTTATTGTTTTTTTTTAATTGTGCTAATCTCAGTTTTAATCTATGACTGTTATCTAGTATGTAAGGAGTCGTTGTCATTTATTAAAGGAAGACACGGAGACCTGATCCGTCCGTTCTGATCATGCACACCTCAAAGGCATCGTCTTGCTTACGCCATGGTTACTTTTGTAAGAAAGAAATATTAAATCTAATTTAAATGACTTGAACGTCAAAGTTATTGAGAAAACGTTTTGGCTTTTACTTACTCCAGCCGTGTGAGTTACAAACGTCTGACCACCTCTCTGATTTGATGTTCATTATCTTGGTAAGGTTTTGATGAGCCAATGGCTTTTCAGGTGTTCAACAAACACTTAAAGACCATCAGACCTCATTTTTTCATTTGCATTTGTGTGTTTCCTGACTTTTTCCTCTTATTCTGTCTTCCTGCTTCCTTGAAGTCAACGTTCTTGGGTTTGCGTGGCTCTCATCCTTGTCACACCTGTGCGTGTCAGTGTTTAGGCGGCTGGTTTTCTGCTGCTCTGTTCAGTTTCTTGTTTGGTTTTTGCTGCACGTTCACAATGATGGTCATTTTTACGGAGTTTTCTGTGCTTCAGGCCGTCTTTTTGTGTCTCATTTCACAAACACTTAACCCTCACATAGACTGGGAAGGAACCCACTTGGAGTTCTGGGAGGCGATGCGTGGAAGTATGGCTGACAGAGCAGCTCTGACGCTCTGCTGGGTCACACCACTGACTTTTTTAACCGAAAAACCTGGGATATCAAAAACTTTTTCTCTTTCAGTGATCAGTTTTTTTTTACTTTTTCAGAGGATGTTTGCACCTAAAAATAATTGCTTCACATTAGGAACATTTAGCTGATGACGGCTATTTGCATCAACCGTTGACCTTCAGTTGATGCGTCCACTCACTGGATGTTTATTCTTCATTTCAAAATAAAAGAGGTGATCTTGACCGAGCCCAGCAGTGTCAAGCGTTAATGAATGCGCAACGATGCTTGATTTAAATAAATGAATTGATTAGATGTCAAAGCTGAGTTCATGCATACAAATTCAGGAATATGATTCACTGGATATCAGATTACATGTCAGGACTCCAGAGATGTGACAGGGAAACCCATCCAGGCGCACTTATTTTCTCATTAACAAACGTCGCAACGACTGTGTTAACAAACTCAATTTGCACTTTCACTGAACTCTGCACAACACAACCTGCTGTTACCATGGCAGCCATGGGAGGAATCTGCATCTGTGGCCACAGAAAGGACAGGAAATAAAAATGATAAAATGTGCGTACATGTAAATGCCGGCAGACGTGAGGAGTGATTTGGCGAGCGGGAAACAATGGATTTTTACAGAACGGAAAAGCTGAAGTGATGCTTTAAAAAAAGGAAGAGAGAGAGAACATCAGCGATGCATTTAGTGAGGGAAATGAGCCAAACATATGGAGATAATTATTTCCTGCGGTCTTCCGGTCTGCCCACTTTGCTGGTCTTCTGTGACCCTTCTGTGGCTGATCTTTGCTCTCCAGAGGCATCTGTTTGTTTGACAGCACAGCTTGTGGTGAATCCTTGTTTGCCTCCAACTGTCTTTTTCTTTCAGTAATCAGTTTTTATTATTTAAGCTGCAGATCAGACGCTCCTGTTTCATTTCCATGCAGATTCTGCCCTTTACAATAAAAACACATGTGCATTTAGAGGTGGGTGAATTAAATGTATTAATTCATTTTTAAGTTACTCCAATCGTGGTAAATTGCAACTCTTGATAGACAATATACTCAGCAAATTCAGAAGAGTTGATTTTGGAGTGTTGAGCAAACCTAAGCAATAATAGAGTTCATTTAACTCTTTGCTCAGTTGAATATTAAATAAATTATAATTATTAAATAAATATAAATATTTTTTATTATACTATACTGAAAAAGAGAAAAGGAGTTTCAAATCTACGTGTTTCCAAAATGAGAATTTGGACTCTGAACTTGTCACTCAGGACTCCAAAATCTCCCTTCAGTCATGCTATAACAACCACTTCAATGGTTCGGACTAGATGTGCATCAAATTGTTTCTGTTTAAAACAAAAAAGTTTCTGCAATGCAGCTCAAATATTGTGTTTTGCCTTCGTTCATCATAAACGTGTTGGAAATCTAAGCAGCAGTTTGGCAGATTCATTCATTTTTGCACCAAAAAACCTGTGTTTTGTATTCCACTTTTCATATATCATAGTGTTCATTTAATGAGAGCATCTCCATCTAATGGCAGAGGGTTAGAAAAACAGGTTTAAACCCCACCAAAGCTCGGGTTCTTCATCACTACATTAGTCTAAACATGTCATGCAGTCTGGAGAGGTGAAGGATTGGTGGATGAGGGATTATGATGGTCTGCACTGTGAATATCTCCACTGACGTGGGGTTGAAGGGTCATCCATCTTTCTGGGGAGACAGACAGACAAATGGGCTGACACTCTCTTGTGACTGGCTGTCATATATCTATCTCATCATTATGGAGCTGCTGGGGACCAGCTCCCCATCAACCCGTGTCACGTTGGCAGCATTTTCACTATTCGGCGGTGCACCGGATCAGGCGCACGGATATTAGATGAAAGGCTCCTCCTCGTGTGATGGGAATGCCTAACCAGAAGGTCTGCGTTTGCCTTTGTTAAATTTAAAATAAAAACAGAAATGATCCCATTTGACGCCTGAATTAACGGATTTCTCATCCGTTATCAGGAGATGACATCTGCTGAATGGCAACTGCAGATCAGACTCCCTTCAAATCCTCTGTTGAAAATCGGATCTAAAACTGACAAAAAAAGTTGTTTGATGATCAAGATGTTCCCCCCTAAAATGACAAAGATGCATATTTCAACGTTTCACATATGATACTTTTCAAAAATGGAATTTTCAGAAAGTAAAGAGACCCACATTTTAAGGAAATACTTTCTGTCATGCAAGACAAAAATTAAATTAAACTTTAGGTAAAGAAAATACGTCTTTGATTTTTTCTTCTTTAAAATAATTTTCTTTTTAATTTATTTATTTAAAAATCCATCTGTATGACCCCATTGGCTGAATATGTTTGCTTATATTTTTTACTCAACAAAAAAAACTTTTAATAAATCAAAATATATAAAAATAAGGATTTCCAGACATTTAGCTAGAAAAGCAATTAAATAGAATTTCCTGCAGCCCTAAAGAAATTCAATTTTTGCCATTTATAAACAAATGTTTTGTGTGTTTTGAATTTTTTAGAATTTTAGTTCTTGTTGATAAATGGGAATGACTCATTTTAGAATAAAATAGTTGATACAGAATTAGGGAAACTGACTGATTGTTGGAAATTGCCATATTACTGCCTTTTTTTTGAGTAAAACGTTGCCATCGATAATGATGTGGTGGAAAGAGTGACTGACATTGAGTTAAGATAAGCCACGAATAAAGCAAGTAGAGCTAAACTTGCATAGCAGTGTTGAGAAAAACACGTCATCCACTCACAAAGCACGTCTACTAACATATTCATCGTTAATACTACCATATTTACAGTACAGTGTAGAAGTTGGGGGAAATACTTCTAAAACACGTTTACAGTCTTTGTTCATCTCCCCAAAAAAGCTTTTCAAATAGTTTATGGTGTGGAATGTTTTTTATGTCACGTTTATGGAAGTCATGGGAACGATGTACAATTACAGTGAAATTAGAGTTTTTCTACCGTCAAGACATGAAGCAAAATGATTTTAATGATAGTTTTCTTACTGAGACGAAGCATTCTGGACTGTGTTGATTCTAAGAAAAGCTCGGAAAGCTGGAGAGCAAAGAGAAGGACTTCAAACCCGCTAAAATATATTTAAAATGTCTAAAAAAAACCTGATTGGAAATCTCTGCAAGGATGAAATAGTTTGCAGGTTAACAATAGCAGCACAAAAAAACCTTCAGACTTGAGTTGTTCCCTAAAATCAATAGAAACAGGAAGCTCGGGACAGACGGGGGCTGTGAGGGTGGATCTAACCCATCGCCCCGTCGCTGGGCGCATCCCAGCGCCGGCGCCACGATCTGCTTTGTTTCTAGCTGGCTGCTCGCTGTAATCACCAGGCGTGGAGAAACCTCATTATCTCAGGTCCTGATCCCGGCATCACAGGCTGAATAGTAACCATCACTAGCTGGCGGGAGGAGACATGTTCACCACAGCATTAATTGGTGCTGAACTGCCGGGTTCCTGAACTTGGGGGACTTTCTTTTTGTTGTTTTTTTTTTTTTTTGGCGTGGACGTTTACCGCTAAAGTTCCATCCCCTCCTTGTGTTGGTTACACAAACTGTGCAGCCTCCGTTGTTGAAGCTGGTTTTATTGCTGCGGATAAATCCTCTGCTGTCAAATAAGCTCCTCTTTACTGTCGTCTGCCGATAAAATTCATTAAGTTAAGGGATCCCGTAACTATGTTTTCCTATGAAGTGGCAGGCTTTGCAGGATCCAGTCAAATTCTATCCGACCTGTGGGTTTTACAGGTGTGTGTGCCGTAGTGTTCAGTGTGTGTGCTTGTGCGTCTGAGATGCACACAGTGTTGCCCCTTGAGGTTAGACTGCAATAAAGAAGGATGAAGGCGCCTCAGAAAGCTCCGGGAGGTGTTTCAGACACCGCCTCACTGGAAATCAATTCTCTCAGTACAGTTAGTCCCCGTGTTTGCCGGCTTTAAGTCAGAGCGATGGCAGGAGGCGGGAAGGAACAGGGAGATATCAGGGAAACGGCGCGGTGGAAGGAGATTTCGGTGAAGGCTCAGTGGTCGGCCGATTCGCTGGGTTTCGGCTGCAGACGTCACTTTGAGCTAAAGGCCACAGGAAGCCAAGAAGGCTGCAGCTTGATGGTATTTGTTTTCTAAAATGCCCATCGGCTGAGGCCGAACAGCACAAATATTGCTGCCCGTTTAATAGCAGACTCACACACAGGTGAGCCGACTCCCTCAGTTGGAGCCAAACAAAAGGTAAGAAGAAAAGAAGAGATTTGATTTAATCTGGGAGCGAGGCTCCTCTCCGTCGCCGCCCGGCTGCTTGTTGAGGTCAAGAGGGCCAAAGGCCAACACTCATCTCTGCAGTGTGGAGGCGGAGCCGTGCTGCCGTGAAGTCTCACTAGAGGAACATTTGAAGGCTGCACGCCATCGTCTTATTGTTCTTTGTTGGGAATGTGTCAGAGGTGTCAACTGTTGGGAGAATAAACAAGAATTGTGTCTGCGGCGCCACTGTCACGAAGCTCTCACACCTCACGTCAAGTGGTGGAACACAATGAAGATGTGGGTGATCGTCCAAGAGCAGAAATCTGCTGTGGGGGTGTCAATTCACACAAAGTGTTAAAAAATAAAACACAACGATGCCTTTTGTCTTCATCCTTACCTATGCGCCGTACTCCCCTTTAGGAGAGAAAGGTGGCGGGTTTGGCTCCGTGACACCGGCGTGCAGATGAACCGGGACCCGTTCATGATGAAGCCGGACGGGGTCCAGAACTGAACCTTTACCGCTCCAAAACATTCACTGTGTTGCTTTTGCTCCTTTAACCCAAACCGAACAGGTATTATGATTGTTTGTAGGTGCATTTTGGAGGCAGACCTTTGGTCCTTTTTGTATTCGTTTAGCTCCAGAGAGTCTTACTTGTTTCTGGTGATTTTGTTAAATTGAACAATTTGGTACCAGTACCAGTCTGCGGGCAACTAAAAACATGCTTTATGTCTGTTTTTGCTTAATGTCTGTGATTCTGAGGGAATTTTGTTTTTGGATTCCTTCTGAAGCATCCGTCTATAACTTACCCCTGACGCATGTCAAGACGCTCCCCTTGGTCACGTGTCTTTAAAACATTTGCTGCTTTCTTAAAGCGAGTGCTCCAACCTCCACCCAATTCATAAAAAAGAAACCTAACATCTTTGGAAAGTTTCTTTTGTCAGAAAAGAGCACTGAAGAAGAGCTTTTAGCTCACAAGAAAAAGAAATCTGAATGAAAGTTGTTCCCACACACTGAGCTCTGCACAGCCACCAACTCTCTACTGTTACAAAGATGCTGCGAATAAAGTTGCATTCACTGTGGATTTACATTTGTGTCGGTGTACTATCATTGTTATTATTAGAAAAATCACATTTTATGATGATATCCTTTTATTTTGTAGTATTTAATCAGTTTAAAGAGAGCTTTAAGTTAATGTCCAGTTGTGAGCTTCCACCTTGCTGCTTAAGGAAAAATCGACGTAAAATCTTAATTAGACGTTAACGAAACTTTACCGCAGAAAATACTCGTCTGTGTTTAAGTCAAATCCACAATGATTTAGGTACTTTATGAAAAAGACCCTGTCATGTTTCCTTTATTACAGATTCAGAAACAACTTAAAGAAAACAACGTTGTTTCACTGAAACCGCTTCAAAATATTTGGTAAATATTTGATTTTCTTCAAACGTTCCACAAATCCATTCATTGTCTAAACCAGCGCCATCCCTTTTGAGGTCACTGGGTTGCTGGAGCCCATCCCAGTCGAGTGATGGCGTGGTTCGCCCTGAATGTTTAGTCCGTTGCGGGGCCACATTTAGACATAGGGGTCGCTTTTGGGGTCACCATCGACCCAATGGAGGATTTGAACTGGGCCCTTGTTGCTGTGTGGTGAAGGTGCTAACCACTACACCCTAGTGCAGTTATTCAATGCATTATACATGATTAAATGCACACACAACCACCCTTTTATGTCATTTCTATCACCTAACTCTGTTTGTTGACTCCGATATTGTGTCCGTTTATCAAACAAAAGATGGTCGTATTTGTTGTCTTTTTAATTAAATTGCATGGGGCTGCTCCTCCAGCATTTTTATGGTCCCTAATGGATGGATAAATGTCAGTGGTGGCATTATGACAAACCATAGTAATCAGATCTGCCGGCTTACCAAAGCATTTCCACCTGTGATGGCGATGCAGCTTTCATGACATTTTCGAGTGCGTTGCCATTTCAGGGCCCTCCGGAGAATACGGCTGTATGAACTCAATACTGAGAGAGGCAGGCTAATATTTGGAGTGTCAAACATATCTTTGTTTTGCGGTGGTCTGTAAATATAGATCCGTGCCTCATGTTTTGGTATTGACAAGTAAAATACTATAGGAAAATGGAGAGAGTGTTGTGAGGAGAGCGGAGCAGCCAGGAGATCGAAGCTTTTCACTCGCACCACGCTGAGGTTTAGTCATAAGCCGAGCTGTTGCTTGTCATTTGGCCAAGGCCACTTAGAGCTCCTGAGTAAGAAATGATCTATGTCTCCATCTGAATAGAGGACCTCATGTTGTCAAGTCAATGCTTTGCCATTGAAATCGCAGACAAAAAAACGTTCCTGTGAGGCGAGAAAGCTTGACCTTCAGCAAACCCAAACACTTCCAGAGCACTCTGAACAGCTCCGTCAGTCTGCTGTCCAACTGTCTGCTGGTGTGTGTGCGTTTGTGTGAAATCACTGGAAAATATGCTTTAGGTGTGACCAAGGCCGCCGCCGCCGCCGCTGCCGCCGCCACTGCTGCACGCATCCAAACATGTCGTCTGTCGCTGCTGATTCCTGTTTGACAAAAACTTTTCAACCGTCACCTCGGCTAACATTTTCTTCCGACTCGTGAAGATGCAGCTTTTTACTTTATCGTTCGGTGCAAAATGTGCAAACAGCTGGAGTGTTGGAAAACTTTGGCTCTGCGTGTTTTTATAAGACACATCCGAGATTGATACAGCAAAGAGAACAGATGATGAATAAACACGTCCGCCACTTGAGGCTTAAAACAGCCCTTTAAAGCCCCACTTTGATAAATGTGATGTTTTCTAACATGTTCTTGAGGCAAGGATAAGGAAACTTCAGCTAAAAAATTGCATTTCAGAGAATTCAAACGCAGTTGTAAATGATGTTATTTGTAACTTAGAAACTCTGCTGGGTGGAGCCTCAAGCTCCCTGCTCCGCCCCTTTCTGATGCATCGACTAGCAGACAAATTAAAAAATGAAGGTCTTTGTTTTCTGAGCTGGAATCTGAATCCGGCTACGGCTGGATAGCTCTGTCGTAGCTGTGCACCAACGTGCTGCCCTTCTACCAACACTTGTTCATGCGGAGCTACGGGGGGGGGGGGGGGGGGGGGGGGGGGCAGCTGCCCCCCTCCAGCCCCACACTTGCCCCCCTAATTTTGAGTCAATATTAGCATCATTTTGACAAAGATTAAGAAATCATCAATACAAGAATTGTAAAAATAACAAAAGCAACATTTTTAAATGAAACAAAAACATAAACAATGATCAAACTGTTTGAAATATGTGTCATTTGTAATGGCCTTACGCTCTGGTGTTTTGCCCTCCTCCCAAAGTCTCTGTCCCCCCCTTAAATAAAAGGCTCTAGTTCCGCCTCTGCTCTATGTTCTCAATGTTTTCTTCTTCACTTATCTGGTCTAAAAGTGCAAAAAAGATGCAATGATAGGGAAATTGTATGGAAGAAACAAAGTTGAACAAACAGAAAGGTCAACATCCACCTGCTTTGCCCAATGAGTGTAAAGCTGAACCCCAAAAGTGAAGCCCAAGCATGTCCAGAAGAAGAATCTCTCAGCTTATGTTTGCTCAACTGAATGAAAATGAAAAAAGAATAATTCTTTGTTTTTACAGAAATGTATAACAAAAAGAAAACGGATGAACACACCCAACAATTTGTGGTGATTTAAATTTCCGGAGGGGAACTCCATCTGGCCAGGAGCTCAAAGCGTTGGTGTGTGGACGCTTGTGACCGATGCATTTTTCATGCTCTAAACCCGTTTTCTTTTTCTCCTGCAGAACAACAACAACAAAAAAGTAGACAAAAGCCCGCCTGACCTGTGTTCTCGTCTGGTGTTTTCAACTTTCTTTGGACCCAGATGTTTGTTCCTGATTCGCTTGAGGCAAAGACTTGCAGAAAAGCCTGGGGCAGAGCAGCGCCGTCCCACGCTGTCAGAGGGAGGAGACACGCCGGCGTCTGTCCGCAGAATGGCGGGAAATTCCCCCACCACTCACTGCCGCAGTACATAAAACACAACAGGTGATTATTCCACTGAATGACTCTCTGATTTTGTTCATTTCTATAAATCTGTCCTGGAAAAACTGGTTGTAAACCTGCCTTCGGTGTAAAATGAGGTTCTAAAGCCCCCTAATGGGGAGGCTGCTGTAGGGGGGGCTTGTGATTACGCGTGAAGCTGAAGCTGGCTGAGAGGAAAGCCGCCGTGACCTGCCACGACCTCGTGACAGTCCGCCCCCGTGAACACAGGTAGCCACAAATGAGCTCATTTAAAGGGAGACTGTTGTCGGTGCGGGGCTGAAAGTCAGAGCGGCGGCGCTGACAGGTGTCAGAGAACCAAACAGCATCTTCACGGCCACGCTCATTTCACACCCACACCTTTCCTCAGGTGCTCTGTTATTGAGCCGCAAATGTAACACTTAGGATGTTTGGTGTGAAGTCTGCTCAAAAACAAAGGCATTTTCAGAGATAGGCTGGTAAAACTTAACACTTCTGTCATTTTCCTTCAGGACTTTTTAGCTTAAAGTCTACATTTTTTTTCTTTTTTTATTTAAACAGATCTGTCTTTGGATGTCGGGTCATTCTTGAGTCGCTGTGAATGTCTCACTGTCTGCCCTATTTTCTTTTTTTTTTAGCATTTTGAGGTCTTTTACAACTTCCTCATGGACTTAATCAGATCTGGGCTCTGTCTTTGTAGGTGTAATGGTCGCTTGTCTTGCTTTTGGGTTTTTAAAATTGGTATAATGTTTTTATGTCAAACACTTTGGATGACATACGTTGGAAAAGTGCTAAACGAATAATATTTGGTTTGATTTGGATTTTTCCGTCCAGGTGGATACGGGCCGTCTACGGATGAAAAAAGGTGGGCCGGCCGAAGTATCAAAGCATGACAAAGGAACATTCCAACCTTCATGACGTCCATGAAAGTGGTGGTACGATCCTCAAGGGAACTGCACCCCCACTAAAGCCCCAATTAGTATCTCCCACTCCCATTATCTACTGATCTGTTCTCAAAGCGTTCCCATTGGTCTTTTAATGACGACGATACAGTTTTTAGCTCAAATCTAAAAAACCTGAGTTGTTTTCTAGGACATAGTTTCTGAAGAGCGGGAAGAGTCACCTTTGAGTTGTGGGGTGGGGGGGGGTCTGTCGGTGCGGAGCAACTCTGTCCCCGTTCCCCTCCCCGTTGCTGAGAGCTCTCTGTTTACACTCTCCACCGTACATGGATCCATTTGTCTGCATTCGAATGGGGGCGGAGTCTGTGGCATGTTTTCTACGTCGTGAATCTTTTATAAAACAGCATTTTTTAATCTTTATGCATATTTTTATTCCGGAACTATTCCTGCTTAACTGCAGATTTTCAGTTTCCCTCAAATCCAAAGAACCTAAAAAGTCAAATTGTTGCTGCTGAAGTAGAGGATTCTTGTCATGGGAGCATCTTCTGATAAAAACCATATTTGAACACTTTTCTTTATATTAACTTCAAAATGAGTTTTTCTTTTATTATTATTATTCATAAATTTATTTCACCCTGAACTTCAATTTTTTTTATTTAATTTCATCACAAGTAAACATTTTATGAATGTACATTTCTTGAATGTTTCTTTTGGATACATGTGTGTTCCAAGATCCTTAAATGGACATGAGTTTGTCTATTTTATTTGTGTTTTTTTTCTCCCAAACAGCATCAAGTGGAGTTTTCTCTGAATCTGTTTGGAGAAGGGAGGCGGAGGACAAACTGAAAATACCAAAAATCTATCAAAGTTGGTTGACGGATCAGCGTTTCTGATCAGTGGAACAAATTCTTATCCTGGGTGTTTTACTGCTGTTATTATTATTGTTTGTCAGTGTGAGCATCGCACGTCTGGCGGTAAATTATGGGATGGGTCTGAACTGCACGCACCGAAAGGAGCATTGTGACGTTTTCATACCTGTCTGCTCTCCAGAAAACAACAACCACCACAGAGAATCAAGCCTCGAGTCTAATTAGAGCCGCAAAGTGCAAATGATGGCGCTCCGAGACGCCGAGAGGCTCCTGGCATTCAGCCATCTGAGGCCCCCGTTCCTCTGTTTGTCTGTCATTTCTGCTTCCATGAGGCTTCGCCAAAGGCAGAGTGAACACCTGAGAGACCAAGACGTGTCCTGAAGGTTTCAGCAGGCAAAGGTGACGTCCAGTTGAAGGCTTGGAAATGACTGGAAGTTTCTGCCTCGACGTGACCGACAGTAACCCCCCCTTCAGGGAGATTTCTGAATCTCGAACAGAGCGCTGACCGTCACAAACATCAGAGGAACATTTTTCTGCAAAACAAAGAGAACTTTTCCTCTTAACTGTTTTGTTTTTGTCCACATTACAAGTGTTGGATCGCACATTTGTGTGTGTGTGTGTGTGTGTGTGTGTGTGCGCTCCAGCTCCCCTGCTGACAGTGTGTGGGTGAAACATGGCAGTTGTGCATATTGTCTGTTATGTCACACAGACACACACTATCGCACACTATCGCCTTGCACTTTCAATGCCCGGCTATATTCTGTGAACAAGTCGCCAGCGCCGCCGCAGTGCTGTGTCATGCTCGGTCGCCTTGGAGACGTCTCCAGATCATCATTTAGCACGGACGGGGTGAAGAGGGTTCCTGCGCGTGTCCCGGTCGTGTTTTGGTTAAATGAGACCGCGGCGTTGAGTGTAAATTGGAGGTTATCCGGTGGACGTTCTCTTAACTCTAACAATGTGTGAATTTGCTTTTTCGTGAGAACTTTTCCTCCTCATTAGTTGGTGAGTCTGTGTTCAGGATGCAATTGAAGAACATTAATTGTCGAGCACCAACATTTCAAAAGGCAAAAAAGGCAAAGCTTTGCTGTAAACATTATTTAAATGAAAATGGCGTTTTTGATGATTTTAACATGTTTTTCTGATAATGGAGGATACATGAACAAACTTTAAAAAAAATTCAGAGTATTTCTTTATCTAAATCATTGTGAATCAGTTGTAGACGAAAAAAGTGCAGTTTGAAAAAGCTGGTATTGGTGGAAAGTTTGCTGCCTTTTCGTCATCTGAGCTGGAATCTGGCTTAAAACTCTATGTCTGGATAGTCCTCGTATTCGCCGCCATTTCTGTTGTTAGGCTGGGGTTGTGAGGGGCGGTAAGCTCGTGGGAGAGAATATAAACAAAGGGATGACGGGAAGACGACGGCCCACTCCATGCCAACAGCCCCGCCCACAACTTAAAGGTGAATTTTTAATGAACTCCTGCCGCTCTGCAGAAACTATGTCCTGGAAAACCACACAGATCAGAAGATGATGGAACTTTATAGAAAAAACTGTTCTTTGTTACATTTTTTTAAAATCCAGACTGTTGGTGATCAGTAAGTCAATCTCTGCAAGGAACCAGCATGAGGCAAAAGTTATTTTTCTTTCTTTTTACCCAAAAATTAGTTTATCCGAGAAATGTAAAAGGGGCAGATGAAGTTTTTTTTCTTTCTGAACCCTTTCATTTTCATTCATCAGATTTTCTGTTGATTTGTGGAAAGGAAATGATACAAAACATTTTAAATAGAAAAATATATTTACAGAATTGTTTAAAAACTTTTGCTAAAACTTAAAACAGGGAAAACTGTAACTGTTAGGGTTGCCAGTGGATGTAAACGTCTTTTGGGCGATATGAGGGGACTTCCGGCTCCGGTTCTGGACGTTAGTGTCTGCGACTGGGTCCGCTTGAATATTTCAGGCTGTTGGCAGCAGAGAAAAATAGCATGGGGGGGGTATGTGATGACTGTCCAAGACTGAGAGCTTCAGCTTTAAGCTGGTTCTTCACTCCAGAAAAAAACAAACACATTTAGTGGACGAACATCAGACAAATATGACTGAAACGTGTCTTTACCTGAAGGTTTTTGGGGGGGGTTAAAATGGGAGGGTATCTTAGGGCAGGTGGCACTGACCCCGCCTTCCTGTCTTCACACTGGGTATCTTTTGACGGAGCGACTGGAAACAGGCGTTGACCTTAAAAGTGTGATGGATGAGCGCGCTGCACGCAGAATGCTGAAGCCCGGGGCGTCAGCCACCAGCCCCTGTTGGCTTTATGCTTAAGGTCAGCAAGCAATGACAGAGATGGGAATGGGGGGGGGGTCATGTCTTTGCGACTTGACCCCCCAGTCCCTCATCACAACTGTGTCTCCGCCTCCGTGCGAGTCTGTGCAGTCGGACTTGTCACTGCGAATTAGGCGGCCTCACGCAGCAGTAATTGCTTTGTGGGGGGAGGTTTTCAGGCTGACATCAGGAAAAGGGTGTCTTCCTTCTCGTGTTAATTAAGTCCACGGTCAGAGTCAAAGAACGCAGCCGTGTTGTTCCTCCCAAGAACAGTGGCATTAAGGAGGATTGCCACTTAAAAAGTTTTCGCTTCACTTTGTCAGGTCATTGAGAAGCTGTCCAACCTTCCCTCCGTGCCAGCCAGGCGCCGACGTGCACGTCTCATTACCAGAGAAGATCAGAGGATAATGGGCCGGATAAATGCCGCGGCACCTGGTGACGTGGCGGCTGCGTGAAAAAACACGGCAGGCCGCTGGGCTGTTGGGCACACAGCAGCTAGCAGGTGTTTAAACTTTTATCTTGCTGATGAATTTTTGATGCTGCACGCCTCCAAATTGTTGGCAAAGGAAAGGAAAGAAGGATTTGTGCACTAATATCTTTGCACATATTCAATCGTTACGAATTCATTACGGGCAGCAAGTTCAAAGATGTTGACTCACTAAATAGTATTCTGATGCAGAAAAGGATTTACTGGAGGCGGTTTTGCAAATAGATCAGTAAATATGCATCAGGAAATGTGTGACTTTCATATTTAAACACTGAAGTTGTGTGTTTGTTTGTCTCGGTGAGGAAAAGCGTCCATGGAAGCTGCGCTTCCCCTTTTCTGATTCAATAAAACATGGCTGTTTAAAAATTCTACATTCTAAACAAAGACCCGAGGAGGAAAACCCGCCTCATTCTGCCGCAGACTGTCGGGAAAAGAAGAGAAAATGGTGAACGCCGACTGGTTGACTACAAACAAATGTTTGGGCTGATTTGCAGATGAAAATTCTTGGAGCTTTTTTTTAAACAAAAGAACAATGATGTAAAGTATGAACATCTGTGGAGTCAGGATGTGCAGGCTTAATGCTAGCAGGGACAGCAATGGATGGCAGTATTCAAAACGAAATCTCCCTAAAGGTTTAATATCTCAGGCGTTAGTCACATGACCCGTACGGGGGCTGACCCATATGGACGCCCCCGCCAGGTCTCTGGGTCGTCCGGATCCATACAGGTGTGACAGGTGAAGAGTACTCCACTCTGCCTAGCAGACGTATCATTTACATTTTTCTATTAAAACAAAAAAGTCCAAACTAAACATTTTATTGAAATTAATATGTAAAACAAAGCAGGTCCTCCAGAAGTCAGTCATGAGGTCCATTTGATTGTTTGTAATGGTGAGATGAGTACAAATCAGAGTGGATGGGAGAGCGTTGTGTTTGTTTTCTGTTTGACTTTGTTTCCAAGCTCTCATTCGTTAAGCTGAACAGCCAATTGCAGCCATCCTCCACAGCCCATCGACTGCAAATATTGACGAGGTCTGACCGTGAGGGTATTGCTCTCCACCACGGGGGAGGCGAGGTGGGGAGATGTTCACACGGCGGACGTTCCAGCGGAAAACCTGTCCGTCCGGGTTTGTCAACAACAGCTGGAAGCTGCAGACTTTCTCACCACTTCTGCATTTTTTTCTGTTTTTGGGTCAGAAGTCATTTGGTGTGTAAAAAACTATCGCACCCCTGCTGAAGAGTGCAACCTGATGTGCAACTTTAAGGCAGCAGCGAGGAAAGGATGGCTGGTCCTCAAGATCTACTGCTGTTTCCGTATCACCTGGATCAGGTGCATTCAGTGAATCAGAACCCGGCTCAGGCGACCAGCAGGAAGCAGTGCAGAGAGAACTGCAGAACAGGCGGCGTGGTCGATCTGGAAGACGGGGGCGGGTAGCTCTTTCCTACGTCATCCATCACCTCCCATGGGAGGGCCATTTATTTATGAGGGTTATCAAACATACCAAACCACAAATCTCCTGCACTAAATCAACAAACCAGATGAAGCAGGTTAGTTCCCCCTGTAACCACCATGGCATGGTGGCAACTTCAACACCATAGAGGCAATTTCCCACCTACCACAACAGCTGCAAAGTCCCATTTCACCCTATATACCTTATATATATGTATAATACTTATTTATGTTCCTTTTAGTGTTTTTATTGGGAAAAATATGCTTTTTTTGGTCATAAATAAAATGGAAACATAAAAGGACGATGACCATTTTTGAAATGATGAATTGGTTTATAACTTTTGACAAAGGTTTGCATTAATTTTATTCAAAATTAGTCACATAGGATCATCTCAATGCATCAAATGTAGTGGTAGGTATTGTAATACCAGTAACAATATAAAAGTTAGTATCCCGTTTGTGGTTAATGTCAGTCAGAAGTGTGTAAATACCAAAAATTAAATCAGACCTAAATAAATGACCCTTACTGTATTTATTGAAGCATAAGGCGCACTTATCCTTGATTTTTTAAAACAAAAAGCCTTTGAGTAGGTTTATTTTACAGAGTAACTTTAATTTTTTCAATGGACTGGCTCAAGAACCCCACGTTGCAAATGGGGGCTTTTGTCTTCCAATTACAACACACAGCCGTAATCACAGCCTGCTTTTTTTGCTAGTATATTCTACAAAAGATTTTAAAGTTTGACAGACGACAAGCCCTCAATGCCAGACCCCCCCCCCCCCCCCACCTCCATTAAAAATCAGCCTTATTTGTTCTGCTTGTTTGTCCATTTTCAGAAGAAACTGACACTACAAAATCTGGTCAAAACTTCAGTGGTTTCTGAGTTCAAAACGGACTCCTTGTCTGTTCCCTCGGTGGAGGAGGTTTGGATCAAACTCTCCCCTCGGAATGAGAAAACTGCTCAGGTCTTAGACGCACATCTGCCGTAATCCCCTTGATAAGCTGAAAGACATGGAAAGACACCGACAGCCGGAGGAGCCAAGGATGAGTGTTACAGGAGAGCTTTTTAAGATTCAGCGCTTTACCAGACTGAGGATCTCTGTCTGCTCTGGGTGGGCTCGTGTGCTGTGAATGATAATGGCTGCTAGAAAAATGGGTTAGAGTCCGTATCATCGGCTGAGGTAGACGTACATTTTGCTGGCTATGATGTGAAATGCATGTTTTCAGAAATCATCGCATCATCCTGCATCAAATGACTGAAGAGCCCGAACTGTCAGCAGCGCTGCTGTCCAGAGGAGGATTCCTATGTATTCATACTCATCACACAGGATTTTTACATAAATTACTTTTTTTATTAAGCCTGCATTTCTGGTTTCCTCACAACATGTGACTCACACCTTAGTCTCAGATGCCCTTAGGGGGTAGAGACAGCCGGATGATATATCAAAAGGTCGTAGAGTGCTCAGTGAAGCCGTAGAGCGAAACAGTTTCTTCACCGTTTTTTCTGTCACGCTGCTGACGAGAGGTCTTAGTAAACACGTCTGCAGTAAACCCTTGGTTTTCATGGGGGTTACGTTCCAAAAAGAACCCGTGATAGGCAAAATCCGTGAAGCGGAAACCTTTATTTTTTTTTGAATTATTATACAGTTAGATACTCTTTTATACATTGAAAAGAAATAACAAACCATTTACAGGCTCAAGGATTTGTTTCACAAATAAAAGTACGTTAGAAACGTTTTTTTCAACAAATAACTTTTAAACTGTATTGTCAAAAAATAATTTTAATCATCAAAGTGAACAGAAGACTTCAAATTGCGGAGATTAGCCCCGCCCACCGTGACCCGAAGAATTGGATTAAACGGGAGAACATTTAAAATGCAAAGTACAGTGGGACAAATGGGGACTCAGGTGTGTTTCACTGCTCTTCAGACTGAGCCGCTGCATCCTGACTCCCCTCTGCAGCCTTTTCTTCTTCTGCAGCCCGCGGTGCAGCTGTGTTTGTTCGGGAGAAGAACATGGTGATAGGCAGCTGTTGTCGCTCTTTTCTCTATGGGTTTTAGAGAAACTCGAAATTGCAAGAGAGTTTGCACGTACGTAATGTAAATTTGGCAAGCTGTTTTACATGCATGTACATATTAAACTGCTACGTTATTGACGCACAGGTAGAGAAGAAGCGGAGTGACTTTTTAGCCAATCAGAATGCAGAACACAATGCACGATGCAAATCCGTGAAGTAGCGAAACCGTGAACCGTTATAGCGAGGGATCACTGTACAACACCTTGGGGCAGGTGAGGGGCAAAGAAGGATTTTTTCATTTTTTTATACCCCAAATCGAGCTCCCTGTTAGTGCTTTTCCCGTGACATATGTGCACACTTCCTGCTGCAGCCTGACTGTTAGCAATGAAGAAATTAGCCAATCAGAGTGTAGTTTATGTGGACGTCCTTCGGGCGCTTGCGCATTGTGTGCAGTTAGCGAGGAGCCAGTACTCGCACCTTAGTAACGAGGACGCCGTATGACACCCTCACCTGTACGTCAAAGGTGCGTGTAACTTCCCTTATCCTTACAATGACGTTACAATACACCACAATGGTACGTTCCATTTTCACGACGTCCCTTGAGGTGTCCGTACGAGCCTCACACCTTCACTCCCCTTCAGAGGCAGCCGCACCTCTATAAGAACCAACACCTGTTCAGGTTTATATTACAAGCAAAACAAATAAAATAAAAAAGGCTTTTTCTAAAAACAGACATGTACTTTGGACAGCTGATGCCAGTGATGCCGACGCAGAAGAGTCCAGATCCGGGTTCTGGTCTTTGTTGTGCAGTTGTGGCTAACTTACATAAAAAAGGTAAAAAAGTATCAACTTTATCACCGTTAAATAACTGACATTTTTATTCAAAGGAAGAGCTATTATTTAAAAATGTCAATAAAATCCAAGTTTTTACTATTTTCTGTACTACAAGAAATGAAGAGAAGCTGTTTAAAAATTACAATAGAAATATGAAAAACCTGAGATTTGATCTTTTACGGTCCAGTTTAACCCTGGAGAACGCAAGAACTTTTTTTCTTCTGGGCTTTTATAGTTATAATATGACACATTTTCTGTGTTCATTTTAGGTATATTAGCAGCCAAAAAAGTAAAAAAATGAGAAATAAATGAATAATGATATTAAAAAATAAATACCCAGCAGGGCAAATTTGAGCATGTGCTGGTTCTTCAGGGTTACACTTAAATATTGTCAAAATTCCTTTTTTTAAACAGTTTTCTTGTAGTTTTCACTCTTTTGTATCACTTCTTCTGACATTGAACAAATGTGGCTATCTCTGTTCTGTTCTACTCTGTTTTTATACTTCACCCAATTTCTTTCTCACATTTCTTTCTGTCAGATTATCAAAGATGATTGCTAATGCTGCACACCTATGTTTATTTAATGTTTCTATTTCCATATCATAAAAACGCCCTCATCAGAAGATTGGACCCCTAATTTGTTTTTAATCAGCAATAAAGTCATTGAGAGGTAATTGCTTTAACATCAGAGGGAGTGCCAGAGGGCCGACGCTTGCAAAGAAGTGACAGACATTTCCTGTGTGTGCGCACGTGCGTGCGCATGTGTGTCAGAGTGCTGGGTGCGTGGGTGGCTGCGCTGGCAGTTGGAAAAGGCGTGCACACGTGCTGCTCTGTGAGTACACATCAGTGTTGTTGGCTGCGTCGCACTAAGTGGGATCCATTTCAGTATTGACTGTAAAGCAGGGTTTCATGTAGCAAGTCTAATTTGCTGCCAGTCCATCCATGAAGCCGGGAGCAGACAGCAGACGTGGTGTGATGATAAACATGAATAATAAGCAGGTTTTTGTCCTGCTTGTTTGTTTGTTTGTTTGTTTTTGCACGGGCGGTGATGAGGGAGACGCAGGGAGCCGGGAAGCCTCCACAGTCACCGGTTCTGTGGGCATCCTCTGAAGGTGAACATGCTGCTCGCCCTTCAATCAAGATGCGTACGGCGTCGAACCGGCAGGAGACTCGCTGCCGATGTGCTTTTAGGCAGTTCACCTGCAGAAGCCAAACTGTCACCCATCCCAACCCTGCAAACGCCTTCATAATTTCCGGTTTTTATGAACAAATCAGATTACTCAGTATTATCATTAAATATGGCTCAAATATCACATAAAGAAGGCAATTTCATTAGATTTATTTGACTAATGCATCTGATTTTCAACAAGCGCGTCATTTCTCATGTCTCTGCCAGTTAATAAGTCAACAATCTCTGCCAAGTGCGAGCAGTTAAAGGCGCTTTCTGCTGCAACTGTAATGTAAGTCAACAGTTTATCCCTTTAGCTGCTGCAGTTAGTCCAATCTCCAGGCAACAGCGCTGAAGATTGCTCTGTTTTTATGATCTCCAAACCACTTTATGGAAGCCATTAGAACTTTAGTGGAAATCTCTCATTTAAACTTTCAAAGGGTTTTGTTTCCATGTCGAGGAAGGCAGAACATTCCCAAACCACAGCAGAGAAATGCCGTTCCTGTTCCAGTCGCATTTTCTGTGCATTCAGGTAAACATGTAGCTTGATTTCTTTTTTTTTTCTCCTAAGGAGGCCGTTCCTTTGCTGCCTTTTTATTTTATTTTTTGTGGTTCAGCAAATTGCCACTAGAGCTCACTCTTAAGCAAAATAAAGAAGACCCCGCTGCTCCGTGCTACTTTTCCATATCTGCTTACACACATTCATAATTTCAGATCTGCTTTTCTATATTTGGATGCCTGTAATCGTATTCCAGCTCCTTTTTATAGATGTGGCTTTTGTTAGCATGTGGTAGTGCTGCAGCGCTGTTCATCCACTGGAATCCAATCCATCTGTCCATCCTAAACGCTTCGTTGTTGTTCATCCTTCTAAAACAAGATTTAAACACTGGAGTGGGATTTTTGGAGGAAAATTGTGTTTTTGGTGGTTTTAACACGTTCTTGTTGCATTTCTTCACAGTACATTTGTAAACTAAACTAAGCTCAAAATTGCATTTCTGAGCATTTCTTTATTCAAATTGATACGAAGCAGACAAAAAAAACACTGTTTGAAAAAGAATGTATTTTTTGTGTAGAAAGTACACGGGGCGGGGCCACAATCTCCCTGCTCCGCCCCTTTCTGATCATCCACCTGTAGACAAATGGATCGCTGAACGTCTTCGTTTTGTTTTTGCTCGTCTGAACTGACATCGTAACTGTAACTATGACATCGTTCGTCATATTTGTTGCACTGATAATGTTAGGTTGGGGGTGTGAGGAGCTGTAAGCTAGTGGGGGTGCGTGTAAACAAGGGGGATCATGGGAAATAATTACAGACCTCCATGATAACCACTCAGAGGTGAAATTTTAATGAACTCCTGCGGCTCTACAGAAACTATACCCCAGAAAACGACACAGGTTTCTGATTATGGGAACAGTTTTGCAGTAGATGATCGGAGTGCGTCTTTAGCTTCTGTCGTTTTAGCATCAAAGGTTTCCTCAGAGATGTGGGAACGGATTCCTGCGCGGTGCGAGAAGGCATTGTCGTGCCAACACTCAGCAGTCACATGCTCGTCGCCTCGGTTTGTGCAGGCATCTGTGAAGGCTGCTGCAGGTCTTTTTGGTGTTGGACAGTTGCAGAAGGAGAAAACAAGCCCGACTCGGCACTCCTGAGCCACGGCAAACCTCTCTGTCAGGGAAGTAATGTGACAAGTGTTCAGTTTTGCTGTCTCAGAACCCGGCGAAACAATCCCTTGTTACAAGACAATGACAAGTTGGGGCAACAAAGGACAGGTAAATTGACAGGCCGGCGGATGGGGAATGAGTTGAAAGCGGTTTACAGAGTTAGAGAACACCCATGGGAGGATGTGGGTGGTGGGTAGCGGGAAAGAAAAAGGGCGAGAGAAAGAGTTAGAGAGGAGTAATAATGAAGAATGAGAGCGAGTAGGAGTGAGCTGTCAGAGCAGGAGGAAAGTGATCAAGTGTGTGCGGTAGGCTGGGGGATGGAGGCAGCGGGTTGGTGTGGAAAAAGGTGAGAAGTGACTGTTTTAATAACTGCAACTCACCACGGGTCAGCTGAGATGAGATCTCCCCAAACGCAGAGGGGCCTCAATAAAAGCCTTTCACATCACATCGACGAAGTCATCAGGAGGAGCTGCTGAGGCTGTGACACACACATGAAAGAACACGGAGATCAACTCACCGCAATATCTGCCGGCGTCACGGCCATCAAGAAGAGCAGAGAGGAGATCGATACTAAACCGGGCCAGAGTAACTTTATTAGGGCTTATTTGACCAGGTTAATGAATCCCTCTGCAGCGACAATATGCATTAATATGGGGTTGCGTATGGATTTTCCCTTCCCTTAGTGTTTCTATAACTCCATTTAAGTGTATTTTTTTCCTTCCTCTGGTTCACGCCGGCTGCCACGGCTGTCACTAAGCTGAAGCACTCCTGGGACGCCGCGCTCCTCGTTGTCTGACGCGCAGGATGACGAATGACGGTAACCAGCAGCAGCAGCGCACGGAAATCATCTGGGAGTTTCATTAATACCACTGAAATCAACAAGTAAATAGGAGATACAACAGGAAGAAAGCACAGCTTAGCCCTCTTTTGGTCTGTCATTTTCTCTGTTCTCCCAGGTGAACTGACACCTGTAGTCAGACGTGAAGCCAGAGTCTGATTTAGCTTCTGCCAGCAGCTCCCTGGCTGCTCGTCCTTTGGGAAGTGTGACTCTGGAGGAGTCCGACAACGTTATGGGGGCCTTATGGGGGCTGAGGTCAGGATGAGAACTCACCCCCCATGTCATTGCTATTCCATCAGCTCCATCACCTTCTAAGCAAAGTTGATGTGAGCGGAGCCTGAATTTGAACAGAACCTCAAGATACTCACGCAGGACATTGTATAAGAACTGCTCAGAGAAAACCTCAGAGATACTGTGACAGCGTGGTCTTAGTCGTGTTCTCGAGGCTACAGACGTGTTTTGCTGTAAAACAAAACGCCTCAATGAAGGTAATAAATGTAGATCAAAGGAGAATGAATGAAGATGAAAATGAGAAAAACAGCTCCATGAGTTCCTGAGACTCCAACCCATATCTACTGATGAGGTTCAGGTGGAGTTCAGTCCATCCATCCATCCATCTACCATTCATCCATCCATCTATCCATCCATCCATCCATCCATCCATCCATCCATCTACCATCCATGCATCCATCCATCCATCCATCCATCTACCATCCATGCATCTACCATCCATCCATCCATCATCCATCCATCATCCATCCATCTACCATCCATCATCCCCCATCTATCCATCCATCCATCTATCATCCATACATCCATCCATACATCCATCCATACATCCATCCATCCATCCATCCATCCATCCATCTACCATCTATCCATCCATCTACCATCCATCCATCCATCTACCATCCATCCATCCATCTATCATTCATCCATCCATACATCCATCCTCCATCCATCTCCCATCCATCCATCCATCTACCATCCATGCATTTACCATCCATCCATCCATCCATCCATCCATCCATCATCCATCCATGCATCTACCATCCATCCATCCATCATCCATCCATCCATCCATCTACAATCCATCCATCCATCTACCATCCATGCATCCATCCATCATCCATCCATCCATCCATGAATACATCCATACATCCATCCATGCATCCATCTATCCATCCATCCATCCAAGCATCCATCCATCTACCATCCATCCATCCATCCATCTATCATCCATCCATCCATCCATCTACCATCCATGCATCCATCCATCATCCATCCATCTACCATCCATGCATCCATCCATCATCCATCCATCTACCATCCATCCATCCATCCATCTACCATCCATCCATCCATATACCATCCATCCATCCATCTACAATCCATCCATCCATCTATCATTCATCCATCCATACATCCATCCTCCATCCATCTACCATCCATTCATCCATCTACCATCCATGCATCCATCCATCTACCATCCATCTACAATCCATCCATCCATCTATCATTCATCCATCCATACATCCATCCTCCATCCATCTACCATCCATTCATCCATCTACCATCCATGCATCCATCCATCTACCATCCATCCATCCATCTACAATCCATCCATCCATCCATCCATCTACAATCCATCCATCCATCCATCCATCTACAATCCATCCATCCATCTACCATCCATCCATCCATCTATCATTCATCCATCCATACATCCATCCTCCATCCATCTACCATCCATTCATCCATCTACCATCCATCCATCCATCCATCCATCCATCCATCATCCATCCATGCATCTACCATCCATCCATCCATCATCCATCTAACCATCCATCGGTCATCCAGCCAGCCAGCCAGCCTGGTCCTGGATCAGGGTTGGTTTGGGTGTATTGGGTGTAAATTTGTTCCCGGATTTTTTGGGGAAACAAATTTCCTGCAGGACTGTGCAAATACGGCCATGGACTAATACAAGTTACATATGTGTTATTTTTCTCTTTATTAAGCCTTGAAAATAGTTGGCAGTTAAGAAAATGAACGGAATTATAAACATACTTTGAAAATAGTGACCTTTTCATTGTCTGTGTGTAAAAATAACAAAGGAAAAAAAAAATGCAAAAATGTGATTAAAATTCCATCTTTAGTCTGATTTTATGTCTGAAAAATATAAAAAGTCAAAAGCAGGTGACAGATGCTGAAAAGATTTTTCCATGAATAATGTCATTTATTCACCTAAAAAGACGCAAAATTACGAATAAAAAGATTCTGTTTGGCTCCTAAAAGATGTTTAGTAACAAAAAATGCAAAATAAAAGATACAGACAAAAATCAACAGAATAGGATTATTTTAAGAATTAGACAACTCTTGTAATCTATACATATTTAAAGTTTAAACTATTTAAAACAAATAAATGTATTAACATGCAGTCTCAATGCAAACTACAGCTACAGCAGTGCTATGAATCAAAAACCCACAATCATATACACTGCATAAAGATATGTGAATTGTCATTAATTTGTTCCAGATAGCTCACATTTGATGAATAAATACTGGAGAATGCAGCACAATGCAGCTGAAATACATCGTCTTATTTCACCTGGTGACCAGATTTAAGGTAAACAAAGGTAGAATTCAGACTATTTTCCCACCAGACATGATGGGACAAAAGAAAAAAGATCAAAAAAGGCAGATTTCTGCACACGTGTAGGAAAAGTCTCCGCTCTGTCAGGTTTTCTATGTACAGCAGGAAGAAGCTGACGTGTCTGTAAATGTTTCCCCTGTGGTTAAATGCTGGATATCTGTCCCACAATCCTCTGCTGGCGCACAAGAACCACTTCTTTTCCTGCCACACAGCCATTGTGAGGCTTTCACACATACTGTAACACTTCATGTGTTGTTCTCACCCATGAGGGAAAAGGAGACCGGCTTTGACTAAAAACGTGGCGTTTCACAGACTGCGTTTTGTAGCTTCTGTAACCATTTTAAAAGAATGTCCCAAGAAAGTCACAAATGAGTGAAATTTATACCGGAAATGAGCCAAATTGTACTAAAAAAGAACTGCACTTGGAAATAAAAAGTTTTTCCATGTTGTGAGTCAGAAAAGCTTAAGTTGGCGGCCGTGGTGCAGCGGTAGGGCGGTTGACCCATGATCGTAAGGTTGCAGGTTCGATTCCCGCCTTGCACGCCCATAATTAAATAATTACGTCGAAGTATCCTTGGGCAAGACACTGAACCCCACCTTGCCTCTGGTGGGAGGTTGGCGCCAGTGTTTGGCAGCGGAGCCGCCACCAGTGTGTGAATGTGTGTGAATGTGTGTGTGACTGGGTGAATGTGTCTGTGACTGTGAAGCGCTTTGGGCCTTCGGAAGGGGGTAGAAAGCGCTATATAAGTCTACGCCGTTTACTATAAGTTACACTGTTTTGCCATCCTGTTGATTTAAGTCATTTGTTTACTTGGTTTGCTCACATTTGTTTATGAAGCGTCTCAATTGATTTAGATGATTTAGAATAAAGGACTCAGGCTCCGCCCCCTTCACTGACATTTACATGACTGGAGATTTTGTGAACTAAATCAACAGTTTGGAACCCCATTCAAGACTTTGGGGGAAAAACTGTTTCCACTCTCCTGAAATATGCTCACACCAAACGCGATACGCTTGGCGAAGTAGTGCCTGCAGCCTTTGTTTAGACACCCTAAACGCCCCTGCTCAGCACAGGTTCAGAAACGGGACGCTCCCTCCTCGTGTGGGAGGAGTTCTTGTCCAGCTTTGTCTGTACATCTCATTTATAATGCATTTATAAGACACAGATGATGTGGAGACATCAGGCTTATCGTTTTTGTTTTCTCCGTGTCTGCGTTCATGACGTCATTCGGAGACCGTCTACTGCAGGAGATGTGGCCCAAAGCCGGCGCTTTCAGCGCTACTTCCATCTCTCTGGGATCCAGTTTGATAACTTGCTGTCCCGCATTAGGCAGAGGAGGGAAAAGGTAAAACTAGGAATAAAATCGGTGGACGTTTTAGTTTTGTCTCGATGCAAATAAGGAAAGCAGAACGATCAGATTCTCCTCCGTGTTGGACTGATCGCATCATCAACACGTCACAGACCAAAAGCTGACTTTCTGATTGGTTGACTGATTGGTTATTCACCATAGTTCAGATATTTGAACGATGGTTGTGCTGTGCGACTCGCAGTGTCAAACTCCAGGCCTTGAGGGCCGGCATCCTGCTGGCTTTCCAGAAATCCTTCCTTACCTGAATCAGGTGGGTTTAGCCAATAAGGCAAGTTGGAGACCTGGGAGGCCTGGACTCCCACACCCCTGGTCGCCCGTCTCCAGCTTGAAACGAACAGAGGGGCACAAATCCCTCCAGTTGGATTCTCATTATTGTCCGGTCATATGTAGAATTGATTTTAAAATGTTAGTTTGAACTTAAAGAGCTTTGAATGACACGCCCCCAAACAGGTTCCAGAACTGCTGACTCCCTAAACCTCTGATTCATGATTTCTCCTAATGAAACATCATTTGCACATATTTTTAACTTTTGATACTTGATCAATTTATGCTATGAAGATTTTTACACAGTTTTATGTTTATGTTACTGATATCGTATTTTTTTAATCATATACATGATTTTTTTATATCTATTTTTCACATAAGTAATTCATCTTTGTCATGTGATTTATTGAATCTTTAGGATTCTTAATTCTGTCTGATAAATGTTATGAACCAGATAATGATAAGTTATGTCATAAAATGGTTATGGTAGAACAGGATAAGTTCACTTCCTTCCACTCCCTATTAAGCAATATTTGATTTTATGTTTAATTATGCACGGTGGCGCAGTGGTTAGCGCTCTTGCTTCACAGCAAGAAGGTCCCCGGTTCAAATCCCGGCTGGGGGGACATGAAAAACACAACATCAATGGGGGACCTTTCTGTGTGGAGTTTGCATGTTCTCCCCGTGTATGCGTGGGTTTTCTCCGGGGTCTCCGGGTTCCTCCCACCGTCCAAAAACATGCTTCATAGGTTAATTGGCAATTCTAAATTGTCCCTAGGTGTGAGTGTGAGAGTGAAGGGGTGTGATTGTGGCCCTGCGACAGACTGGCAACCTGTCCAGGCTGCCCCTGCCATAGCCCACAATTGGCCGGGATAGGCTCCAGCAGCCCCGTGACCCCGAAAGGGACAAACAAATTAATGAATGTTTAATTATCCTCAATTTGATACGTCTTTGTAAGAATGCATAACTAATGATTGTATTGTTTTTTTTTGTGTATTATTCTTATTTGATTGCTTGAAATAAACCATTTCAAATCAAATCAAATCAAATCAAATTGCCAGAACCTGAGAACCATAACGACCCGAAACTGGTGGAGATGTCTCCCTTTCTGGATTTCTGAGTGGCTGATTCTTTTTGAAAAGCTTTTCTGGACCTTTTTATTCAGACAAGCTCACTTTTCATTACTCTGTCCTACTTATTTTGTTTTATTTATTTCGTTCCTTGTACGTCGTAAAGCACGTTGTGATTTTAACTGTAAGAAGTGCTTCACCCTTATCTTCTGCTCTGCATTCAGGCCAGTCCATCATGGCTGAACCTTGACTTCTGCTCTTCACATGCCAACCATTTCTTCATCCACACAATCTATATTTGATGCCAAACTTCCTCAACATTTTCAGAAAATTTCAACAACTGCTGAGAACTTTGGTCTGTGGCTCAAAAAGCCAAACATCCGGCTGAGGCTGCTGTAACCCCCCATGAGGGATGAGAAGGTCGGAAGAGGGGGAGCTTCACAAATGTTCTGCTTAAGGATCCTTCATCTCCTCCAGTCTGACTGAGAATGTTTGCGTGGAAATGTGTGCAGACATGCAGATGATTGAAGACTGGAAGAACAAGATGATTTCTGTGTCAGCGTTCAATGCCAAAGGTGTGATGTTGTTGAAATGGAAGTCATGGTTTTCCTCCTCCTTTCACGGAAGCAAACAAAGAGCGACGTGGCTGAGAGCCTCCGCCTTTGTCTTCTCCAGAGGTTTTTATTCACGCCTGGCGGTGATTTTTTTACTTTAATGTCATCACTGTTTCAGAAACGCCTGAATGCCACACAGCAGAAGAATGGCGTGTCCTTGGCGTTGCCTGACAACCAAAGCTGTTTTGTCCTGACTGAACCGCAACAGTTTTCACTGGTGAGGCTCCGTCAGTCCAAGGGGAACCAAACGTCAGGGAAAAATATTTCATTTGAGAGCCATACCAATGTTTATGGAAAAACAACAGAATTTACCAGGTTCTAATTTAAAAAAATGAATTGATTTAATATTGAAATAATCATGTTTTTGCATAAACGTCACCTAACCTTTTTTCTGTCTAACGAACAATACAAACTGCATCAGCAGTCTGAATATGAGCTGCAGCTTTTGTCCTAAAACTTCACTAATAAATTAATCATTTCATGGTTTTACCGAATAAAATAGTATTTTTTTCTATATTTTCCTTTTTGTTGTGAAAAGCGAAAAGCGAGTATTTCCCAATAATCCTCTTGTTTACTTGAAAATTCTGCACGAGTTGTGATCTATGGTGCTGTAATGACGCCAGTTCATCGTCACACTGAAACAAAGTCTTAGCATAAAAAAAGAATTAAATAATGACATTTTAAACCAGAAATCACATTCAATAAAATGTATAAAGGCAAACTCATTTAGCATTTTTAGTCGATAACTTCCCCTTTTTTATGCCTAATTTTTTAACTTGACTGTATTTTTTTGGTGACAAAAAAAGGGGGGCGGAGCCTAAAGGTCATACACTGAAAAAAAAAACAACTGTTGGATTGTATTTTAAAAAACTTTGGACATGGGATGCTCACAATAAAAATAATGTAATAAGTATTTCCTTTTCACTCAAGCTTAGAATTTTACATTAAAGGATTTTATCATGCAGTTCACCAAAATTATATTTTAGCACTAACGAACTTGATAAATGCAGGAAATGCACTTCCTTTCTCATTTTTTTCCTCTACTAATGGCAGCTTACATCGTCATCCTCACTTACAATCTTCCTCCTGAACAAGCTTCCCAGCATTGTTTTTTTTACAACGACTTGCGTTTCCCCGCACAACAAATCAAACGGTACCCAGTAAGTGGCGCATGCTTAATATATTCATTTAGGGAAGTGAGAGAGTTAGTGGATAACGTGAGGCGAGAAAGGGACGTAGATCACATTTTGTGGTGATAATAAGACACTAAAAACCACAGAGACGCTAAAATGATAAGATAAAGTGCTGCCTGGCTCACAGTTTTAGCGGCATCAGCCTGCAGCTGCTTTAGAATAATTCAGCTCAGGTATTTTATTTCTCAAAAACCAGCTCTGAAAATGGTGCTTTCGGTGTTTTTAACATGTTGTTGTTGCATTTTCCTGATTATGGATGACCCAGAAAGAAAATTCAGATTAAAACTGCATTTCTGCATTATCCTTTATTCGAATCCTTGTGAAATCAGGAGATGACTTTAACTGAATAATCTATTCCAGTGTGAAGTTTTCATGATTTACTTAATTTCAGTTTAATGTAATAAAATGTTCCAGTTGAGCGTCTTTTTTTTCTTTTTCCCTCAACAGTTCATCCTGATCTTTGTCTGCAGTTTCAGAAACTGAGACTGTCAAATACTGAAAGACTTGTGTTCATGTGAGGAGTGAAAACGAGGAAGAAAACATCTTAGGGATCTTCACAGATTCTTACCGGCATTACAGAAAGTGTTTTTTAGCAGTTAGCAGCTCTTCCAGAAAAGAAGCAGCAAAAAACTGAGCTCACTAGCTCCTCGCTAAGGAGCAGAAAATCCTTCCAACTCTGAAACAGGAGCAGCTGCCTTGAAGGTTAGTTCAAGCAACACACTGATGGCAGGATGTGTGATCCTCGTATGTGGGAGGGGGCCAGGTGAGGCCGACTGGCAAAGCGTTGGTAATCAGCCCCTGACTTTAATCGCTGCAGTGAGCTGAGATCTGGAAATAGACACTTTCAGTTTGAGCCAGCATGACGTTTGCTGATTTCCCCTCCGGAAAACTCCTCAGCGGGGAAATCAGATCATCACCATGAGGCTGTGAGCTACTTTTAAAAAATCATTTCTGCTGCGCCGGTCAGTGTAGCCATGTAAAGACGTGTTTTACAGAGCTCCCCAAAAGGGTGACTTTTTGAAATATATTACACACTTCAAGACCACCAAATATTCTCCAGCATAACAACTACATGCCAGTGAACGGCCTTTACCTCATTTTTTGCATTTCCGCGCTGCTTTGTAAAATCATGTGCAAAACTCGAACTGGAAGAGAACAGGCCGTGAAAGCTTCGAACTCCTCTCAGAACAGAGGGGCGTCACCACCGGACATGAGAGAGCTAATGAGGGCGAGTGCTAAGTCCGAAAAGACAATACTGGAGCGGATTGACTCGAGTACAAAGTATCTGAACGACAAAATAGACTCCATAAAGAAAGATCAGGAGAAGCACGAGACCTGTGCCGAGACAGTACTGAGTTCGGTTTGAAACAGACCAGACGGTGGAACTGGAGATTGTGGTTAGCAAGCTAAAGTCGGAGGTTGCTAAGCTAACTGACAAGGTGGATAATTTAGAGGGGCGACAGCGACGCTGCAATGTCGGGGTGAAAGAAGAAGAACACTGGGAAACCGACTGAAGTTATTGCCACAATGCTGAAAGAAACGCTTCATCTCAACTTCACACCGACGCTAGACCGAGCTCACCGCAGCCTGGGGAAACCTGGAAACTCCCCCAGGGCGATAGTGGTAAAGTTCCACTACTTTCAGGAGAAGGAGGAAGTTTTCTGGAGAGCCGCCAGATCTCAGCCACTGCTTCTGCAGGATATGAGGATCAGCATCTTCCCTGATGTCACCGCAACCGTCGCAAAGAAAGGAGCTGCTTTCACAGAGGCAAAGCGTCTGCTCCGGGGATGCACCGGTGTCAAGTTTGGGATTATGTTTCCAGCCACCCTGGGCATCACATCACCAACAGGACAAGACAAGCGCTTCACGGATCCGTCTGCAGCAATCAACTACAGTAAAAAAGATTTACTGCGACCAACTGAAGAAGAGGGAAGGTTTTCTGCAGCAGAGTTGACTCTCACAGAGGAGGATGCTGCATCGATTCCTTGATGCTCAGGAGACGTCATTTGACTATATTTTCATAGGAAAAAAAAAAGACTGAAAGGTATCTTTGTTAATACACCCTTTTGTCCTTCTTACATTGTTCATTAAGCTTTTGCAATGTTTAGAGAATAATCTAATCCTCTCTTCTCTGTTGGTTCTATTAAAACTCAAAGGGTTATCATTGAAGTTCCATTGATCATTGTTTTAAAAGCGGTATTTAGTCATCTTTATCCTTTTTCCCTCTCCGGTCGAATGAACAGGTTACATTGAAGAAACCATGGATAGGACACATATTCAGCTCTAAAAATGATAGCAGAACCCGAGGTGCCACTATTTTAATTAGGAAAGGTATCCCATTTATATAAACGTCAATAACATCTGATGCTAGAGGGAGGTATATCATCGTTAAAGGCTGCCTATACGGTAAACTGGTCACCTTAGCAAACACATATGCACCAAACTTGGACGACCCAAAATGTTACCAAAACTTTTATGGGAACTTACCGGACCTGACTGAATCACAGCTGATTTTAGGGGATGACATCAATTGTGTCTTTAACCCACTTTTAGACAAATCAAACCTGAGATTTGGTAGCAAAATGTCCAAAGCAGGTACAGTTATTGCAACTTTTATGGAATCATACGCACTTTTCAATCCTTGGAGAAATAAGAACCCAACTTCTAAACAGTAATCTTTTTTTTTACCAGTACATCGATCATACTCAAGAATATATTTCTTTGTATTAGATAATATGATTTTTCACCAACGTGTTGGACTATCAATATGATGCAATCATCATCATAGCCCAGTACAACTGGATATCAAGCTACATGAGCCCCCTAAAAGTAAATGGTGAATGGTAAATGGCGTATACTTATATAGCGCATTCTACCCTCTTACGAAGGCCCAAAGCGCTTTACAGTCACAGTCCCATTCACCCATGCACACACACATTCACACACTGTAGAACCGCCTGGCGGCTTGACCCACTACTTTTTTCCAATTCCAGATACAATGTTTCTTGGAACTGAACCAAACTCTGGACATGCAAATGAATGTTAAATGGGAGGCACTAAAGGCTTATCTTAGGGGCCAAATTATCTCTTACTCATCTTTCCAAAATAAAAAAGCATAAACAAAGAATTCATGACTGGACTATTAACATAAAAGAGACTGATCGCTTAAATGCAGAAAGTCCAACACCTGACCTTTACAAAAGGAAGTTGCTGCTAAACACAGAATATGAAAATTTGTCTAAACAACAAACAGAACGCCTACTCTTTAAGTCAAGACAGACATTTTATTAACATGGGGACAAAGCTGGAAAGCTCCTCGCATGTCAAACCAAAACATCCATGATTGCTAATACTATTCCTGAAATTTGCAAAACCTCAGGGGACAGAACACTAGATTTAGAGCAAATAAATGACCAGTTTAAACTACTCTATTCTAATCTCTACACCTCAGAGCCAGTTGATGAAAACAGTCTTAACACAAAATGTATCTATACCCTAAATATCCTCAGATGATAGAGAAAAAATTGATAGAGAAATAAAAACAAACGAAATAAAAAAGGGCAATTAATTCCATGCAGAACGACAAGGCAGCGGGACCTGACGGTTTCCCCATTGAATTATATAAAACCTTTATAGATAAATTAGCTCCAATACTTAAAGTGGTATATCAAGAGGCATTTATTTTAGAGAAACTACCACTAACCATGAGTCAGGCTACAATAGCGGTGCTGCATAAGGAGGGTAAAGACCGCCTACAATGCAGCTCTTATAGACCAGTAAGTCTATTAAATAGCGACTACAAGATCCTGACAAAAATCTTAGCTTATAGACAGTCATTCTACAACGTGTGACGCCTGCTTAACATTCTATATACACATAAACAGACACAAAAATCTGAAATAATAGTCTCCTTAGATGCAGAGAAGGCCTTCGACCGTATCTAAGGGAAGTACCTATCCACGGCCCTAGAAAAGTTCAAATTCGGTCCCTCGTTTAAAAGATTGATTAAAATAATATATCTCTCTCCAACTGCAGCAGTGCGTACAAATAACCTAATAACCTAAGAGGTTGCAGACAGGATTGTAGTCTGTGTCCTTATCTTTTTGACTCAGCGATTGAACCATTGGCCATAGCTCTCAGAGGGGACAACCAGATTGCTGGAATTTTCAGAGGGAGTATAATACATAAAGTGTCACTCTATGTGGACGATTTGCTGTTGTATATCTCTAATCCATCTAAATCAATACCTAAACTACCCGAGGTGCTAGATCAATTTGGTCACATTTCTGGATATAAATTGAATTACACCAAAAGCCTGGTCGAACAAACTTCACAAGACTTAAAACAATGGTCCACATTACCAACCTCAATTTCAGGCAGGATAAATATTATTAAAATTTTCATCCTGCCAAAGTTTTTATATACTTTTCAAATGATTCCTATTTTTATAACTAAATCCATCTTCAGAAACCTAGATCGAATGGTAGCAGTATTTCTTAGGAACAAGTAAAATCCTAGAATGAAAAAGACGTATTTAAAGGTACCAAAGGACGCAGGAGGGCTAGGACTCCTAAATTTTATTCTCTATTACTAGGCAGCCAACATCACCAAATTATTGCATTGGAATCATCTATTGGAGACTAATGAAGGGGAAGTTTGGGCACAAATGGAACTGATGGCCAATCCAATACCACTACTAACTTCATTATCTCAAAATCGACCACAACAAAACAAGAATCCAATTGTTAGAGCTTCTATCCAGATTTATTTCCAGTTCAGGAAACATTTTGCACTTCAACAAGACAGCAGAATTTTCCCCATCTCCTCTAACCCATTCTTCTTGCCCTCTGTGACAGATAATGCCTTTAAAAGCTGGCATATCAAACGTCTAAAGTTCTTCTGTCAACTTTTTTCGGACAATGGTTTATGCACATTTGATAGTCTAATCAGGGATTACAACATATCTGCCTCACACAATTTCAGATATTTACAAACCCGCAGTTTTGCAAAGACCCTGTACTCATTTCCCTATTTACCGCCTAAAAATAAAGTGGACACCCATTTAGAATTAGATCCTTTCGGGAAGAAAAGAATTTCTAATATTTACAAACTTCTGCTGGATATGAAACCTATTAAATGGGTAAAAACTCAAACCAGGTGGGAAAAAGATATTGGAGTGTCTGACTCGTATACACAGTTCGTCACTCTGAATTCGTCATGGTCTAATTCAATTCAAAATACTCCACTGTCTCCATTATACAAGAGAGAGGCCAGCAAAGAATTTTCCAGGTGCCGATCCTGCCTGTCCAAGATGGAGACATGTACCAGCTACTGAGGGCCACATGATTTGGTCCTGCCCCAATCTTCACAAGTACTAGGGAAATATAATTCAGGTCCTGTCCCATATCTATGGAAAATAATTGACACCTGACTTTCGGATTGGTATTTTTTGGAATTACAAAACCTCAACATAAAGCAAACAAATCCCAGGAAAATGCCATTGCATTTGCCACTCTACTCGCATGTAGACTGATTTTATTCCACTGGAAATCTGACAAAGCTCCGTCAGTTTCCTAATGGTTAAAATAATTACTTTCCCTCCCTGCCTTTAGAAAAGCTCAGATACAGAGTAAAATCAACACAACAAAAATTTTTGGTGACATGGCACCCCCCTTATTGAATATGTGAAAACATTTACCTTTGATGTTTGTCTTTTTTTTTGCCTTTTCTGGTTTATTTCTTAGTTATATTCTACTTACCTGTTATTTGTTTATGTATAATTACATTTTTCCTGGTCCATATCTATGAATTTGAGCCCAACAATACTGTAACAGAATACTGAGGATGAAAAAGCTGACAAATAAAGTTTGAAAAAGAAAAAAAAAATCTCCATGCAGCCACTAGGTACATTTTGTGCATTGTCCACGTATGAAATCTTGGTCATATACACTGACCAAAAATATATACGCAACACTTTTGTTATTGCTCCCATTTTTTATGGTATGAACTCAAAGATATGAAACATTTTCCACATACACAAAATAACCAGTTCTCTGAAATATTGTTCACAAATCTGTCTAAATCTGTGATAGTGAGCACTTCTCCTTTGCCAAGACAATCCATCCCACCTCACAGGTGTGCCATATCAAGATGCTGATTAGACAGCATGATTATTGCACAGGTGTGCCTTAGACTGGCCACAAGAAAAGGCCACTCTGAAATCTTCAGTTTTGTTTTATTGAGTGGGTCAGGGGACTCAAAATTTCTTTTTCGGAGCTAAAAAACTGCAGAAAACCAGGTGCTAATTCAGTCTTTTTTTCTTTTCTTTTCTTCGGCAGCAGACAATAAGTCAGTTAAGTGAAAAATGCAGCCTTTTCTTCGAGCGGTAAACTTCTCATCAATGAGGTCGCTGTGTCCAGAGCCGGTGGGTGACATAACTAAAGAAGTGAACGTCACGATGACAGGCTTCTTGTGCTGCAGATGGCTCTATTTTTGGCAGTTTGACCTCCTCCTAAAGGAACCCTTCTATTTTCAGGCTTAGCCCACTCACAGTCTTGGCAGCAAACCCAAGCAGAGGCTAAACGAGATATCACATCACACCCGTCTTTGTGTGACACCAACACGCTGCTGCATAATTCAGACGCCAACAGGAGCTCTTTGGCCCGCGTTTTTTCCAACATGAGAGTGGGAGTCGCGGTGGGAAATGAATCTGCAGCTGTAGACGGAAGACGGAAACGCATCCTGCTGAAAGTCAGACATTTTTTTCCTTTCATCAGTGATCCTAATCGTTAATTCTTAACGATTTTCAACAGATTTGAACCATTGCATCAGCTCAGCATCATTTGAGACGTTATCTCAAAACATCACGCTTACAGCTGCTGTTTGGGCTTTTTTCCTGGATTTTTATGATTTTTGCAGAAGTCGTCAAACACATGACACTCTTTGGGTGAGAAAATACACCTCTTTTTGCTGATGCTCTTGTAAATGTTGTAAACATCAGGGCACTCTTTGAAGGTACAAGAGAAAAGTTGTGCTGGTAGTTTATAATAAACTATGTATTTTATTCTTTCTATTACTTCTCAGCAAACCAGTCCCAGGAGAATTGCTACAAGTTTTTTTTAGCGAAACTCGCCTGGAACCTGCACGAGTTGTTTACACAGGGCTCGACGGCCCCATGCGGCTCTGTTTTGTATGGGTTTTTATTTCTCGGTGTGAGTTTGCCTCTGTTGTGTTCACAAATATTTCCCCAGTTTGACAGTGAATGCAGGAGGTGATGTTAGGAGGCAGTTTAGCGGCGGCACCAGTTTTATTTCAGGAAAAACTTTCAGCAAAGAGCATTCACATATACTATTCACTGTATTTTAATATTTTGAAATCCTAAACCATGCTTTTTTTCAAAGTATCTTTTATTTATGTAAACATAGAGGTTATCATTAAAACAAACAAACAGCATCTTTTTTTACGTCATTAACAACAGATTTGTTTATGCTTTTTTTTGCGTCTCTTCTTGTCAAAGAAAGACGCAAACCATGTCAACCAGCTGATTTTGACGCAGAGATGAGTGTCTTTGAGTGTCTTCCAGATGCAGCAGGTTTATGAGCGCAGCTAAAAGCCCACAAAGCTAAATCAGGGTCAGGCAGGAGGGGGTCGATAACAGGCATGAGAGCATCAGAGGATAGACGGGGTAGTCAGGACCCAGACGAGAATCGGGGCAGGCGGCAGGCAGCAGAGTCGGGGTCAGGAGACAGAAGATTGGGTCCAGATATCACACTTGGTAAGGAAGGCAGAGCGGCACAAACCATATGTCACACTGAGTGAAGCTTAGTGCAGTGCTCAAGTATGGTTGATGAATGAATGAATGAGAGTCAGGTGTGCGGCATCCAGGAAGTGTGTGCTGAGGTTGCTGGGAGATGTGGTGTGGTTCGAACTCTGTGGACGGGTCCCGCCGGGGGCCAGAGGGGGACACAGAGTTTGGAATTTTGACACTTTGGGTCGATAAGCAACGCTTTTCTAAAATAAAGTGTTGCATGTCGGCCAAAATCTGAATGTCAGTTGGAATTAAATTAATTGGATAATGCTTGAAGGGTCGCAGCAGTTTCCTGCTGCCACAGGCAAATTTGCTGTTGGCTGTGACAGCTTTGTCGCTAAAGGGTCAAGATTTTGACTTCATAAGTGAGCATTCATGCAGATTGTTTGACTCGTTAAGCCTTCATTACTCGTAAACTGGTCATGGAGTTTGCATCTTTTCATGAAGGCTAAAGCAGACTCTGATTTATTTCGAGAAAACATCCGAGAACCAATCTCCCAAGTTCCATAAATGTGGGTGTCACTGTCCAGATGTTGAGACAGACACTGGCCCCGCCTCCTGTGATCTGATTTTCAAATCACAGTTTAGGATTTTCAGACACCATCAGTTCAGAATGCCCTCAACATGGATAATCCCAAATTCAAACGGAGTCATTCCACAGGAAAAACATACAATGGAGCACCATTTACACTGACCTACACACTATTCTCAAGGTTCATATCCTATAGTACAGCAAATAATCACATTGATAAAACATCAACACCACAACGTGTCTGGATTAAATGAAAAAAACATTCATACACAAAGGTTTCTAGAAATGTATCCAGCAGGTTGTTGTATTGAATCGACAAACTGCCTTCTTTCCAAACACCAGCTGTCTCCTAAGGCTGTTCTTAAATATAGGCCAACTGTCCTGGACGCATGTTTTGTATTATTTAAGTGCAGCAGGAAGCAGTTTTCTTAGACAAGAAGGAGGAAAGGATAAACAGATGACCCTGATAAAATCCAGGTATTTCCCTCATGAATTGCTGGAAATCAAAGCGAAGGAAAAGATGGAGGAAGGTGGTGCTTCCCTTCAGGTGCCTGCAGACAAACACGTTCTGCTCATGCTCACTGCAGAGGATGACCGACGGTCGGCTTTCAGAAGCACCTCTGTGGAAGAATTTCTGAAAACAAGTTAGTCACAGATTAATTTATTCTGATAAGAAGGATGCACTTTTCAACTGAAAATATACTATATTGGTATCTTAGACGAATGATGTGAATTTATTTCTATAGTGGTTAATTACTGTCAAAGTGTGTTTTAAAACCGATGGTGTGACAGTGAGGCTGTTACTATGACGATCATGCAGGAGAGCTTCTCACTCTGCTTCCCTTCTTCAGGGCTGCAAACACATCGTTTCAACTCAAACACATTTTCTCACAGTGACAATATTTTTTGTGAAAGTAAAAATGTTTTTCATTGGCACAGACACAACTTTTGCTTTTTGTTATTTGTCATTGTAATAAGGTGGGCTACTTCCCAAATCTTTGACTTTTGTGGATTTATTTTTAAAACACTGCTGGTTCATCATTAAAAACCTCTTAAGGACTTGCTATGTTTGTGCTGTAGTGTAGTGTTTGTGGACATTACATAACCTGAACAGAACCTTCCATTTTCCCGCTCACACAGAATGCAGCTTCACCTCATGCCAATTACTCTCAAGCTTGTTTTGCTTCAAACTTCCGTCTTTGGTCCCAGTTTAGTTCAGCCTCATGTTTTAATCATGCCGACTGCTTTTACTCCGTTTTTTTTTTTTCTTTTCTTTTTTTCCTGAGTCTGTTGTAAAATATCAGAACGCAGCAAACCTCAAACAGAACAGGGACTCCTGAGGCTGAGTTTAAAAAAAAAGGAACATTTTTTGTTTTGAAGTATTACAGTATTATATAGAAATACGTGATTATATAAAACCTAAAGCACTCTGGAGCCATAGGCAGCCTCTTTTTCCTCCATTGTGGCTCACTGGTTAAACTAACAATCTGTATAAATAATGGATTGTAGTTAGTTTAGTAATTTATTTAGGGATTTTTAAACTGAGGTGATCATACATGAGTAAAAATTGACTTTTTTTTCTTGAATTAACCACGGCTGACATTACACTAAATCAGCTTAGCCCTTCCTGTAACTGTAAACACGTCAGATAAATGATGATTTGATCTATTCTCAGTGATTTATTATTGGAACAACTTTAAACTCGTATTCTACGTCTTGTTTCTGCTCGGAGGAAAAGTTCTCAAAGTATCATTTTAAATCTGTTGTATCAGGATCTTATTTGACACAAGATGTGTTTTATTTTGAAAGGAACTTGTATGTTCCGCTATCAAAAGTTATACAACAGGAATTTAACTATGTTGTCATTAAATGATTGTAAATGTTTGAAAGCTATGCCAAACATGCATGTTCTTGTTCTAAATCTTCAGGTGGGACTTTGCAGCTCCAGCTGGGTTTTGGTCAGAGAATCTTTGTCACATTTTACCATCAACACCGATATTGATGGTTCATTAATCAAGGTTCATTCATTTCTGTATTGTTTACCTTTTGCTTAATACATTTTTTAAATAATTTACATATTAATTGATGAAAGAGATGATCTTAGTGTTAACGGTGGATATCTCTTCAATCAAAGCAGAATCAAACTTCAGCTTCGTCATCTGCACACAAACGTGCAGTGAGAGGCGACCGTTCCCTCTGAAATGATTGTCACTGCCATGGCCGCATTAGTTTTGTTTTTCTTTTTGTTCTGTGTCTCTGTGTGTGTGTGTGTGTGTGTGTGTGTGTGTGTGTGCTTTGTTTCTGTATCAGAGTGGGACCTCTGGGTTTTGTGTAAGTCTTTGTATGTCTGTTTGTCTCTGATATTTTCCAGGTGATGGCGGCAGCCTTTAAACCTCCAGGCCTCGAGAAGGGAGCTCTGCCGCCCCCAGTCTTCAGTCCAGCTTGGCTCGCCTCTCCACTTGAATTTTGACCTGTGTTAAGCAGACTATTGTGGCTTGTAGTGTTCTGTGTGTTGTTTTTGTGTAGCTGTAACAGCAAACTGCTGTTTTCTTTAGTTCATGTTTTCTCCTGTTTGTTGGTCTACGGAGCATAGTTATGTTGTTTTTCCCTTTTCTTTTAAGTCAGGTTAGATGTTTTCTGGGATTAGATGGGTGGGGCTTTGTTTGTTCTTTTGGCCTTGGGTCGCCCTGAAGCCGCTTTTGCTTCACCCCTTTAAGTTATTTTTTTTTTCTTATTTATTGTAAAAAAAAAAAAGTTAGATCCTTTTGGATATGAGCACTTTTATGTTATGTCTCTCTACATCCCCCTACAGATGGAAAAAGAGCATAAAAATGCTGCTTTGGATCACTTTTCACGATGCACATAAAGCGCTTCTCTCCCCTTAGTCTGCAGCAGAACAGGGTCAGTGCAGGCTTTGCAGCCGTTACCATGACAGCAAATAGCCTGCTATGTTTTACTTCAAATGTAAAAATAAGATTAAAGTACTAATATTTGATTTAATGTTTCGTTTGTAAGTGACTGTGGCATTAAAAGGATAATGCCCTTCGAGGTGTCTATTATCAGAAATGACTCATTTTCTGAGACGGGTCACCTCATCCCTGCCTTATTCTATACTCTATAAAACTCCAATCAAAGGTATTTTCTGTTTGTCTTTTCTGCAATAAAAAAAAAAAAAAAAAGCACAAAGCCTAATCGCCAAACCAATATTGGAAAACTTTGACACAGTTCCCAGCAACAAAAAGATGACAGGATGAGAGAGAAACCTGGTAGGAAGAGATAGATCATTGAAAAATAAATATGATCTTTAAACGTCTTCAGAGCTGGCGTCCACATATGTGGACATCACGTCTTTGGTTTCATCACCACAGTTAATTCTGAAAAGGAGCCCTGTGACTAAAAGCTGAGACAGTTAGCTCAAATATTAACTCGGGTAAGAGGTAAAGTACATTATTTAATTTATAACACATTATTGGGCTATTGGGCTACATAAATGAGAAAATCTTTGAAACAAATGATAATCCACAGTTTGGTGACAAAGGGTCACCAAAGTAAAGTCAACACAGTAAAAATACAGCTGATTTGCTCGTCTTTGTGGTCTATAAGTCCAAGGTTTATTTAGCAGATTTTCCAGAAATTTGTTAGATAAAGTTGGAAAAAAATCAAGAAATGATCAGAAAAATGCAGCTGATCTTGTCAAGGGCTCATAAGATGTGAAGTGTTTTAAAGTGTTTCAAATATGTATGTGTGGATTTTTTTTCTCCACCTTTTCTTTAAGGACTGACTAATAAATCTTAAGCATCTGCATCTCTAAAGAAGTTAGTGACTGACAGTTAATTGGCATTTGAAATAAGATGGTTATAGATCTGCAAAAACCTTAAAAAAAAAAAAGCCTGAATGGTGGCTGTGAATCTGCAAAATGGATGTTAGATATGGTCTGACAGATGGGACCAGCACGGTGAAAAGAGAATGTATGTGTGGCATATAGAAACTGCAAATGACAGAAGGAGAACATGGAAAATGTCTCCAAATTTAATTTGGTGGTAAATTGGCTGGAAACTGAAAAAACAGACAAGAGGGAGGATTTGCTCACAGAAAATAAAAAATAAAAATAGAGGAAACAAGCCGAGGAGATGTGAAAGAAAGCAGTTTTTACACTGAACCTTTCCCAAAGGTCTCATTAGTAATACAGACCAGCAGCTGACTTTTTGTTCCTGTGGCTGAGAACAGGCTTTTACACAATAATCCAGAAAGTCTCCACGTTCAAGATTAAACAGTACGTTCTGATGTGTTTAGTAGCAAACAAAAGTGCAAACATTTTGAGTAGCTGCATTTTTTAACATAAATCTTAAAGCGATCTGCTTTAAAAAATACAAAAACCACCAAAGCATTTTGATAAAACCCTCTTTTATTGTGATGAATGATTGATTTCATTGCCATCAGATCAACCGGGTAATTTTCTCCCACATGAAACTAAAAGCAAGATTTTTAAATCACATTTCAACCGAATCCATTTTGTAACCGAATTAAGTCTGTGGCTTTTGATGCAATTTTCTTTCATTACTAAGTCGCGCTCACGTCACAGAACTGATGTTCTTCTCCAGTTTCAGCCCACATCCCATAAACACGCACAGCGGAGTCGGATCACGTGGGTGTGGGCTTCTGCATCAAGGCCACGGACCTTAAGCGGCCCCCGAAGCCCCATGACTTCTGTCGGCCCACTGATCTGTGGCAGTCAGACTGCAAACTCTGCTGTTTCTACTCTCAGTGTTGTGCACACATTGCATATTTATTTATTTCATCCATTCGGGTGTCCTGTTTTTTACCTACATACAAGAAAAAAAAGGAAGCAGCAGAGAAACTCTTGGTTTCCAGTCCTGTTTACCTCTGAAGTGCCCACAACCAGGAGCTCCGTGGCGCCGCATCGCACACGAAGCCGCCGCCGTCCGGCATCCACACATACAACACAAGCCACACGGACTCAATGCACAGGTCATTATTTCAGCTTCGAGAAAATGCTTCTGTGATTTTTCTCATGTCAGATCATACTTACTATCTTTTCAATTATATTGATGAACGTCAAGCTAAATGTTTGATTTCTGATGATCATGAAAGTGTTTTGGTGCTTCTGATGTCAGTGTAGTTTGTGACCAAACATGCAGTCCGGGGAGGCAAAACACAGCTCAAAAATACATCAATTACATCAAATGGATATACTTTTTAAAATAAAATACAAATGTCATTTTTCAGAGATGTTTATTTCTTTGGTAAAAACGTAGCTAATTTACAAATTTCCTGTTGAAAAACATGAGAAAGCGGCAGGTGAGGCGCCGGCAGCCCATGCCTCCCCTGCACCCAGATTAGATTAGATTAGATTAGATTAGATTAGATTAGATCAACCTTATCCATCCCACAATGGGGAAATTCTTTTATCTCCAGCCACAAAAAAAGAAATTCAGAAGTACAAACAGCAAAAGAATTGGCATACCCAGAGAATAAAGAGACCTTCAGAACAACATTATGGATAAGTAACATTATAAAACAACAAGCACTTCACTGTGTCAGTCTCTATCCTCATAAAAGACGCTTTTTTAAAAATGACTTCATCTGCTTATTTCTCGCCAACTGTCTGATTATGTTGGTGCCAGTTTGTGACTCATTTAGTCCTTTTTACCCGTTAAATGTGCAATAGAAAGTCACTTAAAAAAAGTAAATTTAATAAAATAAGTCACTTTGGCCCACAGTGTGCATGCCTAAAGACAGAGGGCGCCGATGATCCCAGAGAATGTGACACCGCGGCTAAAGAAGAATAGAACTAGTCAAGTGCAGCCGTCCAGTTATAGTTTAATATATATATTCAACTGTATTGATCCCACAATGGGGAAATTCGTCTCCGCATTTGACCCATCCCCTGGGGGAGCGGTGAGCTGCAGCCAAACCACGCTTGGGAGGCAGCAGCGTTAAGGGTCTTGCCCAAGGACCCTCACTGAGTGATGTTGATTGCTCGCCATTGATATGGTAATCGCCGCCAGTTCCCCTCCGGGAATCGAACCCTGGTTTCCTGGTTTCCTGCATGGTAGTTTCCCACCGTACCAACTGAGCTACCCAGCTAAATGTAGGATTTTGTGTCTAAACTCAGGAATTTGTGGAGACGCGTCTCTGGCAGTGGTCTCCATGGAAACAGAGAGACTTTTAAAACTGAGAAAGGAAAGGAAAACTTCTACAAACAGGTTCTCCATGCGTTTCTCCAGAAGGAGCGGCCCACGGACTCCATTTAGAAGTAAAAGTAAGTCAATAACAACAATTTTGGTATTTTTTTTTCTATGCTACAGATTTTAAACAGAAGAAAAACGTTGAACTGACATTTGAAACAACACACTTTAACAGTTGTCAGTCAAGCGGTGAAGAAGCTACTCTGTAGGGTTCACATGTTTGTAAATCGGACTGATGACGTCAGCGCCTCACCCGGCAGGAACCTCGCCGCTCGTCACTTGGGTGCTGAGGGTTTTTGGGTCGTCCGGGTCTTTGGAGGAGCGTAGAGAGGAGTGGTTGCATCTTGAGCGGAGCACAGGTGTGTCTCAGTCCCTTGAGGTTCGTACGGCCACCTCAAGGGACGTCATGAAATAGAACGTGCCATTATTGTGCGTGTGGTAAGTGTATTGTGAAGTATTTAAAAGACTAGGGTGTGGGATGTCCACACATATATTCTGTCTACTTTCCTAATTTCTAACAATCAGGCTGCACAATAAGGAGCGTGAACAGCACTGACGGGCTCCTTGCAAGGCCCACAGGATTTCAAAATGGAAAAATCTGAACATTTTTGGTCAAAGGGTTCACTGAGCGGTCTAACACCTTCATATTTTTTTTGCCCGTAGTTGTGACTGAGGCTTCAAGCAGCAACTCTGGGGATCACACGGTCAGCTTGATAGGATTAAATTTCAGTCCACATTCTACCTGCTTGCCTCCTTTTCAGCAGCAACATGTGTTCAGCGTCTCCATCCCCACACTCAGCATGGAAAGAGCTGCAGAGAAGAGAAGACAGTTTCACCAGATTCATGCAAATAAACAGTTACTTTAGTCTTAAATAAGACATAAAATACAAAGACTCAAGATAAATGACGACATTTATCACCAGGTTGGGCTGATTTTCTGTCTGATCTTTTTTCAGAAGCTACAAAAAGGCATAAATGACCTGATCAATTCTTCTATTCTGTCTTTTTTGGTACCATTCGGCTGTGAAGTCAATTTCAACATGTTTCATATATCAATATTTATCAATTCAATAGGTTAGGCAGTGAAAATGGAAACTAGGAGGGGCTCTGAGGAATCTAGACAGAGGTTAGCTAATAAAGCCTTAAATAACAAAGTTATTTTTAATCTCCACGTTTCACGCAGCTGGAATCAGTTTGGTGATTGTGAAGGCTTCCTACCCTAGAGACTCTCCGCCCCCCGTTTCTTTCTTTCCCCTCATTTACATTATTATCCTGCGTTTTAAATGTATAAGATACATTTTTGTCTTGTTTAGTTTTTTCACTGACGTGAACTTTCATATAAACCTTCGGAATGTCGTTTTCATCATGTAAATGTGTTTCCATTTAGATGCTTATCCAACTCTCATCCAAAGTGAATAACCAAAAAAGGAAATGATGTAAACATGGTCAACAAGAGCCTTTTCCTTTAGTGACCATAGCTATGCAGATGACACACAGATATACATTACACTGACACCACAGGCTGAGGCCCTGTACAGGGTCCTGGTAAATGCATTTAGGACAACAATGACTGGATGTGCCACAGATGACTTCAGCTGAACCAAAACCAAGCAGAGGTTATTGTTTTTGGGGCCACAGAGAAATGCTTGGAGGTCACTACAGAACTTCAATCTATTTATCTTAAAACCTTCAACCAGGCCACAAATGTGGGTGTGGTCATGGACACAGACCTAGATTTCTTACAAACACATGCAGGCTGGCATAAAATTAGCCTACTAATAGCCTCTGGTTGTCACAAGAACCAAAACAGTAGAACCACATCAGTCCAGTTCTACGGTTTCTCCAGTGGCTGGCTGTCTGACAGGACCGGCTTCAAAGTTCTGTTGCTGGTTTATAAAGCTTTGAATGGTTTAGCACCAAAATACAGGATTGACCTCCTGACCCAGTATGAACCAACCAGACGTCTCTGGTCATCTGGATCCGGCCTTTTGTCTGTCCTTAGAGTCCAAACCAAACATGGAGAAGCTGCATTCAGCTTCTATGCTCCACAGATCTGGGAAGATCAGCTGATCAGTTGATCCTGGATTCCCTAAATTCAATTCAATTCAATTCAATTCAATTTTATTTGTATAGCCCAAAATCACAACAACAGTCGTCTCGATGGGCTTTGAAGTAAAACATGACTCAAAAGGATCATGAATACAAAGAGTCAATAGGAAAATACTAAAATAAACTAACAAACTGACTAAGCTATACTGGCATCCCTGCCCTTAGACCCCCCTTCGCGGTAAGGAAAAACTCCTAAAAAACCGGATTCCAGAAAAAAATGAAGAAACCTCAGGGGTGCCCACATGAAGGAGGGATCCTCCCCCAGGACGGACAGGCGATTTACCAGAACTCTTAGAGAAGAATTAACTTATCTAACTCTACATCTACATATTTAAAGTCCAGCAGACGAGCTTCATCCAGCCGGGGTTGGGGACAGTCAGGGGCGCGAGTCGAGCCGGAGACAGGAACCACAGCCAGGTGTAGGAGCAGGAGCAGAGACGATGGTACACAGGTCAGGAACAGGAGCACGGATGGGCCAACTGGAATCTGGAAGCACTCCCACTCCCCAGGAGGGGAGAGGGATAGAGGGACAATACATGAATCGTACTGCACCAAACAGAGGCATGGAGAACTAAATGATAAATGATGATCACAGATAGAGAAGAGAGGAAGTGTAGAGGTAGATGAGAAAGAAAAGTATTGGAAAAGGACAGAAAAGAGGACAGAGCCCCAGTGCCCCATAGTTACCCCAGCTTCAACTTCTAGCAGCCTTTTAAAATAATAAATTCAGGATCAAGACAGATCTGTTCTCAGCTGAATTTGATTATTTATTTTTTATTTTTTTTTCAAAAGTTTACATCCACACTCTTACTTTAAGCCGACTTTAAATTAATTTACTTTAAACTTCCTTTATATTTTCTTTTACTGATTATTCATGTAGTATTTTTTTAACCGTTCCTTTTAATGTTTTATGTAAAGCACTCTGAATTGTCTCTGAAATGTGTGACATCGCCTCGCCAAGGATAATTTCTACAAAGATGAGAAAACCTATAGATACCTGTAAATAAGAGTCCTGCATTTTACACTTGGAGCTCCTGTTCAATATTTCTTGGAGATAACCTACAGAATACTCTCCCTCAGCGTTCTTCCTGTTCTGTTTTTCGCGGTACCCTCCTCAACTTCTGTTCTCGCCACCTCCACCAGACATGTTTATTTATAACAATGGCTCTTATGCAAACAAGAGATTGGCGAGCTGTGCTCTGAGTAGCTGGAGAAGTGTTTTCAGAGACATCCGGCAGTTCAAAGCCTCAAAAAGCATAGGTTGTGCAGCTCTTTAGATCCCACTTCACTCCTGGAGGGGAATGGGTAATAAAGCACTGCCCAGCGGAGGCCAGGGGGGGGGGGGCTGGCGTCTGTGTGACTCACTCTGTTCTGGAGATTTCCTTTAACAGGCGTTTGAGTCCATCCATACCAAAGTTTCTGACAGTTTCACATAAGAGACTCATTCAGAGGCAGAAAATGGACGTTTCAAACCAACGATCAAAGTTCTGACAAAAAAAGATGACGACCCCAAAAATACAACCTTATTTCCCCATTTACGTAAAGCTATAAACAAACCATGTGAGTCATAAACAGTTTGAAACATGCAAACTTCTTCTTTTTTGCATAAATGCAAAATGTATCTTTTAAACGCAGACATTGCTGCTGATGGTACGATTGCTTTTGACACAAACCCTGTTTTATAAAAAGACTGAAAGCCGTGTCACAGGGTCACGACGTACAGTTTCCACAAATTCATACGTGAATCTACGTGGAAAAAGGGAAAAAAGTTGTGATCTTTATATAAAATTTAATCACAATGAACCCTATTAAAACCACAGAAGAAATAAACCAAGCAAAGAACACGTAAATCTAAGCAGGACATGAACCGTGTGTGATTATTACGCTGTTTATATATTCATGCATCAATTTAGTCATTTAAACGTGATGTGTGCGGCGTTTACGCGATCTAAACGTTTTAACATCGGTGGTACAGGCGTTAAAAGTCTGTCGGAACAGTTGTGGAAAGCCACAAATTTGAGTGTGCATCTCACAACAATCACGCACAATTGCAAAAGATTTACATAATATACGTGGAACATGTGTAAACTGCATGACTCCCAACCGGCCAAACATTTTGAGCAGCTCAGAGCCGAAACCAACAAGAAGGCCTGTTGTCTGAAACCCTCGGCGGACATCTGCACACATCAATGACCGACGAACGCCAGAAACACTGAGGAATATCACGTATGAATCACTAAAGACCGACATTTCATACAAATGTCTTTCATGGCTGTGTGACCCGGGACAGGAGGATTTTGAATAGTTGAGCTCATCAGCTGACCAACTAAAATATGAAAAGAAACTTCCAGAGCAGACCTTAAGGAAGCTTAATCAGGACTATTAATGGGGTTACATTTGTTATAGTTGTTGTTTCATTTTCATGGTTTAAATTTCTTTTTTTTAACCACACTGATTTTAATTTCAACTGTTAAATAAAAAAAGAGAGAGAGCTTTGATTTTATTTTAGCACAATTCTTTTTCTGACTACTAAATAAAGAAAAGTTATTGTTTTTTTGGAAATCAGCTGATGAGTTGTTGTCATGTGACACAAAACTGTGCTAAAAAAAAAAAAGAAAAATCAACAACAATTCTTTACATATTTGCCATTAAAGCAAAGATCTAAAATCCAAACAGTCCATAAGCAACATTATTGTAAGCACATCTGCTGTTTTAGCACAAATAGGTTATGTAAATATATTACTAACACTATTTATCTCACAGACAGCTCCCAAATAAGCTCAACTGCAAAGTGCAAATAAATCTCACATCCCTCGATTATAAATAGAAAAGAATATTTAGGTTCTGACGTCAGGATTTCAGAGGAGCGGTCCTCTGTGAGGAGGAAGAGGATCTGCTGCTGCTGCAAAGGAGACTTCAGCTCCATCAACCCAAATGATCAAAACAAAGTCTCTCCTTTCCAACCGACAGCTATGGGATGTTTTCTGATCTCATCATGGCGAAAATCTCATTTTATTTATAAAAATATGGAAGATAAGATGAACAGTTTTCTACGGAGCCCGTGTCCTGACATTAAGATATTAAAATATATCTTGTTCCAACAGATTAATAACTCGTTCGCACGAAATACTATTCCGTTCCCTCGAAATAATTAAATTAATGCAATAATTAATCCGTATAATAATTATACGGTGGAGCAGTGGTTAGCGCTCTTGCCTTACAGCAAGAAGGCCTCCGGTTCAAGTCCCGGCTGGGGGACATGAAAATCAACATCAAAGGGGGGCCTTTCTGTGTGGAGTTTGCATGTTCTCCCCGTGTATGCGTGGGTTTTCTCCGGGGTCTCCGGCTTCCTCCCACTGTCCAAAAACATGCTTCATAGGTTAATTGGCAACTCTAAATTGGCCATAGGTGTGAGTGTGAGAGTGAATGGCTGTGTGATTGTTGAAATTCTTCCCTGCAACAGACTAGCGACCTGTTCAGGGTGTCCCCTGCCTTCGCTCATGAGTGGCCGGGATAGGCTCCGGCAGCCCCGTGACCCCGAAAGGGAAAAAACGGATAAGAAAATGAATGAATGAATGAAAATGAATTAATAATTAACTCGTGCGAACGCAATAATTATTCACGTCATTCATAAACACGGATATACTCTCCATTCGACCGCAAAAGCCGCTTTCAGCGGTAACCTCCGTGTCTCTGTGACCCACATTCGTTCAAGAAAGGAACATGAAAAACAAGAATGATCACTTTATTACTGTCTCAATGAATATAAGAAAAATATCATAGGATTTATACCTAGGCTGCTTTGTCATACGATAGCTCCTGCTAGGCTACTAGCTCCGCCGCAGAGCTCTTTGCTTGTCATGCCGGCATTACAGTCCATTACATACCATTGTTGTGCGTGGGGGAAGTGTATCGTAAAGTATTTGAAGTGTACCGTGAAGTATTCATAAGGATAATGGAAGTTGCTCGCACGTATGACGTACAGGTGTTGCTGTCGCACGCCGTCTTTACGCCAAACTCTAGTCGTTAGTAAAGGGCAAATACTGGCTCCCTGACTGCACGCAAATGCTGCACGCACGGGGTGTGCACGTGACAGGTAAGTGCACGTGGGACGCCCGTAGGAGGAAATGGATGCAAAAGCACCACGAGGTCCACAGACGATTTAGTTTTCTAACAGAGTCGATTCATTTGGCAGCGTCTTTTAAAATAAAACATGTTTGGTGTTTTTTTCTGGCATGTTTGCACAGTTTGTACGATATTTTCCCCTCAGGGAAACCCCGCTGGACCGAGGAGGTTTGTCCTCTCCCGGAAAACTGTGACTTCAGTTGCTCGGCGACACCAAACCTTGCGAGGCTGTTGGTTGACAGACTAAACCTTTGCAGACTATTTTTTGCTCCTTCCTCCACTCTCTTCTCTTTTTCTTTGCAAACAACTTTCGAGTTACTCAAAGGAGACAACAACTCCTCCAGATCACTGTGACAGGAAAAGAGCCGCAGGTTCCGTCCAGGTAGGAGGAGCATGAAGTCTTTAGCTGGCATTGATCTAGAACACAATAATGGGCATGGACATGTAAGTGTTCTAGTCATTGAGCCCAAGGAGACCTCCCGTTTGGCGCAGCGGCAGCATCTCTGAGGCTTTCCTTCAGAGTTTATACGCAGCTCATTTCAACTTTTCATGTGGTTTATTAGCATTAATTCAAAAGTCAATAAGTTACTGTGCAGGTAGTTGCACATTACTCTCCATTACCTCACCTCACTGAGTGGCAGAAGGGAACGTGGCGCTCGTCAGACTAATATCATTCTTCCTACCTTGAGGGATCACAATTACAGTGCTGAAGTGTCGGCGGGAATGAGAGCGAAAATTCATCAAAGAGACAGGAAAATCAGCGTCGGAGAGAGGTCTCGCTAATGAATGCCCTTCTCTGCCTAAAGATTAGATTAATAGGCGCGTGTGAGGCTGCGTGTGATCCGTGAGGCTGCGTGTGATCCGTGAGGAGCGCAGGAGCGTGGGTGGCCGTCGGTCGTGGACGGACTTGCAGCTGTTGCAGCAGCGTTTGCTCTTTGATGCCGGATAGTAAATGAGTCACAGCTGATGATGCTGCCACAAGTCATCACAGCACGTCGCCAGCAAAGGGAAAGTCCAGCAGGGGTCACAGCGCTGACCTACATACCAAGCCTGCATGCGGAGGCCGGAAGGAAGACTGCCTCACAAAGATAAAACTGTCAGCGTTGGAAATTGAATTAAAGCTTGTTATTTATTCTGTGTTTTTTCTAAATCTTGTTAGAGTCTCAGTCCTGCAGCAAGATGGCAAAGAGTTTCATCTTTGGTTGCCAGGTTAAATAATGTTTGTGTATCTGCATTAACTTCCAGTATTTGAAGAAATAGATGCAAGACAAATATGGTTCCAATAATTAATATTCAAAAAAGAATAATAAAAAGTTCATCTTTAGGAATCCATATTAAAATACAGTGGGGCAAAGTCAGCTACCAAATGTGCAAGTTCCCCCACTCCAAAGGAAGAGAGAGGCCTGTCATTATCATCACAGGTAAACCTCAACTATGAGAGACAAGATGAGGGGAAAAATCTAGAAACTCACATTGTCTGACATTTAAAATAAGCAGCTGTCATGGCTGGAAAAACCCAAAGATTTGAAGGAGAAGAACTCAGTTGCTGGCTAGCAGGGTGCAGGCAAATCCCACTTTGACCAGACTAGTGAACAGCAGATGGAACCGACTCCAGTCCCTTAGTCCACACGACTCAGAGCAGACGGGTTCAGGAGGCACAGAAAGATGGTACAGTCCAACGTCCTCAGTGACAATACTTCACTGGCTTTTCTTTGTATCAGAAAAGCACGTCGACATTAAAATAACAGCACAATCTCATCCCTGGAAGGAAATCACTAACTTGTGTTGCAACACCAACACAAATCAAATTCCCATAATGCATCCTGCAGAGGGAAGGTTCATTATTATACCTATAAGTGAGTGGTGTATATATGTGTGATTAAAGTTGGTTATTGTCTAAAAAGGGTAGAAATGTGAAGTTTTAATAGCCAAAAGTAAACTTTAAACCATGGGATTACTAGATGGTTTGAAGGAAGAAGTTCTCCTTTAGTTTGATGCGTCTGAATGAAAAATAAATAATCTGATAAATCCTCGTCATGTCAAGCAGCTCATTCTTTACCTGCTGCTCATAAAAACTCAAAATCCAAAGACAACTTTTGGTTCCAACAAGAAAACCGATTAAAACTGGGATTGAAGGCAGCATTGTTCTACACCAAACTGTCGTTTCTCAATGTAGTTTGTAAAAATGTGCAAAAACATTTGTTTTGTTTGAACAAACATTTATATTTATCCTGTAATCAGATATGAAGAACTGCAGCACAGGTGACTTCCAGCATTCCCCAGATCAGAAGAGTCTTTATTTGTACAGCAGGATTCCTGCCTGATGGCTTACAGCCTCCAAACCAAAGTCACGTCTCCTTCACTTCACGCTAAGCTAAAGTCAATAAAGTATTGAGTTCTTTGTTTGCTTCACGAGGATGTTTTGGAAATTGATCCAAGTTAACATGTTTGCTGATGTATTTGTGCCAAAGTGAATGTCTTCACAATCATGAGGCTTCAAAAAATTCATCTTTTTTTGCACAAATCCTGGACGTCGGCTGTCAGGGATAAAACACTTAAGCTGCAGCCTCAGTGGATTAAAAACAAACTGTCAGGTTGTTTAGAGTCAAAAACCCCAAATCTCACAAAGTATGTTAGCTTTAGTGGAAATAACTAACCAGAAGCTTCTCAGGGATATATAACAACTTTTTTAAAGACAATAAATCATTTGTATGTTTTTTAGTCCTTTGGTCTTGAAAACATCTTCTTGTTGGTCAAATCTCTCCTGAAATGAAGTTTTCTTTGTTAATGCTGAGGTCTTGTTCCAGGTGAAAGGCTTGATTTGTGAAACTGGAAAGTTTTAATTGACCCATAATTCATGTATAACTTTTTTTTTAAGAAACTTGTCTTTAAATGTGTCTTTTTGGTCTCATTTTAGGATAATGTATGCTCTAAATCAATACACAGGTAGCCTGAAAATAGCAAAAGAACAATAATCTGAAGAATAAAATCACTGGAAAGTAGTAAAATGTGCAGAGAGTCATTTTGACTTAACAACAGAAACAAAGAGTTCCACAGAAACATTCAGGAAGGGGAAAAAACTGTTAGATAGAAATACTTTTCACTTTAAACCAGTAATTATTGCTACACATTGTAGATCAAGTAAAGAAAATCAATAGCTTATTGATTATTATTAAAAAGATTTCAACAATCATTATTGCACATTACACAATATTAACTCACTGTAATAAAATAGATTTGATTATTTCACCACAATCTAGCTCACATACTGTATGTATTTGAAATTATTCAAACACCTGTTGATCCTTAACTCCTCTTATCTTTATGTTGTGAAATCCGAGTTACTTTGCACCTTTTCTTGAATATTTGGATATCTGAACATTGCTTGAGCTCCATACTGAAGTTTAGTGATCTTGAAGTTCCTACATCCCCTCAGTCTGTTCCTCCTTCATTTTCTAAGAACTTATTTTGAGACATTTTACAAATGAATAGCTCCATAAGCAGATTTTTTCACTTATAACAAGGGAAACACATGAAGCATTTTTAACATTTTTCACTTGTTTTGGAGGAGATAATAATGTTTATTTGGTCTATGTTAGTTTTGGAGTCAAAGTGTTGCTTTAAACAGCAGATCTGCAGCGAGTCTGGATGTTTCTTAACGGCGTCGTCATTCTGTGCTGAACGTGTCTGCAGAGTGGGTTTCTCTCAGAAACAGGGGGACTCACAGTCCCACATCCAAACTTTGTCTCTGAGCTCCACGACTCTCTGGACCTTTTTCTGCTAAATCTTCTTGCGTTTCAAAGATGCTGGATTTGAAAAATTCACACCTCCTGTGTTTCTCCACGAGGCCAACACACTTGAAGGGTTGAAACCGGCAGAGCTGGTCATTAGCCGAGCAGTCTTCGGCTCGTTCACACCAAAATACGCCGTTATTTAAGAGCGCGGCTGTCCCGGCGTTAAAAGATACCCCCCGCCGCTGGAGCTGGATGACGTGACGGGAAGCTTCTGGATCTGAAAAGCGTGTAAAAACCAAAGGTCAATGAGAATCCTAACTCCTTGAGCTCACATAAGCAGCGCTGGTTCCTGTGACACCCCCACATTCTGCATCCACAGGAACACCATCCCTCCACGGCTTTTTACACCGGCAGATTGGTGTCAGAAAAGGGCGATTAATGACAATTTCCCCATCAAGAAAACACTCGCGTGAGAGCCAAGAGAAAGTCCCCACAAAGAAAAGACTGAAGAAGACCGCGCTTCCGTCCTCTGCTCTTTTATGAGCTATTACATAATTCCTGCTCTGAGAGGAGAAGGCATTAGACCCTCGGATTGATTCAGTTACTGCCCATTCAGTTTCACTAAAAATGAGAAAGGCATAAACCCAATTTGAGCTGTCATAGGGTTGTTTTTATAGTATTATCACTAACAAATGCCCGGCATCACGCTGGGGGAGAACGCCGGCCAAACCTGGAGGGAAATCTCATTAGGTTGGACTGATTGACCATTCAGAATAATGCTGCCCTGGCCGCGGCGTGTCTTGAGGGGTTACCAGGACACCAAATCCATATTATAGTCATGGAACGGCGTGAGGGAAAGGTGATATTGGAGGCATAAAGCAGGCATAATTGGCATTTCTGTTTAACAAAGACTGGGAAAAAAGTCATCAAAACAGTGCAGGGAGCATCGTTTCCTCAATCAGATATTTTGCTCAGGTAGTGTCAGGTTTTCATTACTTTTTACACCTGCTCATGACGGAAACCTGCAGCACCTTGACATTCATTAGTGCCGAATGCTGTAGGAACTCATTAGTTACCGGCTGACAACACAGAAGCAGCACTTGTGGAGGTCCATTTGAATCAATATTGCTTCTCTTAGTACTAATTGAAGGTGTGTGATTCACTGTAACTGCTGTCAAAGTATTGTGCTTTGATAATCGGGAGCCACCGGGACGCTTCTCGTCTCGCCGCATAATCACCGAAGGCTGGAAGCACCTACCTGAATGCAGCCATCTTTTATAATGATGTATTCATTCACGCACGTACGCCAAATCCAAAGTCCTGTTTTTGTTTGCTGGACACTGCAAACTATTTGCTCAACACCCCGTCATCATTTTGGAAACAAAGATGTTTAAGAATCAGTGCTAGTTTGACATTTTATGGACATTTATTATCTCTCTACCAAAAAATGACTCCCCCACACACGCTGGCATTGTTTTTCATTTAAAGATTTAACATGACGGTTTCAAAAAGCTTTGAACTCTGAAGGATGTTTTTGAAAACCAAAAAAATATAAAATCCTTGGAAATTGTAGTGAATTTTCGCCGGTTTTTTAGACACATTTCACAGTTTCGACCTTGTTTTGTGAATTTCTTTAGTCTCTACATGTTTCATCTTTTGCTATTACACATAAACAATAAGAATGTTCATTAAAAAACTCACAAAATACAGGCTATTTGTTTGGAACTAGCGCATAAATACTTGTTATTGGGCTGTTTAACATTCAGTTTGAAGTAGCGTAATTCTATTGAACGGTTAACCGTTTGAGATTACTTTCACCTTTTTTAATGCATGTTTTTTTTTTTATTTGATCAAATTCTTAAGTAACAATGCTGCATAGACTGTTAATTCTAACACTTTCAAGTGATTTTCTTATTAAAAGTAATGCTCTTTTCCAATTTTATTTATTTATTTTTCGTGTATAAAAAACACACATGAAAATCACAATCAATTATGTCTTAATAAGTAAAGCTGTCTAAAAAAAGAGGGAAAAAATAATAACTATCTTCATCAATGTTGTTTTGGGCCAAAAAGTGATACCAAGATTAAAATGATCAGCAATCAGTTTAATTTTCTTAATCCTTTTGCTCCAGTAAGCTGTGAAGATAACAAGGCCCAGTCTGACATTTCCGGAAGAAAGCAGGAGATTCCTGGGTGAGATCCGCAGCTGCTTGTTAGTGTTGCCTGCCAGGAATAAGTGAGCTGCAGAGGGTGAAACAGGCTGAATGAAGCTGCACTAATGAGCTTCATTATCAGTCCATGATTTTAAGAGGCTTTCTTAGGAGGTCCGCCGGGAAAATGAATTAGCAAAATTCAGATTAGAAACCTCGCTGCTTCGCTTCTGTACTCTTTGATGCATCTGAATATGGAGAAGATAAAGAATGTAAAAAAAAAAATAATAATAATAATAATAAAGGGCAGAAAAATCACAGCAGTTGAAGTGAAACCATTCAGAGTTATTTCCATCATTAGTGTCTCACAACACAAACAGGATCAAAGCTAATCGGATGAGAAAATGCTCGTTTTGATCAAGTTTTTTCTCCCTTTGTCCCCACATTTCTCCAAAGTGTCTGTGCTTATGGATGAGTCATACTCCTGTTTCTGCTCTTCTCCCTCCTCTGCTGCCTTCGCCTATATGTGCCCCTCCCTTAAAGACTGCCCCCCCCTCACCGTTTCACACCACAGCAGTAGGTACTGAGCTCCGGATCGGTGCTGCATTCTCTGCATTACAGTCCTGTGATCTAATTGTCTTTTTTAATGCAGAGACTTTCTGGAGATGAGTCACCACTTGGCCAGAATCTGCGCAGACATCATCCAAAAATCTAAATAACAAGCAGCAAACTCAAACGAACGAGCACATGTGTGGCTGCTCGTTCCTCTAGAACTTTTATTATTTTCCTTTTATCGCCCTTCAGAGGCTCCATTCTCAGGGAAATTGGTGGCTTTGATCGAGCGCCGTTACATTCAATCAGAGCCCTATTAAAAACAAAATTCCAACATTGACTGCGGTTCAACAAACAAACAAACACCAATCAGTTTATGTAACTCGGATAACCTGCCAGGAGGAAATTGCTGTGTGGGATGAGAAAAGTCCATGATCACCACAGAAACCACACAGAAGTCAGCTTCAGTTTGGTGATGATTTTTAACTTAATTGAGGTGATTTTTCTTTGGTCGCTCGGCCAAATTCAGAGCTAAGTTTTCCCAAATGATCCCATCATGCATCTGGCTCGCTCATTTAAAAAAAGGAGAGATGTTAGGGATGCGAGAAAAGATTTTTTTGTGTTAGAGAAAAACGTGCGTGAATAAGTCTATAATCTTTGGTGGTTTGGCTCTGGGCTGATGGCGTCCTTGGGGATGAACTCGGTTGGTAGATGCATGAACCCCAGAACCTAGATGCTGATGGTAGTTAGAGGACGGGGTGGAAAACGGGGTGAAATCAACCATTCTCATCATCCATTCAACCATTCATGATTGGGATTGGCTGAGATGAAAGGTGTGCTATTTAGCTATTGGTTCAGAGCAAAGACCTGATCCGTGATGGTGTGCAGCGTGAAGTAACATCCCAGCATTCCCGTAAATGAGGTGGATCTTTGTCAGGAAACGTTTTCTGAAAAGGACTGTAAACATGCTTTTAGCAAGTACTCAGTTTTCCAGACAAATCACAAATCGTTTAATATACATGAACTATTAGTACATAACATTGTTAACGTACTGATAATTAAAAAACTACACAGTAGGAGTACACAGATCTATGTGAGGAGATACTTTTGTATTGACAGATGATTAGATGTATTTAAACACGCATGTGCAGTGACGTATGTATCACAGGATGTTCGAACGGCCGTTCTGCATGTCAATCAAGTCACGTACTTCTCGGTGAGGATTTCGATTCGCTGACGGATATTTAAAAGTATATTTTCATTTCTGTGGGTTTTTTTTTTATCTTAGCTGGCCTGCGATCTACCCTCATGTCTGTGAAGATCGACCGGTCCAACGTGATCGACGTAATGAGCACCGCTGTTTTAGACAGACAGAAAGTTATTACATGGGAGAGTTCGGCCTCTCTCTACAACTGCTTGTCTGTGGCCTTTATTTCCCAGGAGATAAAGTCAGAGTTGGGTTTGTTTTGGAGCTGTAGGTGCAGACAAATGTCTGCACATTTGGTCGCCACTTAAAAACAGACAGACAATAGTGTCTAACAATCAACTAAAAACTACAACAATACGAGTAAAAGAACATTAGAAACAGTCAGCATTTCTACCAACTATGATTTGATATGAAACTAACAGACTCAAAGACTTCAAATAAACATGTAACCCTTTGGACTAAGTGTGAACGCCTGGCCCACGCCCTTATTGTGAAAGGGCCAATGTGCACATAAGTTCCGGGTCAGCGGGTGTACTTCCTGCTCCCAGCTGTCGCTGTGGGCACAGCAGGACGCCAGAAACCTTTGACACGACCCCATTTGAAACCCTCCACGCTTCCATTGGGTTTATGGTAACTCAAACCCCAAAAAGAGCTGCTCATCGGTGAGTCTGTGCGGCCGTGATGCCAAAACGATGAACGCAAAGCGACATGATGGTCACAGAGCAGCAGGGCTAAGCTAACGCTGCTCACACAGTTAAGACTTTATTTGATTGAATGGCTTGTTTATTGTGCTCATATAATCAGCCGAATTCAAGTCAAAGCATTTTTGTTTAAGTTGCTTTCTTTCTTTTGTGTTTTTTGCAGACTTTGAACTGTTTTGGTTACTTTTATTGCCATGATGCCAAAATGACCACTGTGCTTCTGAATTGACTGAATGAACATGTTTGAACAACGTTTGAACTTTGAATGTTTCATTTGTTTTATATTCTGCTCTTGATTAATGATTGGATAAAAGTAACATGGTACTTTAGAGTACATTTTGATTTAAAACCTTTATCCAATTAGAAACCTTGAACTTTGATACATTGAATTATTTGAACTGTTTACACCTTTAGAATTCTAACAGCTGTTTTTTTTAAATCAGAATATTGTTTCTCCGTCTTTGAAGAATAATGATGGTTAACCTGAGCTTTTCCAGAACAGCCAGTGAAATAACTGTGCTTTGCTTTTGTTTAATTCTGACTAATATTTTTCTGACCCTTTCTAGGTCAGTTTTTTTATTTTTGTTTTTTGTCTTGTTCCATCTTTGATCTCCAAATCGATGCTGAGCTACATAAACTACACGATCCTGATTCTACCACCTTCAGCTGCGTCTCATCAGCTGCAGCAAACCTCTCAACCTCATCACCACCACTATAACTTTTGGATACCGCTCAACAGGACTCAGACGTGCTCCCTCGTTCCCTGTTTTGTATTGTTTAAAATAAATGTTTGGTTTTGTTAATACAATCGATTTCATTTTACCTTCATCGTTGCCTTGTGCTTTCATCTACACACCTTGGGCTCCTGTGACGACTTATTCTGAGTGTCAACTAGCGCCTAGTCCTATAAACATCAGTGTTAACATATTTATTTTCTCAACAATCTTCCTTATTTAAAAAAAAAAAAAAAGAACGTTCATGAATTAGTCACAATGTTTACATTGCCTGGGTTTCAAAATGGTCGTACAAAAATGGTAGTACAATGGAATGGAAGTAGAAAACGTAACATTTGTGACATGAAACATGCATTTTACAAAGGACTCAGTGAGAGAAGACTGGCCATGGGGCCTGATTTCTTAAGCTTTGGATGAGCAAAGAAAGCGGGATGAGCTACCAACACGGGGTTGGCGGGACAAACCACGACTCCTGGAGCCAGAGGCAAAGGGACGGACACGCACCAGAGGCCATGTAAACGAACTTACGGTCGTGAGACAAACTCCCCTCACAACAGACGGACCAGTGTGAATCCAGAGTCAGTCCCAACTGTCCTTACGGATGGATACGGGCGGTCTGCGGGTGAAAAATGGTCAAAGCTGGACGGGGCACGCAGGTGACCTGTACAAATATCAATGTCATAGACCGCTCAGTGAACCCGCAGAGAGAAAAATGTTCATGCACGTTTTTTTTATGGTCATGCTGCGGGCGACGGGTCGTAGAAAACACTTGAGGCTTCAGGGGAAGCAGGTGAGACGCAGGCGTGTCGTACAGATTTTTCCATTTTGACCCAAAGGCAACAGGAGGGTTAGTGGATTTACTACTCTAATAGATTTAAGTAAGTAAATCTGTTTATTTCTCCGTAGACGTCTATGGGATTTTGGTTGGGATTTTGATTTCTGCAATTGTCTTATGTTCTTTTTGATTATTGTGAAGCACTTTGTCATCTTATCTTAGAAATAAACATTTCCTTTCCAGAGTTCATGAGGCTGTTTTTTTTTTTTTTTTTCTTCAATGTTGACAAAAGTTTTCCAGCTCCACCTAAGCTTTACTGCAGTGGACGACATCAGGATAAAGAGACATTGTATGGGGGAGCTTTAGCGGCTCCACAGCTCCTCCTGAGTCCAGCTGTGGTCGCTGGACTCCCCAGATCCAGACCAAACCAACTGTTGGGCTCAGAAAGTCATGCTCGTGGAGAGCTGTGGCCCATCTCAGCCTGGTTTTACTGTGGCAAACGACTAATTCTTCCTTTTTTTGTTTTTTTTTATCCTCGCGCTGCGGCATTGATACTGGAGGACCCCCCCCCCCCGTGGAGGGAGAGCTGCACTAATCTGCTTTACAGACATTAAAGCAACGCAATCTTTTTTTTTTAATTATCAGGACGTCTGGTCGTCAGACCAGGTCCAAGAGGAAAAAAACGCTCCAACTATAGACAACAAAATAGGAAAGTAATAAAAAATAAAACAACACTGGAAGAAATTAAATAAGATTTCAGAAATCCTGTAACTACAGTAACTTGTTTCCCAAAACACGGACGTGGGATGCTTTTCAAACACTAAATAAACCTGATATAGAAGAGGATTCAAATTAAATAGAAGGTTCATTTTAAAAACCCAAAAACATTAGATAAACAAGAAAAACAGCATCTGTTCTTTCAAAACAACAGAAAAGACACTTCTCCATCGCTTCATCCTGTATCATTTTACAGAACTGTTGATTGTTTTTCAGAGAAAACATCTTTAGATTTTTGGTCTACTGGCAGAAGTTTGAATGCAAACAAAGGTTCCTCTGCAGATTCTTTTCACTGCCCCACTAGAAAAGGATTTTTTTTGTATCTTTCCTTCTTATTTATTGTTTGGCGGAGGAGGTTTTACTCCCCCCCCCCCCCCCCACACACACACTTCAGGTTTTCCGGGTTTGCTGAAAACAGAACAAAGTCAGTAAATCTTTCTCCATTAATACATCAGTGTCACTCTTGATCCGATATCCATGAATAGGTTCTGTTGCTCAAAAGCTTTTAACCATTTTTTTCTTTAAAATGACTGTCGGTCATTTTTTTTTTTAATCGTTTCATTTGGTTTCCTCATAATTCATGTTTGAAAAAAATGTCTTTTATGCAGTTTGTGTGGAAGTGTTCAGAACATTTTCAATAAAAAAAAAAATGGAAATCTGTTAAACAAAACAAATTACAATAGAATTTCAAGGAACAGCAATAACACCTACTGTATGTATACAGACCAATCTGTTGATACAGTCAAAGTAACGTGTTTTCTCACACACATCGCTCATCTCATTTACTGAAGCAGTAAGGGGAAAACACTGAACCTAACGCTATAACCACATGTGCATGCTGTGGGTTTTTGGGTTGTTCTGGTCTGTTGAAGATTATAGACACAAGCGGCTGGTTCAAGGCGCATCTTTGAGGAGAGCTGGGGTGTCTTGAAGTTCCCATTAAAACAAGGACAGTTGGGATCATTGTCCTTATCAGAGAACTTGACTGAGTGTGATGTCACCCACAGAAAATGCTTTACTTCCAACTCCAACCCAATGAAGTCGATCCAGTCGCCAATTTCTTTGCAATACGGACGCCGCTGTGTTGGAGCCAGACCGCATCGGTAAGCACTGATTAGTTAGAGTCGACCTGAGTCACTGATTCTATTACAACCAGTTCTCTAATAGGGAGTGAGCTTGTTTGAAGGCTGCACCCCTTCCACTTAAAACTGGAATACACAAAGTCTGTCAAATGTTTAGAATGTGGGATGTGTGATCACCTACTTTTACTGAGGCATCTGTTAGTAGTTAGTACTTATCCTTTGTACCCCTGGTGGGGCATAGGCCATCAACAACTTCTTTCCATCGTCGTCTGTCCTGGGCTATCCTTTCTAGCTCTTTCCAGGTGTGACGGCCTGCTTGACTTCTGCCTCAAGGCCCTTCCTCCACATGTTCCATGGTCTTCCTCATTTCATATTTACCCTGGATTCCATTCCTGGCGAGTAATGTTGGTTTCTCAGTGTGACCTCACCAACCCCATCTCTGCCTTCTGATCTCTGTAGTTGTAGAGTCAGATGAACTAATTCTTCTCTGAGTTTTTTAGTTCCTTACCGCGAAGGAGGGTCTAAGGCCAGGGATGCCCAGTTTAGTTACCGGAAGTCTGTTTAAGTTTTAGTATTATCCTATTGAATTCTATGCATTTATGATCCTTTTTGATTGTAGGTTTACCTACCGGTTACCGGTACGAAGCCCATTGAGATGACTGTTGTTGTAAATTTGGGCTATATAAATAAAGTATATAGCCCAATGGCGTCCATTGGATGTCGTTTTCTTTTCTGTCCATTGTTTGCTTCATCACCCAGTGAAGCGAAGCAGAATAGAAACGGCGATAAGAGGCATCCTTACGTGCACCAGAGGCGTCTGATTGGCCAGTTTATAACTTCAACTACAGAAAAAATATAATGACAAAATGAGGCAGGTGTTAAAAACAGGTACCAGGTCCAGAACGGTTCTTCTGACCAATAAAATGACTAACAGCTGTTTATTCCTCTATGGAAGTCTACGGGATTTTGGCTTCTTGGAGCCCGCGGCTACTTCCTGTTTGAAATGCGGGGGGGGGTGTCACTCAGTCCAGTTCTCATATACAGTCAATGGAAGGCTTTACTAAGACAATAACGGAGAAGCTTCCCGGTCAGTTTGCAAAAGCAAGTTGCAGTAAAATGTAAAAATATCTCATTCCCATAATACAAACTGATCACCAGTTGATGTAAATGTTACCTTAGCGATCGGTTCAGCCCCCCCCGCACATCAGGACTTGGGGTATTTTTGGTTGATTTTTTTTCCTTCTGACACAGTAAAAAAGCAGGAGGATCCTTCAGATTTACCTTTTCGTTTATCCGCTTGGATGAAAACAAGGAAATTGTTCCTGTTCTGGATATATTAGAGTTTGCTTTATGAAAGGGCATTTTGTGGTCAAACACTGGAGCGTTTCTTGTCGTCTCACCAGCAAAACTCACTTGATTGAGGCTTATTTCTGGACACCAAAGCTTCTCGATTCAATAAAGAAGAGTTAAGCCAACCTGTTGATCATTTGAGCTTCTGCAGCAGACGATGGGAAATTGAACCCCCCCCCCTCCACATTTCACCACTCCAGATAGACTGAGTGTGCTTGTTTACTGCAGCCTCTGCTTCCATTACATGACGAATGTCACGGTAGTCACCTGCATCCTAAACGACAGATTAATCTTGCTTAGAACGTCCACAGTTTGACAGGTGGGATTGAGAAAAATGACTGTTAGCAGGAAGGCATGTGCTGCTGTGGCTTTGCTAATCATTTTGCCTTTTCTACTCAGTCTTCCTTTCTCAATCACACCCCCAGCATCCTCACCCCAATAACTCAGCAGCCTTAAAAGCCCTGTGGGTTCATAGTAAGGGAAGAGCATGATTTATCGGCCCACACCCCGTCATGTGGTAGCTGGGTATTTGTGGGCCTCAGCTCTCTGTGTGTGGGCTGAATTATTGCAAGTATTGCCTTTAGTTTAATATCAAAAAGCCTTTGGCCCGATTAGGCATGTAAATGAAAGATACCAAAGAGTCGGTGTGAAATGACATAAAGAGAGTGTTTGTTTACAACCAGAGTCCAGGGCAAAAAGATCTATTTTATTTTGTTTCGGAGTAAATCTTTCCGCCAGAGTGTTGAGGTTACGATAAAAAAAGTAAAATATAAATACAAGAACAAAGTCTTAAAATGATGAGAAACAAAGTTGTAATTATGACAAAGTCAGTTAATTAATCCAAAAAAAGACATTATATATTTACCAGAATACTATAAAGTCAAAATGTTACATCAGTAAATTTGTACAATTAAATGAATAAAGTCATATAGTTATGAAAAATAACAGTTAACAAGAATACAGCTGTACATTTATGACAATAAAGTCATGCAATTATAAGAAAACAGTCAAAATATTTTGAGAATAAAGTCGTACAATTAATTAGTGTAAATATTAACAAGAATAATATTTTAAAAACCGTCAAAAAATTCACATTTTTACAAGAAACAAATTGTACATTTATGGATTTTTAAAATCGACAATTTACAAGTAATAAAGAAATCAAATTGGCAGGAAAAAGCCCAAACATCAGAAAAAATGTCCTAAAGTTATAAAAACATTTCTTAACTATTTATGAGAATAACATCGCACAATTATGTACAAAATATATATTAACAATTTTTAGGAATAAAGTTGTAAAATTGTAAAAAAAAAAAAAACATTTTTCAAAGATTAAGTCGAACTATTATTGACAGTTGAACAAATGGGGAAAAAATTTACAAGAAAAAAGTCATGCCTTTTTCAAAATAAAATTTAGCTTTTAAAATATTCAATAAAGATATTCAAAGATAACATGTCCAGTGAATTTATATTCACACTGCTCTATAATAACTATACTATAAGTATTGAACTTTTATTCAAATTCAGATTCAAGATTCAAAGAGTTTATTATCATATGCACAGTAAAGAAACGGGTTTCCCTGTACAATGAAATTCTTTCTTTGCTGCCTGCTCCGAATGCCAAAAGGAAAATTCACACACAACATACACACAAAACACAAGATGTCGGGTGGCAATACTAAAGTGCAAGTGACACTTTTTTTATGAAATTACACCTTCTTTTTAGAACTTTTGTGCTTTAAATTACGATTTAAAAAAAAAAAAAGTACAATTTTAATGTTGAAAAGTTTGACTTTTTTGGCATAATTGTAGGAGTTTATTCTCACATTTATATATATTTTAATTTACACTCCATCTTCCATTTCTCCAATGTTTTTAGGTAAGAATATTAGTAGAAATGGATGATTATAAGTAGCAGTACAGTCTAGAAGGTGTTTGCGTGTGAATAAACTTATTACAGATGTGAGTCCAGCCCAGATGTTTTCAAAAGCAAAGCTTCCAGATCCGCGGTTTTATTTGCCATCTCCGAGTGGCAGCGCATGTCCGCAGACGGCTAATTACCCCGAATATGAAAGAGAGCAGGGATGCAGGGATGCTCTTTGACATCAGCACACCACCGAGAAAACCAGCAGGAACCTGAAGCCCATTAGCGAGCGCGTGGTCGGCCCGGGCCTGGATCTGCTCGGCACGCACCTTTCCAAGCTTGGCTCCACTTTGAAACCCCACTGATGTTTCATGTCAGCCTCTCACCGCCTTCTTGGATTTGTGGGGAAACAAAAGCAGCTCCTGTCGGCAGCCACTCGGCTTCAGGAACAATGTTTTTTAGCAGGTGGACACATATGCATGCAAATGCTCACACAAGAAACTCTGGTTCTTTGATCAGACCTACTTTAAACTTCAATAAAGCTGGAGATCAAGCAGAGTAGTACATGCTTGCAGTTTTACTCCCACGTCTCTCTGATAGTGGCGGCAAACTCGCCTTAATAGTTTCAGGATGCCTTCAAAGGGAGCTCTGAGGTCTCAACCTCTGCAGAGATTCTGGTGTCTGGATGCTGCGATAAATATTTCAGGTTTGTTCGTTTGTTTTAAGGAGATATTGTGACTGAAGTGTTGGTTTCCCTTTGGTTTATTAAACAGATTGATCACATTTGGGTTCAGACCTGTTTTCTGGAGGAGATGAAGCCTTTTTGAAAGCTTCCTGATCAACCATCTTCAGTTCAGCTCTCAGCGTCTTTCGGGAAGCAGTCGTCCTTAAATTGTCCAGTGGACATCAGAGGTTTGTGTCTTTCTGAAGACTAAACTGTGTTTTTAAAAGGATTCAAAGGAAAACAGTTTCAGATTTTACTGATTTTCAACCTGTGTAACCAGTTACCGGTTTGAAGCCCATGAGATAATATTGGGCTTTATAAATAAAATTGAATTGAATTCAATAATTCTTACTATATATTCTATAAAAACATCTGCATTTCAGTTTTTGGTAACCCTTGTTCTATCCTAGGCACTTTAACGTTGGGAGTGGGGTCATCTGGACCCCACTAAAACCTTTGTTCTTCAATGATTTGTGATCTTCACTGGTGTCCATGGATTACATGAAATCCTCTCCACCTTTATCCACCTTTGTCATGGTAGGGAGAACACGTCAATGGGGGGGGGGGGTCATAGGATAGCATAAGGTTAATAAAATGATTCAGAACTAATTTTTCATAATTAAAACAATTGTTTAATGCAGTTATGGACCAAATTAAGACAGTTTTCATGCTTGTAGTTGGAACTTTGGGAAACATCCCCATGAAACAATGTAACAATTATTAAAACTGGAAACATTTTCTTTCAATAAGTAAAAACAATCGGCCAATGCAGTGAGACAAATGGTCTTACCAGAATTCTAAGGAAACAGGCTAGTCACTAAGACATGTTTTTTTTAGGATTATTTTGAAAAACGTTCTTAATACAATTATTTTAATTACATTTTATCAAGTCAGAAAATAAGACTTTTTTAAACAAGGGTTATTTTACATTTTTTAATTTATTTTAGAGATTCAAGACATTTGACCAGGATACACGTTTTAACTTTAACTTTGCTCTACAACAACGTAGTCCTGATTGTGTTATATCATTAGGAGCTGTAGAAAGTTTATTTATTTAATTTAAATAATATTTTTAAGCATAAGTTTATTTGAGACGGTGAGTTTTCTTGATACTTCCCAGACAGGCATGTTTGATTTTAGAATATTGAAAGTTTATTTGGCTCATAATTGACATTTAATTTTTAAGATTTTTCAATTTTAGCTTTACTTTTAAATGATTATGGTTCATAACTAGGGTCAGTTGGACTCTTGCTTAAAGTAAGTTATTTGTTGGAAGGTGTATAAATACACCAATTTTAGAGATGTTAAACAATTCTTATTTTCAGATTTTTCATGATTTAACTTCTTCAAAGAGCTGGACGTTATTCGCAGAAATCTTACAAAGACTAATTCTACTCACTTCTCTTAAAGGAAAAACATCTTGTATTCTGTATTTATTTTTATTTTTAAATAGACATTTGATCCAATGAACAGCTGCTGGTTTTGCTCTCATTGTAAACTAAATAAAAAATAAAAAATCTCATGTTTTTGGCCAGCTGTATTATTCTAAGCTAACTCTAAGGATCAGATGTACAGAAATGATTGTCTGCTTCACGTCGGTAATGTTTTTGTCCAAACTGAAAACCTCTGCGAGCTTTAAAACACGATTGGCTGTTGGAGGTGGAACATTCTGGCTGCAGCTCTCTTTGGCTGCAGTGGTCTTTAGTTTCTGCTGGTTTCTGAGCCACCGATGCTGCCAAGTGAGGCTGGCTGAGAGCCTTTGCCAGGAAAAGGGACAAGGTCAGCCAGAGCACAATGTGACCACAGCCCAACCAGCGGCCAAAAGTCCCAGTAACCATAAACCAGGATGACCGTATGGCCATTGAGCAGAACTCATTATTACTGCTTTTTTTAAACACATGGTGATCTCTGAAAACCATTTTTTATATCTGAGAGAGACAAATATTTAGCTGAAAAAGGTGCAGTCTCAGCTATTGAAGTGATATGAAAGGCTTCATCATTGCCCATATGTTGCTGCTTTTCCTGGCACCTATACGTATGTGAAAATATGTAATTATATAGATGTCGTGTGGATGTGTGGTATCTTCGATCCAGCAGCTGCTAAATCAGTATGGAGCTCACTCCTTTGACCTTTCCGATGTCTGGTGTCAGCAGAGGAGCCCGGATACATATCGATGTTGTCTAACTGCAGTCTCCCGGGCTCAATGGGTTGTCCTGTGCGGCACGCTCGCCTCATCCAAGAAACAAACCTGCGTCTGCTTCAGCACGCACACACTAAGCTGAGGTAACACGTTCTGCCGCTCGCTGCCAAGAAACGTCTTAGCCCAAGACCCTCTGTCAGCAAATTCTGCCGACTGAACAACCTGGAAGGGATGAGCTTTAGGAATTATAGGAAAAAGGTGAAACGTTTTTAACTTACCAAATTCATCGTGACTCATTAGCTGATAGAAAGTCGTCACGTTTAGTCTGGACGTAGTGCTGGATTACCGTCTTCGTTCCACAGATGCAGATTACAGCACCATGCAAAAAAAAAAAAAACATTTCTTCAAAATGTCAACAAGTTTTCTGTCCTGGGGAGTCAGCAGCGCAGATGTTTATGTGGTGGGGGGTTCATGGATCCTCACATAAACTCTGCAAATGTTCACACACCACAAGGACAATCTGTGTTTGCTTGTTTTCAGATTTTTTCCAGATTATTCCCCACAAATATTCATAAATGTTTACATTTTCTCCCCTTTTTTTTTGCAAGAGAAGCAAGTTGTTAGGTGATGAAATATCAGCGAGTGAACGAATTTATGAAAAAGAAACTGAACAAATAGTAAACAACTGTCACCAAAAGCCACATGTGGTTCTCTAATAGTCTTTTCCTGAAGCAGAACCATATTCTTCTTCCTCCATAACATTTGAGGCAGGATTTCATTTCTTTTTTAGTCTCCAGGGTACTCTGACTTATACAACCCAAGGCACTGACTCACGAACAAACTAAGCACATATATAACAGTTTCCCAAGACAATTGACTTCTGGAGAATGAAAAAACTCATAACTTCATACACAGGAAGAGGAGAAAAGTGAAGCCCGAACGTGGCCTTTCAGAAACTCAAAACAGGTTGTTTACCCCGAAACAAACACAGTAAACGTCTTATTTTCTCCTCTTCTTATGTACTACAGCTAAATAATCGGTTTCACATTGAAAGTTGCATGTTGAACTTGGGACATTATCGTAACCAGGGGGTCTGTTTAAACGGATGCAAGAGATACAAGGAAGAAATGGGAAGTCTGTTTCTTTGGTTCCATCAGTCCCATCAACGCCACCTAAAGCCAAGATGGGGCCAAACTGGTTTCATCTTTCCGTTTGGTTAAGACTAATTGTGTTCACTTTAATGTTCAAACATCAAAAAGTTTCTCAAAGTGACATCTAAAGCAGTTTCAGGGCGACTTTTACTATGACCTACATTAGAAAGGATGTCAAACCTGCAGTGAAGACGCATTTTTACATTGTTGGAATTACTACATCGATATAACTGCGTATCATTTCTTTCATCAACAAGATCAAGGTCGCAAAATACATTTTTAAGTAAAATTTGTGTTCAAATGCAAAACATCTTTTTTTTCTCTCTCTAATGATCAATGTAGCAGCCAAAACTGTAAACGCGTCTGTGTAGCTAAATGCAAGTGATTTCCTGTTTAAACAGAAAATGACTTGACGGGTGGGCGTGTCCCTTGGGGTAGATAGAGGTCATTATAAGTGAGCATGTAGCCACTTCTGCGTGTCATCAAACCAAATACATCCCATGTTTGCTTGCAGTGGAAGATGTTTATTGACACGGACATGTCGTCACTATCAAAAACGTCAAACCTTACGGTGCCAGGTTGAGTTGTTTCTGTCAGATAATAAATGGGACTTTTCTCAGAGTATGTTTTCAATTTAACGTCGATTTTGTAGTCACTGAAATGTTACAGCTTTGGACGCCAAACGGATCTGCCTCTTCTGTCTATAGAATTAAAATCTCTTTCAGCTTTTTCCAAAAGCAATCACATAACAAACTTGGTAGCCACGTGACTGCTATAGAAAAATATGACTTCCTTGGCGTTGGCATAAATTATGAGGGGGCTGGGGGCTGCAGGGGGCAGACAAAGTGTAAGAGAAGCTCCTCATCAAAACCCTACAGAGATATTTAGTGTGCAGAGAGTCCACGGCCCAAAGCGGGGATTCTGGTAGACCTGAGACCTCCAACAAGACTTCCCTTTTATCAGCTCCTCCCTGGAGGGGTGGGTTGTGTGGGGGGGTGGGGGGGGCATGCCCTTTGTTGGGCATGAGCTCAAGTCTTGCCTCCCAGACACGATCGCAGCCTCAGACAAGCTTGAAATGAAGACAGATCTACCTCTCTCTCTCTGTGTTCTCACAAAATTGTCTGTTGTTTATCCGCCGGTCTGCCCCCCACCCCCACCGCCCACCCCCTCAAGTTTCAATATTGCCTTCTCTCACAGCAGGTCAGCTCCCAGTCAAGGGGGGGGGGGCATTTGTTCAACTCAAAGCAGGGATGGAGAGAGTAGGAATTGGATGTTTTTTAGGATGTTTTTCTGACATTTTAAAGTCAGTTTGTTTCAGTTTGATGGAGAACTTCAGCCACGGGTTTCATCTCCTATTACATTCAGCTTTGTTTCTGCCTTTTTCATCTCAATATCTCTGCTTAATGTTTAATGTGGCTATAAAAGGCTCTAACATTGTTTTCTTCTATTACAAATTAGCCGCAGGTAGTTTTCTAACGTTGCTGTTAAAGCCTTAACATCTGTGGGTTTATTTATGTCATTTTCATTTATTTTCATAATTTTTTGTGTGTGTGTGATTGTGTGTGTGTGGGGGGGGGGGGGGGGGGGGGGGGGGGTTAAAAGGGTTCTGGCCGTTTTTATAATTTCATTGATTAAACTTGATTTGAATTTCCTTTTGGTCTCCAATCAACCCTCTCTCTCCTCTGCATCCTTCTCACTCACACCAACCAGCTCCTCTCCATCCATGAACCTCCTGTTTGGTCTTCCTCTAGACCTCTTTTCTGGTGGCGCCAACGTCAGGAAGATCATTTTTACAAAAAAGTCCAACCCTTAAAGACCCACTCCAAAGAAAACAGTGTTTTTGGTGTTTGTGACATGTCATTTTCTGATGATTGAGGACATAGATAAGGTTCAGATTAGATTTCTGAGTATTTCTTTATTCAAACTGTTGTAGTAGTAGTAGTAGTAGTCTTTTTTATTTTGGACTAGTGAAACAAATGAAAAATAACAAAATAAGACAAAAACGAGACAAAACTCGCAAAAAACAAAAACAAAAAAAGACAAGTAAATTATATAAAACAAAACAAAATTATATAAACACAAGTCCAAAAGGGAGTGAGAAGAAGAAAAATCTTATAAACTCTTACCCCCCTTTACCTTAAGTCCTTACTTTCCCACCATCAGATTCCAGTGCCCTACCCAAGTGTATCTGTACATATATACATGTAATTTCCATTTCAAAACAACATGAGAAGTGAGAAGATTTGTAATTCAGGAACAGACGAAAAATGATAGTTGGAAAAAGCTTGTAGCAGTGACGTTGGTACAACAATCGGTGGGCCACAAGCTGGAATCTGGTCTGAATCGGTATGGCCGCAAGCCAGCGGGAGAGAGTGTAAACAAAGGGATGATGGGAAGTGGGAGGGTTACTCCTGCCGCTCTGCAGAAACTATGGCTAAAAACAGCATAATCATCATGAAAAGACTATTGGGAGCGCTTTTAAAAGTAGATCAAAAGATGAATGACTGGAGTATGATTTAAATCTGATCACATGAATTTATCTCCAAAACATCTACGATCTGTTCCTCTGATGGATCCGTTCCTGATCTTATCCATCCTCATCACTTCCAAAGACACCCTCAACATCTTCATCTCTTCTACCTCCAGCTCTGCCTCCTGTCTCTAAACCAAAAACACACAATCCAAATCATTATGTTCAGGAACACTCTGGAGAATAAAACTCTGTTGTTGGCGCTCTCATAACTCGAATTTGTTCACTGCTGGGACCAGGTTTTGTTGCATCATGATGATGATGTTTACCCAGCGCTGGTGTTCCATTACTTTAATAGTATGTCCTTATATAGAGCTTCCCCTTTGATGAAACCATTTTACTGTTTGTTTTTCTAACTGTCACCAATCAGATTTCCTCCAAACCCTTTTAAAGTGTAGGAAAACGGAAACGTGGGCTGTCACAGATCCCCGCCTAATTAGGACAGAAACCCTGGTGACTATATGTGCAAAACTAACAACGTCAATAAAGTGTCGCAGAGAGCAGGTTCCTCCATGACTGATTATAGACTCTGCATCAACAGCAACAACAAGCATCCTGGCAGCTTATTAGTAGAACCCTTTACCTCTCACATGCCATATGTTTCTCTTTACAGTAGCCTTTAAGGCATATGGGGAAAATAATGTCAGTTTGGATGCATTTCTTAACTCTTTTACATTCTGTAAATCCTGATATACAAAGTGAAGATGTACATCAGAGCAAAGGTGGAGTCAAAGAGGGACGGATTGACAGGAGCTTCTAAGAAAGAAAATAGGTGGGAGACAAAAATGAATAAAAATGGATAAATAACGATGGATGGATGGATGGATGGATGGATGGATGGATGGTGGGATGTGAGCATTATGATTTATACTAGAACATGTGGCAGGTAGAAAGCTGTAAACAGGTGAAAAAACGAATGACAGCCATTGATTTGTCTGAGTGTGAAAAAGATGGACCGCTAACGTGAGGCGCTCTGTCCATGTCAGAGCGTTTCATGGGAAAGGAAGTCGTATTTCACATGACCTTTTAGCCATCTTTGCCTTTGCCACAGACATTTGAGATTAAATCTCACCTCAACTTTTTCTCCCCCTTAAATTGCTTTTTCTGTGATACTGAGCTTCAGACCAGCCAGTCTTCCTCGAGGGAGCCGACCTATCAGGACTTTTTTCAACTAAACATCTTGCTGTTTTTTTGCATTGACAGAAAGTCTGAGCTAAAGATAAAATTCTAATTGACAATAGTTTCTGTGGTGTGACTTTGATAATGTCTTGCACTGTAAGTTTACAGGTGTGCATCTGTGTTACAGGTTTACTTCATTTCAAAGTCACAAATCTGCAGCGTCACATATAAAGTCTCACAGATGTGATTTTCTGCTCCAGACTCTGAGTCATACGTATGTGATTTGAAAGCCACACGGTGTGTTCACTGAGCAAACAGCTTGAGAAGTTGCATGAAAACGTGCTCACAGATTGCACTGCACTAATCTGTAGATGCATGTGCACAGATCTGCCCCTCACAGGTGAAAATATGTAAACAAAAGAAAGAATTTTACCAGTAAAGTTAAACTAAAAGGATGAAGGGTGGGCGTCCAAAAACAGAAAACCTATCAGACCTGTCTGTCTGTCTGTCTGTCTGTCTGTCTGTCTGTCTGTCTGTCTGTCTGTCTGTCTGTCTGTCTGTCTGTCTGTCTGTCTGTCTGTCTGTCTGTCTGTCTGTCTGTCTGTCTGTAAGAGCTGTCAAACACTGGTGCAAACCTATAACCATCAGGAGCATCTAGGGGTTCAGTGTCTTACCAAAGGACACTTTGGCACATGGGTGGGCAGGGCGGGAACCAAACCTACAATCCTCCAATCAGAGGTCAATTGCCCCACTTCTGCACCACAGCTGTTTGTTTCAAATAACTTAAAACAAAAACAACAATGTATCTTTCCATAAAGCAATGGATTCAGCTATTATTTCCCAGAAAGCAGTGGATGCACTTTATTATCACAGAAAAAAGAGGATGCACTTTTTATCACAGGAAGTAGATGAAGTACTTTTTTTTTAGTGGATGCAGTTTACTATCAATACAGTGGATATAGTTAAATGTCACGAGAAGCAGTGGATGCAGTTTGTTTTCCAGGCAGCAGTGGATGCACTTTATTTTTTTATAGCACAGAAAGGATGTTATGAAAGTTAGCTTCTTTTCGTGGAATCACTGAGATCATTGTGTAAGAGGAGGTGTGCTTCATTTGTTTCACATTTTCTGAGTGGATCAGTGATTTGAGCTTTCTGAACAAATGCAAAAAATTAATCCTGATCAAGATTCAAAACCGCATTACAGAGCCCCCTTAAACAACGTAGAATTATTTTGGTAGAAGTACAAAAAAAAAAGAAAGAAAGCTCAAATTAGCAATAGCGACGCAGCATCATCCTCACATATTGCTCCATATGCCTCTGGGACGAGCAGACGGTGAAAAAGCTGATTAACATAGCAGTCATCATACATCCCCTGGTCTTACTTAGTGTTCTGCAGCGGTGATTTATCTTGACTTTGTATTCTACAAGGATTCTCATTTGAAAGGTCCTCAGTATAAAGCCATAGATTTTTTGGGTTTCATGCTGGGAGTGGCCCTGCAGTATTACCATCATTTAACAACAAATAAAACATGTCAAGTTGTTTTTTCTCTTGTCTCCTGGACCAAATACATCACCACCAAAAGAGAATTTGAACCATGATTTTAGAAGATATGCCAACCTTTACAAGCAGCAGTTTTTTTTTCAGTCCCCATCATTTCTTGATTCATCTGGTCATAAAGCGGGTGCTTGACATTATCGCAGTCTTGAGGGTGCCATGGATATTAAAAATTCATGAGCACTGTTGACTTTGGTCACTGCATCAGAACAACCACCTGCAGACAAAGAGCAGCAGGCTCACAGTCTAAAGTCGTGATATATTGAGAAGTTTGGATTCCTGCCATTGCTGTGGTCATTGTAGACCCCCTGGGCTATAATAGCCTCTTTACTCACCTAAACGGACGATGCGGGGAATTCCTCTGCACACACCGGTAGAATTTTTATGAAAAAGGTGCAGGAAATGATTGTGAGTATAAATTTTCAGATGATGTTCTGCTGCTGCTGCAACCATTTAATCTGAAAAATGCCTTTTCATGCAACTTCTCCATTGCGGGTGATTTTTGCAGACTCCCACTTGAGGTGTGTTTCTAAGTCTTTCTCAGTCATCTCTAACTTTAGTTAGTTAGCTGTGTAGGTAATGGCAGTTTTGTCATTCTGGACAGGCATGTGGTTTTTTTAATCCCGCGGAGAGTCGTGTTTGTCGCAGCATGACTCGACTCAGCCCTGATTCCCTTCACTTTGTTTTCCACTTCAGAAAACGCCTCCTTGATGTGGGCAGGATCTGTGAAGTGGGCATGGTTTGCAACAAAGCTTGAAGACCTCTCAAGAGTGATGATCTGAGCTACATACATTATCGCGCTCTGGTCTGTGCATGAATCAATCCAAAGACAGATGCATAAATCCAAACGTGGAGTTAATAGAATCCTGATTTATGAGCACAAGTGATTGGTGCAAAAAAAAAGTGATATTCATAATTCAAGCACTGTAATTTAGCCGTGCAGAAGTTAATGACCACATAAGTTGGGATCATTCCGACATGTTTTGGGTTTTTAGTGGTTCTTATGAAACTGTTCGGATCTCCATCAACGTCTAAAACACAACTGAGGAAAATATAAATTATGTAAGATCAAAAGAGACATTACAGTGGTGCAAAACCATGGAAGGATTTTTAAAATGCATTTGAAGGGAAACACGCCTACATGCCACCCCTTTGAATGACACAAAGCTACGCTGTCTCATGGTTACAAGCTTCTGCATGTTGAGACATCCTTTGTTTTTTAAAAGCGCCCTGTTGCTGCTGTTTGGTTAGACTTACTGATCGCTGAAAGGGCAAGGACAGACCAGGACTTTGGTTCAATAGAAATCCATCACAGATAGGAAAAACAGAGGTTATATTTATGCTTTTATGACTGTGTGACACTTTTTAATGGTTAAAGCAAATAAAATATGTTGCATTAAGTCTTATGTTGTCAGAAAAATATGATAACATTTGTAGATTTTACTGTAGTCCCCATCGTTTAATGGCGCGCCATTATTTCATAATACATATACACCAGTGACATCGACAATAAAACAGTTCATGGATTGTTAATCAATGACAATGATCACGATCTTCCAGTTTTCACATTACATGTTAACAGTGATGTCAATCATAAATCAGATTTCTCAACAGAATGCAGACATATTCATACAGAGGAATCTATCATTGCATTTAAAGATTTACAGACACAGAAATGGGATAAAATTGTCCAAAAACAAAGTTTTGATGAATATGAAAGAATATTTTTTGAAAAAAATATTTGAACTTTTCCATGATCTCCAGTCAAAAAAATAAAATTTGTTTGTGATGCCCATGGATTACAACTGGATTACAAAATGCATGAAAAAGAAAAATATTCGTAACAAAACTAAATGGTTGAAGAGTTAATGGGGCTCAAAGAACGTCAACCCTGGAACATAAATTCTGGTGAAAAAGGGTTAAAGACGCTTAAATATCTCTGAAAGTCCCATTAACCCACAGCTTCTCTGTTGCTTCAGCGAACACTGCAATCTGGACGGCAAACATGAGACCTGAATTGGGTCGGATCGCCTGTGGTTCACTCCTTAGCCAATCAAATGGACACACCCCTAAAGATATAGAAACAAGAGCTTGAACAAGCAAAAATAATTGATTTAGAATAACCCCCCCCCCCCCCCCCTCTATCCGCACAGTTATCACGAACAGAATGAGGGTAATTTTGATCCTACAATAAAATATGAAGACCATGCTGTGCAACCATTTGAAGCTGGACTTCTTTAACATGGGAGTCGCTGTGAGTTGCTCTCTTTTGCCACCTGCCTCCAGTGGTCATTTGAGGAACTGCAACATGTGATCCTTTAATTTCAGGAGTGGAAAGTGGGGCCTCGACGTCGACAAACTCATGCAGAACTCGGATGCTACTTTTTCCTCATTTCTGCATCATTCTGATAAAGAAAACAGACATTTCCTGTATAAAGTATACAAAAGGAGAATTCATTAAGAAACAAAATTGCCTTCTCTGATTAAAACACCACAGAGTCTCCAGCTTAAGCCATCTGATAGACATAACCTTTAAGTGGGCCATTAGGAACATATTAAAAAAAGACTCATTTCCTGGGGAGATATGTCACTGATGAATTAATAAAAACATCTGAAACGGAGCAAACCATTTTCCCATTTTCTTCCTGTTCCCTTTAAAACCATCTCCACTTTACAGAGATCTAATTCAACGAGTGACGCACAGATTAGAAACATTGAAATTCATATTTGTAAAGCAGAAGAAGGTCTCTGATACAATTTACTCATCGATTTGAGGCCCAGCCCTGCTGACTTTGCAGGAGTAAAACCCATCTTGGGTAAGATGGCGGCACCATGTACCTACAAAATCGATGCGACCGCCGACCACAGAAGGACAGAGCGAGGCCTTTAACTGAGCCAAAACTCTGTGGGCGCAAACGCACAAAAAACGTCATCTTAAATCAGAGCGTGAAGGTTGTGTTTCTTCAAACACCACCTCTGATTGTATGATGATAGATTTGTTGCAAAAGGATTTCTCTGTGTACTTTTCGTACTTGTAATAAGACATTCGTGTATGGAGTAAGATAACTGTCAGTAAGAAAATGTGTTCATATTTTTATGAATTACTGACAGATTCCATAGTTGTGTGTCTGTAAAAATGTTTCGTTACTGTAGAAAAAAAAAACGTCCATCCACAAAAATGCTTGTCTATGTGTGAAATGTCACGCGCACATTCGAGCATGCGCATTCATCTGCGATGACAAAGCCCAGGTTGTAAGTACAATTCTTCAATAAATCAACCAATCAGCAGCCTTTCACTGTCACCCAATCCATCTGCTGCTCGGAGCAGCCAATAAAATCCATGCCAGGGGAAAACGACGTCCGCACAAAGGCGACAAGTGGAAATGGCAGAAGATACCATCAAAATGCCATGAAACTAACAATGATCACTGCTTTTTTTAGTTGAAATGTTGTAAGGAAATACATCAATTACTATATTTTCCTTTTTTTGTTTGCCATTCTTCGTTTTGTTGTGCTCGATGTGTTCGAACAGGTGAGAAGTCCACCGGAGGCGTGGAGACGTGGAAAAAAAGCAAAGTCAGTAACTGGATGGATGAGTCCTTCCAACTCATTCATCAGACTGAAGTCCTCAGAGACCTTCTGACAAGAAAAGCCTTTTATGCCTTCATTAGCAATCTGACTTTCATCAGTAACACAATCAAACTTGGGGGTTGTTTAAATTAGTCTTCGATTTAGTTTGGAAGCACTCAAAACAAAACAAAAAAGCTCTGCTTTTCCTGCAGATATACACTGAGAGCCGGCTCCGGTTCTCCAATGGTTGTTCCACGACTTCCAAAAACCTCATTCACATGCTCTGCAGAGCTGGAACGGAGCGTGCCGTCCTCCAAACGTCTGCACTGCAGGGCCCGGGATTTTAATCATGCCTCTCCATGACCGGGATTCAAGGCTCAACGTTCGAGCACGCAAGAATTTGAGGAGGGGGGGGTCTCTTCTAGCTGAGCTGGGGGGTGGGGGGGGTGGTGGATTACAGCTGGATCAGGCTGAGGAAGTGAATGAGGAACCAGCAGCTGGGCAACAAAGCCCACAGATGGAGCCTCTGGACCAGGAGAGAAATGCGGTCAAGCTTTTCAGAAAGTTCCTGTGAATGACTCAAAAATCCTCAGCATGCGATGCACCCACTCACAGCCATGAAGCAGATTGTTTTTGGCCTTGCCGTGCAGCTTGCATGTTGTGCTCACTGATGGATGGAAACAGGATATGGAAGTCATAGCTTCCTCTGACTGTATTCCTGCTGCACTTTAAAATTAGCTGAAAATAGGACTTTGCCATAGCAGGAATCCACCCACGTCAAAGCCGCATCCAGACATGCCAGCCGAGGAGCAAACATTTGATGTGGCCGCTGCGGCAGAACAGAGCTGCAGCATGTATCATCCTAAATTAATGCCCGTCAGTCTCAACAGGAAGCGCACAGCGGTGGAGCTTAACTCTGCTGCCTCATAGCCAGAACGTTCCTGCCAGGGGAGGATTTTCCATGTTTTCTCCACTTACTCTCACTCTTTCAGAGGTGCAAAGGAGCCCAAAAAACTCACATTTGATTCTGCAGAATATTAAACTGCAGAGCGTTTGTCTACAACACATACCTCAGGAGGAATTTACATTCAACAGCTCCTCTAAATACTGACAAAACTGTTGCAGATGCACTTACAGTGGGCGGAGCTGAAGAGCTTGTTTGGAGACAGGATCTGGCAACTTACATTAAAATGTAGGTTTTACCACGTCGAAGCTGTTTCTGCTTTTAAAACGCATGTTTAACATCAAAGCCGTGAGCAGTGCTGTCTGGCCCACTGACCCCCCCCACGCTGGCTGAGCGGCTGCCATATGCCCCTCACTCACCCCCCATCTGCCTCTGCCACCCCTGGTCATGTGACAGATTGATACAAAGCTTTTCTGTCGGTTTTATCTCCATAGCAACCATTTTATTTTTTGGTTGTGTGTAGGTGACGAACAGGTCGATGTCATTTTTAGAAGAACCAGGAACATTTAAGGATTTCCTTGACAACAGAGGTTTATGGTTAACCACGCCCACATTCCTTATATAGTCATATCATATGTTGTATTGTTTTGTTCAGCTTGATCCATGTATTAAATGTTCACAAGATTCCAGTAAAAATGTTCAATCAATGCCACCTCTTTGGACTCGCCAAGCTTACACCATTTAAAATATTTAAACTTAAAAACATTTTGTCCCAAGTAGCTTCACAATGAGGCTCAAAAACGTTGGAGGCCAAAGAGCAAAATCCCAAGTAGGCAGTGAATGTTGTTGCTGGTACAAAAGTTTTTTTAATTTTTTTTTTTTTAATATTCAAATGGTATGATGAAGGGCCAGTTTATCAAAAAAAAAAAAATACAATTTTCAAGCCGTAAATTTCATAGAGTCATAGATGGACAAGGAAAAAACACCAAAGTTGTCTGTTTATCGGAGTCTAGCTTGAAGCTGAAATATGTGGAGCCTTTTGTGAAGCTTTATTTCCGGATAAGTTTAAAAAACAAAGAGATTCTGAACCTTTTCGCGACTCAAAATCCGATTATTTTCAGTGTAGCCGTCTTTCCGGGTTCTGTGTCGGTAAAGCGGAGTTTCAAATGTAAAATAAGGAGCTCAGAGATGCGTTTGGGTGTAGAGGACCACTGCAGCCTTTATTCTTCTTTTCATTCACAAACCCTGAAGTTCATCTGTCACCTTACGTCATGAACCTGTCATCCAAACACCAATGCAGAAGTAAAGACTGTTCCATACGCCCCCTCCTCCAGATGAAACGCCCTGTTTCAGCATAAAACAACAAAGATGAATGAAAATAGTCTGTTATGTTAGCATTAGAACATTTAATATGTCCAAAAGTGCTCCTCCTCAGACGGAAGCGTCACACAAACGTAGAGATCTGGTCTTTAATGGAGGAAGAAAGGATTCAGGTGGACATCTGCCTGCAGGGACACCGACGGCTTCATCATCAGGCTGCAGAGATCCTGCAAACCACCCATCAATAAATAAAACATTAATAAATCATAGATCAAACAAATGAGCTTTCAAACATTTGGAGCGTTATCAATAAACATTCAGCTCACCTGTTCAGTTGAGTTCAGTCGGTCTGCTCTGCTGCTGCGCGGCGTTCACCTGCTGCTCTGTATGCTCAAACACTGAAAATCTCATAAATTAACCTTCTTTTTTGGTGGCCCTAAAACTCCGTCGTAAGATGGCTCCCTCTTCCTGAGGTCAAAAGTTAACAAAACAACTTCAGGTGTGGTTGTAGACTTGATCCTGTGGTGAAAGCGGGGGGGGTTGATGCACAGATAAACGAACGAATGAATGAAGCGTCCACGGCTAATCAACTCTGCTTACAAACCCAAATTGTCGACCTGATCAGAAGTTTAGAGTTAGAAAAGAAAAGCTCTGAAGCCCAATTTACCCCCCAGCACAGTACCAGACACCATAATGGGGGCTTTTGGAGACTACATCTGGACAGCACATCACTCGACGCCTCCATCCATCCTTCCCTGCTGGGACCAGCCCCGTCCTGCCTGTGGGACTGGACCCAGTCTCAGCTGGCGTGAAGGGGGAGGTCGGGGGGGGCATCCCGGACAGGCCACTAATCCATCTTCGCTCTAACAAGCGAGGTGTGAAACCGCAAGGGAAGCTTGAGTCTCTGGATAAAAGCCAATCCGGCATGAGGTGAAGGCGTGAACTCCAGACAAAAACAGCTGATATTCCATCCAGGGTCAGACAAAGAACCAGAAATGAGGAGAGAATTGTCATCTTTGCTGCTTATCCAAAATAAATACATAATAATAATTATAATAATCCATTTAATTTAAAAGCACCTTTCAAGAAACTCAAGGACACTGTACAAAACAAAAAGAGTTAACAAATTCAAAAGTGAAGCTTAAAAATTACTGAAAGACAGAAAGTGCAGAAAACACAGAAAGTAAAAACTGACAGAGAATCAGGAGGAGACGGCAGAGTTAAACCCATGAGTTAAGTTTGGATTCAAAAGTCAGGTAGGAGCCTAAGTTACAGACGTCAGGAAGGAGTTCCAGAGTTTGGGAAGGCCGGAGGAACAGAGAGCCGGACAGAGGAGGAGGACCGGAGAGAGCGAGAGGGGGTTTTGATATGGATGAGGTCAGAAAGATAAGGAGGAGCCAGGTTATGGAGGGCCTTAAAGGTCAACAGCAGGAGTTTGAATTGGATTCTGGAGGTTATGGGTGGAGAACTGGGGTGATGTGACTGAAGGAGGGGGTTCTGGAGATGATGAGCCACTGAGTTCTGGACCAGTTTGAGCTTATTGAGGGTTTTTTGAGGGAAACCAAAGAGGAGGGAATTCCAATCATGTAAGCGGAAAGTGACCAGACTGTGGACCAGGATAGAGGCAGAGTGGACGGTGAGGGAGGGGCGTAGGTGAACAATGTTACATAAATGGAAATGGGCAGCAATGTGACAGCGTCTCAGCGTACAATGAGTCTTTGTTAAACGTCTTAAAACCAAAACGAACACACATCAAACAGTTTTTAAATCTTAACTTAATCAGCTTCCAGCTTTTTCTGCCACAATTGTCACAAAAATGCATGTGAGATCATGGAGGGACTGTAGATCAATGCAGACTATGAGTTTCTCCATTTTTAATTTTTTTTTATTTTTGGATGCTGGTTTGCCGCGGGATTTTTGTCAAGGTTAAAGTATGCCGTGGCTCAAAAAAGGTCGTTAGTAAGGTGTGAGTTCTGGCCCCTTACTGACGGCGAATGCCACATGCACGGGGTGTGCACGTGATACCTAAGTGCCTGTAAGACGTCCACGCAAACTGCACTCTGTCAAACTACAGCAGGATTTGGGGGATTGAATCTGTGACACCCCTGCGTCTCACCGACGTCCCCCCTACTTACTCATCCATGTCGCCCGCAGCATTATAGTTACCTGCCTGCCCCGCACAAGTCCCCATTTTTCACCTGCAAAAAGTCCAAATCCACCCATAGGGGGCAGTTATGACCAAGCCATAATGAATTACTTTGGAACAATGACTTGTGAAAACCCGTTGAGCTGAAATAAAAGTGTTTATTTCAATTTAGTTGAAGTGTTTTTAATTGAATTTCTGTTTAATTGAATGTTGTGCTAATTATTCCAATCAACCGTTGTTTCCTGTGGCTTTGAAGGAAACAGAACGAGGAGATTTGCTTCCTTTAAAATGAAGGTTTAGCTGCTCCGTCCGCCTGGACAGAAACTCACCTCAGCAGCAGAGAAACACAGATTTTTGGAACATTTGTACTTTAAAACACTCCAAACTTTTGACTGAAAGGAGAAAAGATGATATTAGCTTTAGAATAATGTCAATAGGCTGCAGCAGGAGGCCACAAAATAAAATCATTTGTAAGTTTATGAGTGGAAACGTAATTATCCATTGAGATAAAAGCTTTTTTTTTGTTGCTTTCAGACAGATTAATGCTGCTCATTCATTACCAAACGCTTAGCGAGCTCCTGAGTTATTTTTAGTTTTGTTTTTATCGTTGGTCAGCATTAGCATGCTGTGGCATTAAACCCTTTTTCATTGTGTATCAGATGAATGACACCCCCCCCCCCCATGTCTGCAGCTTCTTCATCAGGTTCTAGTTCTCCATGTGGTCCATACACGCCCAACTCCACCTCCAAAAATAGCCACAAAAAACCCTTTGCTTTGCTCTTCTCGTCATTTCCTTTCCATTGAGGCTGCTTGTCACATGATGCTGCCACTCAAACAAAAGGCGAGGAGCTCCTTATAGGTCGTGCATGTTTGAGGACAAAGCCTCAGGCCCGTAAATATCACAAAGGCTAAATAATTCACAAAGCGTTTGCTGAAACTACATGAATAAGGCCGTTGGTGCATCGTGGTGGTCAGGTGTCTCATGTCTGTGTGCTTTCATAGAATCCTCTCACACTGCATTTTTTTACACATGGTTCAAGAATAATAGGAGTAATAAACGATGACTTTTCTATCATGCAGTTTGATGCATGTGGGGGAAATGGTTGTACATGTACAATCACCAAAGTAAGAAACACAGCAACAGGTCTACGTGTCCTCAGCGCCCCTCTACCGGCCTTCAGGGTTACAACAGTTGTGTGTCGTCCTGTGTGGCTGTTTTTGTCCTTTTTGAGATTGTGTCAGGAGTTTTCATCAATCAACAGCTGGATTGCCTGCATTCTGGCCCTTCAGTGACAGTGTTGATGCTTCATCTCTTTCCAAAAACCTGTATTAAAAAATGGACGGTTTTAGTATGAAAGTTCTTCCGTACCTGCACTGTTCTAATTACTGATGGGTCCAACTTTGTCAGATGTGTAATAAACTCTTCTTAGCTGAGCAAAACCCTACATTTGGGTTATACTACCATGCCAAGCATGTATTTGAAGCTGTGAGCATCAGTTCTTTTCAGCCTCATTCCCAACAGTCCGTACGGATGAAGACGAGCTGTCTGTCCGTACACAGAACATGTTATTCCACGAGCATTCTGCCGGCGGCAGGTTGTGGTAAACAATTATACCACACTTAAGGGTGAAGTACGTGAGACGCAGGCAGGTTGTTCGGGTTTTTTCAGTGTTTCAACCCCCCCCAAATCCTGTGGATTGTCCACGTGATCCGTGCGCGCTCCTTGCTGCCGCCTGACTGTCAGAAATGAGGATGTTGGACAGTTGGAGTGTAGTTTGTGTGGACATCCTGCAAGCCTCCAACTGGCACTTTTGTATCACGTGCACACTAGGTGCGGGCAGCATTTGCGCTCGCTCAGTAAGGCGTCAGTCCCCACACCTTACTAATGACTAGAGCGTGGCGTGACGACGCTGTACGACAGCATCACACGTATGTAGTAAGTGCGTGTAACTTCCAATATCCTTGTAAATACTTCTTGATGCACTTACCACACGCATGACAATGGTGTGTTTCATTTCCATGACGTCCCTTAAGGTGGTCGTATGAATTGAAAGACAAACCTGCACTGCCCTTAAGAGGCAGCTGCTCCTCTCTACGACCCTCCACGGACCTGGACCACCCAAAAGGCTGCACCATCCCCAGTGGTCCACCCCTCGAACGTGTGCATGTGACGATGGCTTCAAACATCTATTTAATATCAAGACTATCTCTTACTACGTTTCTCTGCAAACCTAAACCGGGTGACAAATCAGATACGTTTGGTTTGTTGTACTTCTGTTTTAAGGTGCACTGAATCTGGTTTGGTTATCAGTTTGCAATAACATTTCTATCCCACATCAAGTGTTGGACAAAAATATCCATCGTGAGCAGCGAGACGCCTAGAACTGACTTGTAAACTCCTCTGCAGGACCAGAAGATGCTTGCTATTCCTACATAAACATTCATTTAAGGCCAAACTCTTCAGTGTTAGATGCTCAGGGTTTCAGAAGAAGCAGAATGGTTTTAACAGCCTAAATAGAGAGCTTCATTGCCGCACAGCTCAAAGCTGTGCTCAAGCATGACTTTGCTGTGTTTGCCTGCTGCCGCGCCGCCTGCTGCACACTGCCGACACCTTGTCTAAAATTTAAATGAGTGTGGGACTGTCAGAACAATGTCTCTGTTGGCTGCAGAACTACCTGCCAGGCAGATCTCAGCACATGCATGCAGAAGGCATCACTTCGGCTCTCCTTATGCCAGATTTGCACCTGCTGCGTGCCGGGAGCTTTGCGTGCGCTCCGATGACCTGCTGCCTCGTGGCAACATGCGAGGATTCACACCGCCAACACCAGTGCGCCAGCAGCACTGTGGCACAACTGCTGCGTGCGCAGTCTTTGACTTTGACAAAAAGGAGAGTGGACTGTTCATTCATGGTTAATGAAGAGAAGCAGTCTGGCTTCCATATTTAAACTGTCCACACGCTGAGCTGATCATATCTGCGTCTTTCTTTTGATTTTCTAGTGCTCACTTTTATGCAGCTCAGTGTTTCCTTTGAAAAAAGCTGAAATGTTATTATAAACCAAAGAGAAATGCTAATGTTTCCCTGGGATCACAAAGTACCTTTGTTACATTCTACATGGACCCATTTCTGTTTACGAATAGTATCGTCCTGGTTTGTTAAAAAAATAATCACGACTATGAAATTGGTCGTAATTGCGCGGTGAGTGTGAAGCAGCTGGGATGGTCGGCACCACCGAGTCTGAGGCTAAGGTTCTTGATGTGGCTAACGTCGTTTGTCCTCTCTGGGTGGGTGGAGTGCTCCTACCCCAATTGGATGCGTTTAAGTATCTTGGGGTCTTGAAGATTGGAGCGTGAGGTTGACATGCGTATTGACGTGGCGTCTGCCGTTTTGCCATCGCTGTACCAGTCTGTTGTGGTGAAGAGAGAGCTGAGCCGGAAAGCTCTCAATTTACCGGTGGATCTTTGATCCAATACTCACCGATGGTCATGAGCTCTGGGTCATGACTGGGACCAAGCGGCTGAAATGAGCTTCCTCCGTAGGGGGGCTGGGTGCTTCCTTAGAGATAGAGGGAGGAGCTCGGTCACCCGTGGAGAGCTCGGAGTAGAACCGCTGCTCCTCCACATCCAGAGGAACCAGTTGAGGTGGCTCAGGCATCTAGTTGGAATACCTCCCTGTGGGGGTGTTTTCCTGGCGTGTCCCACTGGGGGAGCCACTGAGGAAGGCCCAGGACACGTTAGAGAGACTACATGTCTCTCCTGGCCTGAGAATGCCTCTGGGTCCCTCCAGAGGAGCTAGAGGAAGTCTGGGTATCTGTGCTTAGACTGCCGTCCCAGCGACCCATGAGAAGAAGAGGAGGGATGGAGGGACGGTGAAACTGCACCCTCACCATGATGATGAGCAGTGATAATCATCATCGGTACACCAAGCTGCCAAAGGGGTTAATCAGTTTTAATATCTATGTGAACTTCATTGACGCCCCTTTCCTGATCTAGAACTGTATGAAGTTAGCTTCTCCTTTGCAGCCATGTTGGTGCAGAAGAAGCCACACCTCCAACTGTTCCCAAAAAGTCATAAACGCACAAACTATCGGGCCAAAGCCCAGCTACTGAAAAACACCTTCACACCATTGTCCTCCCTCCGCCGTGCTTAACACTGCGTACAACCATTGACTGTCTAAGAGAACTGAACAGAGTTCTCTATAACAGAGTTCTCTATGGGTGTGACGGCACAGACGTCACCATTAGGAGCCAGACAATAACGGTTAGCATTGACTGGTCCGAGTCCGTTTGAACCAACGCTGCAATAAAGTAAAAATACTTCAACAGCTCCTTCTCTTTCTTTGGACTTTCACAGTTAACACATTTTAAAGTGTAAACTATTGACAAGAAGTTAAATGCAAATCTGGTATTAATTAGCATCGTATGAAAATGTGTTAATGTTGCTTCTTGAAAATGTAATTTCACTTAAGAATGAATTAGCAACGCCTTAAAGTCACTTAGCAACCAGTAAGCTAGTGCAGAGAAAAAAATCCTGCAGTCAATGGGTACAAAGCAGTCAAACCAGAATCCTCAATTTTTCAGAAGTGGTTCTTGCATCCAGTGAAGGGGTCTCTGCGGCTCTAAAGGCAGCATGCTTTACACCAGGGGTCCCCAGCCCGCGGGCTGCAGACAGGTACCAGTATATGTAACAGTTGGTGCCCAGATTTATTCCGTTTTATTTATAATCTGATTCTGAACAAAGTTTTATGTTGGAACTCTACTGGATTCTCTCCACCACAACCGGTCTGTGGCCTGATAAAGGTTGGAGAGCCCTGCTTTTGACCGCTGCATGCATGCATCGCTCCTCCAAGGTGCAGATATTACCTCTGCAATAAGTCAGTGACCACTGCAAACGCACCGTTTACTGTCTAATGTTCTCTTGTCTAACCTTAAAGCAGCTGCTGGAGCAGGGCAGTGTTTTTCTGACCTGAAATCCTGCGACAGACGGGAACTCGTGACGAGTCGGGGAGCCGTAAAAGGCAGCAAGGCTTTATGGTGTCAAGGATTCGGCTCACTGGGATCAGATGAGCTCCAAATCAGATTTTTGCACATTTCAAACAAAATGTAAAAAAAAAGGAAGAAGAGAAAGGAATTACTATTTTACAGCAACTGCCTTTCCAGGAATGAAATGCAGCTTTGGATTTACTGCTGTCCTCACACACACATCCATGAATACACAGCCGTGCATACGCACGTGCACACCTAAAGATTGAGCTGACACTGCTGAATTATTAAGATGTTTCAATAAAAGGAATGGAGCACATTAGGAGAGACGGCGGTGAAAATGGAGAGAAGGAGCAGAGATTGCCTGCAGGTGAGCGGTAGCATGTGAATGCTAAAGTTTGGTGCACAGGAAACAAGTTGAATCAAGTGGAACACATTTAACTCGGGGCCGTTTTCACTCCAAGCGAGACTGCTGTGTCATAAAATATGAATGTGCTAATATTGAATTAGTGTGTACCAAAACAATAACTCGCTGCTTAGCTCGCCATGTCGTGACGGAAGGCTGAGAGGAAGATGAGACGCCGGACCGAACAGTGTTTGCTGCGTTCGCTGTGAGGACCGCGTCCTAAAAATACCCGACAGCGGGACGAGGCATGTCACGCAAACTATTTTTGGATAAAACAGGAAAAAAGAATGTCAGGATTTCAGAATGCAAGTAAAGCAGCCAACCGCAGCTGTCGTAGAACAAGAGGCGAGGCCGCTGCTCCTCCTCCTCCTCCTCGACTCATTTTCACAGTTTGTTCAAACATATTTGGTTCAAAGATTAATTCCTGCAAAGAACCCACTGGGTCACCTTTGGCTGCCCCCCCCACCCTATTTTTTAATTAAAAATGGTCTTTTCTTAATGTTTCAGTCATTATTACAAAATGAGCTGCCAAATAAGCTTCAAAAGTCCATAAAAACTGCCTCTTGGGTTTTCCAGGACATTATGAGGCGGCGACGGGCAGTCAGGGGAGGCACCTGCAAAAAATAACACCTAAAACAACATGAAGAAAATGAGATTAAATAAATATACTTTTTAAAATTAAAACAGAAAAGAGAAAACCAATTTCCTGTACATGAGGTTGCAGTGTTTTGTGTTGTATTGCTTCAAATGGTCTCAAAAAGCTTAAATGTTAGATACCAGCAGTTAAAAGCTGAATTTTAGTGTAGCTGTGTTTTGTTTTTATTATTGACTTTGAAGGTTTCATCTTTGTTATACATATGCAAACGGTGCACGTTTAATTCATTCCCAGTCAAGGATGCATATTTATCTGCAAGCTGGAAGATGGTTCGTTTGCAACGGGACCAGAAAGACGATGAGCACTATTGTCCTTTCAGTGGTTACTTTTGTGTGTGGGGTCATGGGTCACATGTGTTAACGGAGGGGAGGGTGAAGGGTGGCTTGGGGTTTTATAGTAATATTATGTGTGTGTACTAAATGTTAAAGCGCTTAGAGTTGCACAATGTGTGAGAAGCGCTTCTTTATAAATAAAGTTTGATTTGATAGTTCAGATGAATAGTTCAAGATAAAAGCCGATTTAATGGTAGAAGCAGAAAAATGTCATTTATATTTGAAAAAGTCTTTGAAAAAAACAAAAATGCAGAGAAGACTGTTCAGGAGGAAGACAGCGAGTGATGATGAAGATGTGTGCGCTTTTTTCCATGAAGCCCGTCTACATTTTCATTTGCTCTCAAATGTATTTCTCTGCTTTAGTGCTGCAACGATTCAGTTTAACAACGATTCATATCAATTTGTGGCCACTGATCCGATCCATAGTCGATATTTGTTCATTCCAAACGATCCGATTGACGGACCTAAACTGGATCCTTTATTCCAAACTCCAACCAGACAGAAATTCCTGCTGCTGAACAGTGACGTTTTCCAGATTCTTGGATTTCTTCCAGATCATCAAGTTAAATGAAATCTGTGTCCAAACAAACAGGTCAACTAGAATGAATGTCAGATCCACTGGCAGAAAGAAAACGTAAATGACTGTTTCCTTATAAAGATTAAAAAATCTCCATGGAGATGAAAGTTTCTCTGTTAGAGCATCTTTTTCTTGATGGAGGTCACTTTCCTGCTTTTCTTAGCGTGTTTGTTCAACACGGTTTTTTATTTAATGCTTGTGCTGGATTGCAGATAAAAGTTCCACTTTCGTAGAAACCTTGGGAGACGCTGGAGACGCCTTCAAAAAGCTCTTGTTTTCTTTCTATTTGAACAAGTTTAGTGCTAAACTTGATGATGAGAAGAAAATGTTCTGGATTTTTTAAAGAGGCTATATTATAAAAAGTGAACCCCTGAGGTTTGAGTGACGATGAGATTATGTGGCGTTTTCAGGACCCTAGCCTCACATCTCTATTTATGTTTCTGTCAACCTTTTTAATGTCATCACTATGATTGACATGTCATTTATGGGGAAATTTTCCATAAATAATCTAATAAAAATGTTCTAACTACTGTATTAACCAGTAAAGTAATTCTTTATTGTAAATGATGCATTTTTCTGTTTGTTTTTGTTGTTAATCTTAATTTTGGGGGTTTAAATGATGAGCTTTCATTTTCTCACTTATGTTCTTTTGTCAGAGTTTAAGAAACGTTTGTTATTCTGAAGTTGGAGTTGTGCTTTCCTCTTTTTACTCTGGAAAAGTACATTTTGGGTTTGAAAGCGTTGGATCCTGTGAAGGATTTTTTGTTTTTTACTCGTTAAGCGGAGGGCTGTTTGTCATTTTCTGGAGCTTTTTGTTGTTTCTTCAGTAAAATTGTGTCAAACCGTCAACGTAAATCTGTTCTGTTTGGTTTTTAATTCCGTGACTGAAGTGGCAAAAAGAAATAAACTTTTTTTGATTTTCTTCGATGATGTGGATCAGACTTATGAGTCTTTGTCTGGGCTGGGCTTTTCTTTTTTTTATGTTTCCTTTATTGCATTTTACTCTCATTTGGGGCTGACATAAATTCACATTTAGAGAAAAGAACATCAAGTTTGCAAACAGAAATCCAGTTTTTGCACAGAGTTCTGGTCAAGGTACTGAAGTAAGTTATTTACTATTTGAAAGAATCATTCACAACTATTTATTTGCATTAGAAAATTGTCTGCATGTTAACTTAATCCCATAACTGCTGTTCAGTCGCTGCTTAAGGTTTTAATTTGCTTTTCTTTGGCTGTAAACCTTTACATGTACAATAAAACACAGAACACTTCTGCTGTTCATGTGTAATTAGGCTGGACGAGCACAAACTGCATTAATGCAGAGAGAAAATTCAATTAGGCAGTTTGGAAAAGTGACGGCAGTTTTTGTCAGCACTAAGGAAAGTCGTGCAATAAAAAGGCAAAAAAAGAAAAAAAAAGCAGTCCACTTCCAGGGAATCCTTTTGGCTGCAAAGAGAGCTGAGGTTCCTTTGTTCCCAGAGAAGATCTGAGAAAAGACGTTAACAATTCTCCTCCTGCTTTTCCTTCAGCGCGAGACGGAAACGCTGCTGATCAAAGCGGCGGGAAAAGTTTCAACAAGACAACTCAGCGGGGAGTTCTACATCCGATACGTTCACTAAAACATTGATTTGACCGAGAATTTTACTTTATTAGAAAAAACAATAACATTTTAAATGGTTGCATTTATCCTAGAGGTCAGAGGTTAAATCTTAAATCGGCAGGTTACATGGAAACATGAGAAACTACTTGTCATTTGGGATGTTATTTGCAAATTTGCTCGATAATTTACATCGACCTCTTTGTTTGTTTGATCCGATATTTGGTGAGCTGTAGTTGTTCCATGGCTTCTTCCTTCTTTGAGCTGCCAGACCTGTGAATTTCTCTCTGTGACATAAATAAAATTCAATTCAACCGTCTTAGCATTGTAATGCACGGCATAACTCCTGTGTCACAATCGGAATTTATCTTCTTTGTCGTTAATACAGAAAAACAACAAAAGTATTTGAACTAACTTAATGTAAACATATTTGTTCCTTCTTGGAGAAAGTCAAAGCACTGAAAGCATGACGGTAGGGCCGACCCTCTGCTCTCACCAGAATAATCCAGAAAGATGAAAATGCAGAATTTCTACTTGGAAAAAAGAGAATCCAGAGACCATGAGACGTCCTCAGAAAGACAACAACAAAAAAGAGTGAGTTTAAAGACGGGCAGCTCTGGGAACAACACTACTAACCTCATTAGCAAAACAAAAGTTTTTAGGTCAACAAAGGCTAATTGGAAAGTTGGCTCGATAATTTGAATCGAGATGAGAAAAAGATTTGGTTTCTCGTTTTGATCTGTGGATTTGATGCTTGGAGCTACAACAGTGTAGGTGCTTTGTGTGTTATAATGCACAAGTTATTGGGAGTGTAATGCATGAAAGATCACTGATAACTCATGATTATGACCCGAGGAGGAGAAGAGGCCAGCGCACCCCACCCTGCATAAACAACACCCAAGTGGAGGGGGGACCTTTGAGGAGAAGCCTCAGCAGACCGAAGAAACCTGGATTCTTCTCTGGACTCCTCACCGAATGAACGTCTACAGGTGACCTGGCAAACTCCATCACCGTCTGGTGAAGGAGGAGCCCCGTCCATCCGGGGCAGGAAGGCTCGTCATGAATGGAAACATACACTTGTAAATAATTCAATTATTACTTATCAATAGGCATTTTTAGCTCTTATGCATGCAGAATATTGGACTATTCAATGTTTTATGGTTTGTCAAAAGGAGTTTAGTGAATTGCTTGAAAGGGAGGAAGTGAATTTATATCATCCCTCCTCTGTTTTGCTTTCCTTAACATCCGAACCCCCAACAACTTTCTCCGCTGTCACGGTGAAATCTACATCTCTGCACATCAGCTCATCTGTAGATCACTTTTCTGCGCCTGGACAGTCTCTGCGTTCCTACCTGTCCTTACATGACTGCTCCTCCTCTTTTTTTTTAAAAATCTTTTGTTGCCCATTTCTATTTTCTTTAGTCAACTTTAGGAACTCGCAAGTAAGTCAGGTCAGTGTTTGGTTTTGATTTTCTTCTTTCTTAGTGTGATTAGTCCGGTATGTCCAGCAGCTGTGGAAATGTTCAGCATATACTTGTGAAACCAAGTTCTTCAGGTCACTCTTTGACCTCCTGACCTGATGGGACTCGTTGTTTTCAGGCTATAAGAAGCTCCGTTTCTTGGTTATGGCGATTGGTTGTTTTGATCAAAAATTTCTGTCTGAAGCGCTTCAGACAGAAACAACTTTAATGTATACCCCTTGTGCTATCTTGTGGGGTCCAGATGACCCCAACTCCCAACGTTAACGTGCCTCCGAGGCACGTTGGGAGTTGGGGTCATCTGGACCCCACAAGATAGCACGAGGCTTATATTTGTTGATCAAAACAAGACTCTTCCCCTAATTATTGAGAGAAAATGTATTGATGGAGAAGTGAGTTTAGCATCATAGTCCAGTTGGAGCTCCGCTCATGCTGGCAGTGTGAAAAAATCTGGATCTCCGCCCAGCATGAACAAGAACTCAGGGATCCCATTTTACTTGAATCCATGTGACGTCCTGCACATTTGGTCAACCCATGAATGATTAGCAAAGATGGCAAACGTTTTCTGAAGAACCGTGGTCAGACAGCAGGAAGGACTGAGGAAGCAGCTTCCCAGTGACTGTTTTTCTTGGCCTCACTCGGGCCTTTTCATCCTCCACACTTTCTGCTCGTCTGGCATCTCCTCTCCTGGCCCCAACGGCATCAGGCAACACCACGGCTCGGTGACGCAGGCCCGTCCAGATCGTTATGCGCGGGGTTCTGGACGACACGGAGATGCTTGGCGATCGCCGACACAAACGGAGGGATGTGTGGTCGAACAGGAATGACCAAAAGAGCAGAACAACCTCCACAAAACAGAGATGAGCTGCAGGTCAGACACCAGACTCTTCAATCAGGAATGAAGCATCAGCAAGGAGAAAAACGCAAAGTTTCACCAAGAATTTTTGTCTGGTGTCCAGTTTAAATATCTTACTACACTTGATGTTTGACAAATTAAACTTAGCAGTGAGCTTTCAGTATAAGACAGTATAACTCCTTCATGCCCGACTCAGATATTTATTGTATTTTTTTTTTCTTGTCCTATCGTCCCCATTAAGGTATATGTCAGAAATAAAATATCGTCATCGCTTTGTTTCAATTGGATAAAAAAAATCTTCAATGTTTTTTTCAGTTTGAGGTGATGCCAAATGAGGCCCACAGCCACGGCGTATATTTTGCGCATATATTGCTCAGATGTAAATTGGTCATACGTGAACAAACGTGGAAAAAGTGAGGAAAGTTTTCACCTTTACGTGAAATTTTTACAATTGTACCAGGAATGAAACACGTTAAAACCACGGAAGACGTACAAATAAACCTCACAGAGAACACGTGAATTAATGTAGAACATGAACCGTGCGATTATATGACATTTATCAGTGATTTCATAATAATAATATAAAAATAATGAAATATGTGCACAGTATATGTGATATAAAGGTTATACATTGGTGGTTCATGAATGAAAAGTCCATTAGACATACGTGGAACGGTTGTGAAACACCAAAGATTTGCGTATGCATCTCACAAATATCACACACAAGTGCATAAGAATAATGTAATAATTGTGTATAAACTATGTAAAATACACGTAAACTGCGCAATTCTCAAACGACCAACAATTCTGAACAGCACAAAACCGAATTCACGTAAAGACCCTTCGGCCGAACGGACCGACGTCTGCAGACATCGACGAATGCAGGAAACATTTATGAATGACGTATATAATGAATTTATCCCGAAAGACTGAAATTACATCAGTGGAAAATTTGGAAAATGTACATAGTGGCCGTGTGGCACTGCCTTTACGGTACGTTACAACTCAGCGACATACCTCCTGCAATTCATGTTCACGGTTAATCATTTGGTTGTTTTAAGTCATATTATTTCAACTTGACACACTTCTTTAAAGCAGATGTTTAGTGATGGTTAATGAAACAGTTTGTTTCATTCATGGAAAATCAGAACAATGGAAACCAATAGCGGCTGTGGTGCAGCGGTGGGGCGGTCGTCCTCTGATTTTAAAAACTGCAGGTGCGAGTCCTGCCTTGCCCGCCCGTGTGTCAACGTGTCCTTGGACGAGACACTGAACCCCACAATGCCTCTGGTGGTTTTAGGTTTGCGCCAGTGTTTAGCGGTGAAGCCGCCATCAGTGCGTGAACGGGTCTGTGACGGTAAAGCGCTTTGGGCCTTGGAGGAAGGTAGAAACGCGCCAAACAAGAACACGTCATTTGGCAAGAAAGACGTCTGAAAATTCAAACTATTTTTTTCAACAAATTGTTTCCTAAATTGTGCAAATCTAATCACACTTTAAGAAATAAGCATAATTGGACTGTTGCAGTGCTAAAATAGGATATATTTAAGTGTGAGATGTAGAACTTGTTTTTTTAAACATAAATGCTTATTTCTACATGTCATTAAGCCATGCAGCCACTTATATCTTATATCCAAAATTTCTGAACTTGAAAGTAGCCAAAAATACTTGTTGATATTTAACCATTCTAACCCTTATCAACCATTTAAAAAAGGTTCTTTTCTTGTTCTGGTCAAAACCAAACAATCATGAAGAAGACGGTGAAGCAGCTTCTCCTCACAGATTCGTCTCCTTGTTGCCTTGATTGAGCTCTTCAGATTCAAGTCGGTCACAGAAGCGTTTTTTTTTTCTTCCTTCACATTAATGCAGGGAAATCCACTGCATGTCTGTTGAGCTGCCGTCGTTTCTCAGCCCTTCTAGTAAAAGTGTTACCCGGCTGGTTCTTTTTCAGGCAGGCAATCCTCTGCTGCTGCATTATTCATCCTCTGCTGTAGAAACGGGGGAATAGGAAGTCCCGACCACCACTTTGATGAGATGTAAAGCAGGGGGGGTGGGGACTCAGCGCCGCCTGCATCTGCTGTGGTTGGTGCTTTCCCCGTCTCTGTGATCAAACAGGAGTCACAAACCAAACTGTACTTCTTCCTGCTGAGGCTAAAAACATGGCTGTTCTGAGATTTGTTTATGTAAATGGATGCTTACATGTTTGAAGGCAGGATTTTACATAATGCAAAGCAGAAAATTAGATTTAAAAAACAGGAAACTATCAATGATGCTTACATGCTTTGACTTTGATTGAATTTTAGATTCCTAAACCCGATAGAGGATTTTTTTTTAAACTCAAGTTTTCATTTGTTATCTAGGATTTTGTTTTTGGGCTTCATTTATCTTCATGCGGTTTTTATCATTTGTGTTTTGCAACAGGACAAAGAGTGCATGATAAAAGCCCTCCTTTGTTTTATATTGATCCAAATTGAAGGCCGTCATATCCGCCATCTTGGTGCTCAAGAGCAACAAACATGAGCAAATATGGCGGATAGGGGTTAGGGACCGTTATTGAAACACGGTCCCTAAAAAAAGAATGGAGTCAAAGATTACCTCTGACATGTCAATGCCCACCTTTTATTCTGAAAGGAAGCTCATTCACCCTCAGTACCGTTGTCATGGTTACAAGATCTAACCACAGAGGTAATCCGCTAAGTTGACCTGGCTCCTTTGGAAACCAGCTTCAAACAGGAAGTAAAGGTGTTTTCTGTTCATGTGACTGTGATGATGCAAGTCATATTCACAAACTGCCATGGATTGCACCTTGTGTTTTGGTTTTTGGTGACTTCTCCTGGATGCCCCGCCCCTTCCTGGGTCTCCCTGGAGATGGTCACAGCTGCCTAGAATGATGTCATGAAGTCTTCCTTTTTTTAAGGCGGTGTCTCCTCTGTCCTGACAATCTGAAACGGGGCACGGAAGTAGAAATTCCTGCAGGCAGAACGGCAGTAAGGACATTTATTGAGAGGCGTATTATGGAGAAGCGACAGAAGCAGTGGGAAAGAAAAAGGAAAGGACGAAGTAGTTCAGGGTAAAAAATCTAAGACCAGAGATCAAATCATACCATCAGGGATGAGGAGGGGGCATACAGCATTAAACAGCCTACTACATTTACAGTGGGGACACATCCCACTGGATGGTGCGAGTGCAGAGAAGGGGAGGAGTCAGTGGTTCAGGATTTGTGTCGCTGCAAATTGGATGTGGAAGAAAGACGGCAGCTGGAGGATAGAGTACCGGTATCAGAAGGGTGGAGTTTTCTAGGAGGACATGGTTGCTTAGGAGAATATGGTTTTTAATACAGTTGGACTAGTTAGGTTGACCCCCCCCCCCCCACACACCTCCCACTCCGACTCACACTCCTGTCCAGTAGGTGGCGGTAATGCATCTCCACGTCGGTGCCTCCCACCATTAAAACCACAGGAGGAAGAAGTCCTCCCCATCAACACATCGTTGGTACTCTCTGGTTCCTTACTAGTATTAGGATATTAGTTTGTTTTTTCTTTTTTTTTTTTGGTTATTTGACTCCCCCCCCCCCCCCTTTTGACCTCCTGCTGCTTCAACCTGCCACCCATAACGTAAACATTTGTTTGTGAGGTTTTATGTATGCATCTACTTACAAAAAAACTATTTTTTAGATATAATGAAAGGGGGACATCATCTGCTTTTTATCTATTCAATAAATGCATTGGTGTACTTTATTTCTCTCAAAACAATAAAGAAAAAGAAAAGAACAACAAGTACTAAACGCTCACAAATATGAATGTTCTTTTGTCAGACATTTCTCATGCACTTTATTCATTCATTTTAAAATACTACGAGGTTACTGGATTTGAACATCTCTTTCAAGTATTGCATTTTTTTTTTCGTAAAATGACATTTATAAATAAGTTTTGTTTCCTTTCTTCATTTACCATAATTACAACCAGCTGTCATGTTTGGACATATTTCCTCTCCTGAAATGCATTTTTTTTTCCCCTTTAAGCTCAAACTGTTTTATTCATGTGACCAGTTTCTTGCTTTTGGTCCAACTTCCAAACTTTTTGGTCAAAGCCATAAATCCTCTCCTCAGTTCTGTGTTTCCTCTGAACGGGCAACAAAAAAGCCCGGCACCTCTTCGGTTCCATAAATGTCTCTGGTGGAGAAGTGGCGCTCCGAGGCGCTGTCGGAGACAAATGTAAAAACGAACGCGGATGAGAAAACGTCCATCTACGCTGTTGGGTAATTTCATAATCCCAGCGTTCTGACAGGGTAACAGATGAGATGGAAAATGAGAAACGCGTGTCCATATTTCTCACAGTTCGGGCGTCAGTTTGCTGTGATTGAGGCTGCAGCTGGGAGGAATGAGGCCGGCTTTCCATCAGCCGCACTTTCATGTCACTTTTGTCGTCATAATGGAAACAGAGCAAAGCTGAATGCAAGAATAATTGCATTAGAGGGGCAAAGACTCCAAACAAAGGTGGGGCAGATGTCTGAGGTATTCACCCAAGCTTGGAAGTTTGTGTGGACGCTTGAGGGTTCGCTGCTGTTTGCATAAATGAGCGCGTTGATGGACGGCGTGACTTCCTGTGTTGACTCAGTGGGATTGAGTCGAAGGTGTTGGTGCACTCTGCTGACCGTGGTCTCCGTTTTGGCGCCGGCGGACGCCCGTCATGCTGGAGAGCTCCCTTCTGTCGGCTGTAATCCCACCTTAAGCATGTATAGGCACGTCTACTGCACCCAAGAACAGCCATCTGATGGAAATGAATCCATTGATCCCTCACTTTGTGTCAGTCACACAAGCATTTGGATCCGTGTGCTTCCGAGCCACGTAATGTCAAGTGTGGCCCCTAATCGCCGAGAATCGACAAAGTGATTTGAAATGCTAATTTCTTTGGAAGGACGTCTTTGTGTGGCGTGACGGGAAAGCAGGAGTGATGTTCAAACACCTTTGTGATCTCAAATAAAGCTTTACCTTGTTCAATAACCTCATGGAGATGTGTCGCCTTAAACACTAACCCCCGGGCCCAACTTGGCACTGGGTCACAAAGAGAGAAAAAAAACACCACCAACGCTTTTTCTGTTTTTCTTTCTGAACTGATTCTAATGGAAGTTTTATTTTGAAAAACTACTGAATTCTCTCCACCACATCCTGTTGACCTTTAGCTCCTCTTATCTTCATATTGTGAATTCAATTTATATGTACATTTTCCTGAATTTTTGGATATCTGAACATTGTTTGAGCTCATTACTGAACCCGTTCCAAAGTTTAGTTTCACACACCGACACAGAAACTTCTCTTTGTGGTTCTTATCAGTTTGATCCTGAAGTTCCTACATCCCCTATGTTTGTTCCGCCTTCATTTTCTAAGAACTGTTTCTGGATGTTGAACGGTAACGATTTCCCACTGACTCTGGATAGAAGTTGTGTTGTGTAAAAATCCACAAGGTCAAACAGTTTCAAAAGTCTGAATCGATTAAAAAAAAATAGTTTGTTTGATCAAGGTAGCCGGTAATTCTGACGGCTGGTTTTTCAGGTAAAAAGAGAGGATGTAGTGAACTCTTAGAATGATTCACCTAAATTTCTATACAGTTGGTGAACTATGGTAATATTAAGGAGCAGTACAATAAATATCCACTGTTGTATTCTAATATATGTTTAGATTTATTTATGATTGAATTACTTTTTGAGACTTTAGTTTGTATGTGTCTGATGTGAGGCTTCCAATTTAGTTTGTCATCAATAAAAAAAAACCTAAGAATTTGATTTCTGTAACACTTTCCATTGAATTCAATGATTTCAAGTGAGAGCTCGGTATTGGCGTTGGCATCACTTTGGTTTTATCTAGGTTCAAAGATAATTTGTTGTAATCCATCCATGATTTAATTTTGTTTAACTCTGTTTACCACAGAGTGATAAGTTCCCTATGATTGTCTGTAGAATATATTTTTGTCATCTGCAAAAAATATGAGTTTTAAACGTTTTTAAACATTGAATATATCATTTATGTAAATATTGAATAGCAGCGGGCCCAGAATTGATCCTTGTGGGACACCACAACTTATCTCTTTGGCTTCCGATGTAAATTCATCAATCTTGACAAATTGTTTTCTTCCCATTTGATACCTTTTGACCCAACTTAGTGCTATTCCTCTTATCCCGTACACTTCCAGTTTGTCAAGTAGGATGTCATGAGTGTCAAATGCTTTTTTTTTAAGTCCATAAAAATTACAACTGCATATTTTTTTAAGCTTAGAGCATTTGTGATTTCCTCAACAGCATCTATGAAGCCAATGAGGTTGATCTGTTTTCTCTGAAACCGTAGATCACATTTTAATGGTTCCCTCAGGAAATCGAGTGAAAACATAAGGTTTAAAGCAGATATTTTACAGAGGATGAAGATAAACGTTATCCTCCAAAGTTAAGAGAAACTAGAGACAAACAAAAAAAAAAAAGAAGAAAATTCAGATGCGTAATTCAGCCTTGTAGGGGCCGCTACATGAAAATATTGTCTGAAATTAAAGCTGTTGTCTGAGACCACAGATCTGAAACATCTGGAAATGGCTCCAATTCCCAGGATGCACCAGATGCTGCAAACCAAGACGTTTTGATCCAGACATGGAGCATCCCAACCTAAAATCCTCTTTATTTTGACTTCTTTAAATAAAGACAAAGTGATTCACATTGATTTACGAGGCAGATTCATTGGAGAGCAGAGCAATGAAAATGCCATCCGCCTGAGACTCTAATAAGGACCCACAGCGAGTCTACGAAAGAGGCGGCGGCGTGTACAGGAAGCCGTTCAGAGGGTGATCATGTATTAAACAGACTACCCCCTTAAATATTCATGGCCAGAGATTTACTCATTAATCTTTCATTATCTTCCATCTCTCTGTTTTGCATAGAACAGGAGCTGGGAGCTGGTATTGGTTACATGATCATACTTTCCCTGCATTGGCGTGCTCCATCTTTGGGCGGATCACATTGTCCACATGCAGATTAAGAGGCAGTTCAATATTTGAATTTCTTATTGAGCTCCTGCCTTTTATGTCTGCTCTTAATATCAGACTTTTAGGCTTTAGGGAGGAAAATCCGGCGTAAGTTTTATGGATTTCCAGGGTCTGAAAGGCTCAGCTGACTGAGTGCTGCAGGAAACTTCTCGTTAGCTAGAAAACAAGTTTCTAATGTGGTTTTATCGCACATTTAGAACTTGATGGAAAAAATGGAAATGTGACGGTTTTCACAGGGAAAGTCCTCTCCTACTGTGAACATTGATCCTAAAATTAAAAGCAAGCAAAGTTAAAATTCCAGCCCACGCAATAAGATAAGAGAAGATAAATCTTTATTGTCATTGCACAGTGATACTTCCTACAAAGTACAGTAACATTGGGATACTGTCCCACATCAGTGCATTTTGAGACAGAGAAAAAAATCAAATTGTTATAAATGACCAGGGGCCTCATTTATAAAACTTTGCGTAGGATTTGCGTCAGTAGTGGCGTATGGATGAAACATAGGACGTGCGTACGCATGTCGCACCTGATGCACCGGGTGACCCCCCCCCAAAAGCTCCAACAGGACGGCTGGAGGAAGTGGGAACCGGCTCATAAGCCACTGGTCCTCGTTTGCCAGCAAGTCTTCTTGCTGTCTAAAGATGCGTTCACTCCCAATTCTTCCATTTGCCACATCTTCTAAGATCCAAGATCAGCCATTGTGGTCATTACGCATTGTGATGGGGCATTTTATTTCCATCCATTTAACTGCATCTGACAAGCTACAGATGTGGGTAATAATCCACGTGGAAATGGGAAATTGTTCATCAAATGTCATTTCTTGTTGCTTTCTGAATGGTTGAGACATACGCCATACATTGTTTTATCAAAAATAAAACAAACTAAAGGCATATGCATGAATACCATAATTCTGTAGCTTATGAAGAAATGTTTACTATGAAAACAACTTTCCCCAGTGGACAATTAATACATCTGTCTGTCTGTCTGTCTGTCTGTCTGTCTGTCTGTCTGTCTGTCTGTCTGTCTGTCTGTCTGATTCACATGCATCTGGCGGCGCGTGCACACGCAGCGGCTCCTCTCTCCCCTACCTTCAGTGTTTTTTGGCTTTATCTTTTTGGGTTTCAAGGATTTATTGTTTTTAAAAGAATGTATTTTTTAAGTCGTTTATTTATTATTTTATATGCTGCTTGCACTGTGGGGTGAGAGGAAAGCTATTTCATCTGTGTTGTATGTCTTACGGATGCAGCATATTTGACAATAAAGCTGACTTTGACTTTGACTTTGACTATATCTGCTCCTCCAGACGGACACATTGAGGAGAATATCAGTTTTGTACATTATGTCGTTCTGTTAACTATATTATTTATGAGGATGAATTGCATAACATTCCAATATTGCAGAACATATTTCACTTTTCTTTTTGGAAATATGTGTTCATTTGAATTTCTGTTGTAATTTTCGTTTGATTTTTTTTGTTTGTTTCACTGCTGATCGATCAAACGGGTGTTCATGTAGCTGTTATTGTGAGACTTGCTTTGTGAAGTCTTCATGTTATTCATGAGAGGCAGTATTGTCATTTTCACTTTCACATGTTTCTTCCATCTGCCGACGGTGTCGCCGTTTCTCATTTCACCCGTTTTTGTGCGTACGCCTGGGTCAGAGCTTGATGAAGGACCAAACATTTTCCCCTCAAGTTTGCTTTTTATAAATCTCAACTATTGAGTAGAGAGTGGCGTACGCCTTCTTTTGTGCGTACGCCACGTTTATAAATGAGACCCCTGGTGTTAATGTTTCTGGTTAACTAAGGTTATTATATATTATATATGGGCCCTAATTCAGAAGTTTTTAGGTCGTTGTGAGGCAAACAGAACCACAAATTTGACTTTTAGGTGAGAAAATCAAAATAGCAAAGTGAGATGAAAGGAGTTGGTGATCCGCCAAGGTCAGCAGTTCACCGACTGTGGATCTGGCTTCTCAGAACCGCCCACAGCATGATTAAGGATGTGCTGTGATGTGATCCCTCTGATTACCATAGTGGGCAGGGGATGGGAGATGGCTCGTAGGACTTCGGTGGAGGGGGACGCTGGTGGGCAGGGGCTGTATCGACCCGCACCCTTGGATCCCTTTTAATAACATGCAGGGACTTAACACACCCACCCAAGTGCACTGCATGCAAACTGAAGGCAGCAGACAAAAGAAAAGAGGAAAAAAGTCGGAGTCTGAGCATGCGTCAGTCTAATCACCCTCAGCACATCAGTGTGAGCTGAACAACAAACACCAACCCACAGAAAACTGCAGTAAAGCACACGTCTGCTGCTCCAGAGCCGCAGCGCTGCAGCCTTTAAACCTTAATTAGAGGGTTTTTCAGTCTGGTTCATAGCAACACGCTCCATCAGAATGTTATTCACCAAAGAAAGGAGATTTCTCCTTTCTTTCATTTAGAGGGAAATTTGTTTTAAGTGCAGGACAAGCTGTGTGCACATCAGTGCACGGAGGTTGTGATGTCATGCGGAGCTTTTACTCTGCAGTAAACTCACACTGAGCTGAACGCACAGAGGGAAATCTGGGGTTCAATGTCCCGCCCCCGGGAGACCTGAGCATGGAAACAGTGTGAGGCGGAGAGTGAGCCGGTTAGCGTTCGATCTGCAGACCGCCGCTCTGAAGCCCTGAACCCTGAGCTGCAGCCCGGAGCAAAAAAACAAACACTGACCCTGCGTGAAACAGCGAGGAGGAAAAGAATCCATAGGAACGACGGGGAGAGCGTTTTTGTAGGAAATACAAAAACACATAGAAAATGAGCATTATCTCAAAATGTAGAAATATCAGTTCAGCATCTACCTGTTGGTATTGATCCACAGCAGAAGGTCATGTGATGCAGAATTTACCGAGATCTCTAATAAAGAGAGCAAAATGGCGGGAGCACACAAACTGTTGGTTGAAACATCCAAGAGAAAACGACGCGTTGGCTCAGATTACCACGAGCGGTTCATGCACCTTCACAGGGGGTTGACCTGTACAGGAGCTCTGAGGTTTTGGGTTTCCAGGGTCTCTGGAGGGTCATAGAGAAGAGTGGCCGCATCTCAAAGTCCCAATCATCTTTTCATCTATTTTCAAAGAGTCCCCACTGCTCCTTTGAATTACGATGACGCTGTTTTTAGTCAAAATCGAAAAACGTGGCGTTTTCTAGGACCTAGTTCCTGCAGAGCGGCAGAAGTTCATTAGAATATTGGCGCGAAATAATTCCCTTTGTTTACACTCTCTCCCGCTCTTGATCCATCATGATTAAACTAAGAAATCCTCAGAAATTGGGTTTTCATCTTCATTTTCTTCCTATTTGTCCTCCATCATCAGAAAAATCCCACAAGAACATGCTAAAAACATATAAGATATGATTTTCATTTGAGTGGGTCTTTATGGAGCTCAGTTGAGTCTCGCAGTTCCTGCGTACGACTACATCCAGGGATGTCATGAAAATGGAAAGTACCATTTCATGTGGTAAATGTACCGTGAAGTACTCATAAGGATACTGGAAGTGACATGCACTAATGATGCTGTCGTATGTTGTCCTGTCGCCACAGTCAGCTGTCAGTAAGCTGTGACACCGGCTCCATACTGACCGAACACAAATGCTGCATGTGATATGTATGTTCCGCAGGACGTCCACGCAAACTACACTCCAACTGTCTCATTCCTAACAGTTAGGCTGCATGCAAGGAGTGCGCACGTATCATGTGAACAGTTAGAACGGGCTGGGTGTGCAGTCTGCAAAATTAAAAAATCTGTACAAGACACCAAGTTCCATGAAAAGTCTAGTTCCTGGGAAAGTCTAATTCAGGGTACTGGAGAGGAGAGTTCGTCCGATAGTCGAACCTCAGATTCAGGAACAACAGTACGGTTTCCGTCCTGGTCGTGGAACAGTGGACCAGCCTCTTTAGGGTGCTGGAGGAATTGTGGGAGTTCGCAGTCCATATGTTTTGTGGACCGCGTCCCCCGTATCCTGTGGAGGGTGTTCTGGGAGTACGGGGTCCGGGGAGCCTCACTGAGGGCTGTCCGGTCTCTGTATGACCAGAGTAAGAGTTTGGTTCTCATAGCTGGCAGTAAGTCAGACCTGTTCCCGGTGCGCTGCCCCTTTATCACTGGTTCTGTTCATAGTTTTTATAGACAGAATTTCTAGGTGCAGCCAGGGGCCAGAAGGGGTCTGGTTTGGGGGCCACAGGATTTCCTCTCTGCTCTTTGCTGATGATGTTGTCCTGTTGGCTTCAGCCAACCGAGTGTGAAGCGGCTGGGATGAGGGTCAGCACCGCTAAATCTGAGGCCATGGTCCTCAATCTGAGAAAGGTAGTTTGCCATCTCTGGGTGGGTGGAGTGTCCCTGCCCCAGGTGGAGGAGTTGAAATATCTGGGGGTCTTGTTCAGAAGAATTTGCACAAAGAAAGTTGAACTAATCTGACTGTTTTGTTTTACCTGACGTGTTCTGTAGTCTGAAAAACACACGACTCTTTCTAACTAAAACATTTTTATTATTCTTCAACCATGGAGCCAGAATGGAGGCGTAAACGTGGCTCCGGGGCCGCAGGTTGCAGCAACACGATCCAATGGGTCTCGTGTACGAATTTGGTCATTTATGAGACACAATCAGGCTGAGAAAATAAGAGCAACACGTTTTAGTGCACGTTTGAGGACGTTTTTACGTTCAGAATCTTTTTTGTAAATCACATTGAAACCATTTAGAAGCACCAATGTTGCTATAATTTATCATAAAGGCTTTGATAGCATCATCTACACTAGTCATTTGGGATTTTGTCGTAGCTTGGACTATGTGGTCGTGTGGTTTTTGTCCCAATCCCTGGTCCTCCAGAGCTTCTCCAACACCATCCTAGAGCCCCAACCCCTGCTGATGACCAGGATCAGACCTTTGCTGTGATCAGCAGCAGCAACAGAAACTGGGTGATGAATATCAGGGTCCAGCATTGGTGTGGAGTTTTCTGATTCTCTGGTTTGCTTTTAAGGTGAAAAAAAAACTGTTTACCAAGACTCATAATGGCTTGTAGGTGTGAACGCTTCGAGGTTTTTCAGAGCCTTGAGATGGACTTTCTGCTTCTCACCCGATAAAAGCTGACCTCTGCTGACCCCCAGCAGGACGAAGGAGGCTTTGAAAATGGATGCATGGAGTAATAGAGGCAGCCTGCAGACTTTTTTACTGCTTTGCTTCCCACTTTATTTATTTTTGCTTTTGGTAAAAATGTAAAAACTGTTTTCTAGTTTAGTTTGGGGATGCGCCGGAATGCTACACACGGATAATTCTACAGGATAAGCAGGTATAAAGCTTATATTTATATATATATAAAATGCATTTTTGACTTCTCCTGAGGACTTTTGTGTCTTTTCTTTGGAATTTTTTTTAACCATTTTAAGTGCGTATTCATCACTTTCTAGTGCATAAGTGGAACAGTAAGAATCTCAGACTTCTACATTTAGATAAACTCTCTGAAACAGACAATTTGTCTGTCAAAGGACAAAAAATCCAAAAGCAGACGTCAGTCTTTGTGTCCCAAATCGTCCATTTCAGGCCTGTGCAGCTAAACGTAACAAAAATCAAAGAAAGATTCCCAAAGAGTTCAATTTTTAATCAATTCTGACTTTCTAGTCTTGTTTTAAATTTCACTTTGAACAGTTTGGAGGAACAGGCTGGTCTTTATTGTTGGGTTTGTTTTGCCGTTTTGAACCTTCTTGTAATGATTTTTCAGTCTGTTGGCGTGACTAATGTTACGGTGAATCAGTGTTGGGTAGAAACCAGCGAGGATCGGGCATTTGAAGACATATACAAGTCTGCCATCTGTTGTTGATCGGGCACCTGCTGATACTATTCAAAGATGCGCTGATTCATGGGCAGGTTGTCAGGCTGTTTTAGGCTCCGCCCACTGGTAGAAAACAGAAATAGAGGAGGGGATGAATCTCCACTTTGAAGTTTAGAGGCTGATTTTAGCGACCGTTCAAAACCCAGATCAGCTGGGATCTGGGTCACGGGCAGCTAATGGCTTCAGCCAGCATCACATGGTTTGTGTTCAAAGACCTTAAGGCTTTAAACACAGCTAAAAAAAACTGTCTTTAGCCCCGTAAAGCCCACTACAACAAAGAATTGACAGAATTTCTGAGACTTGTGTTTAAATGAAGGAAAATCAACAAAAAATAGAGCAGTATCCTTTTTTTATTGAGTTATAAATCATGTCAGTTATTATTGGGTAAGTTTATAACAAAGTTTGTTTAAGTTGCAAAAATGTTGACACGAGTGTTGATAGAGAGCTGTCCATGGTGTACAGGATGGATGGATGGATGGATGGATGGATGGATGGATGGATGGATGGATGGACAGGATGGATGGATGGATGGATGGATGGATGGATGGATGGATGGATGGATGGTCTTTAAGAGAAAAAGCACCTTATTTTCCCACTGTCTCAAATTTGATCCACACATTTTCAACATGATAAAGCCTTTATAAATAATATATTATGGAACATTTTTTTTATTCTTTTAATACATTAGAATGAAAAATGAATAACAATCAATGAGTTATTCTCAGCATAAAGTTTTAGAAACTAATAAAACTTTTCCCACCGATAGTGTTTTTGAGATTTCATGAGAGCAGCAAGTTTAAAAAAAAAAGCCGTTCTATTGCTTTTAGTGAATTGATGATGAACTAAAGGGCAGAAAACATCAACCAAACATCAACATTGGGCTTTTAGGGAAAGGATGGATAGGGGTCTCAGAAATGCATCTACAATCCATTATATGGTGCTTAAGTAAAAAAAAGTCAAGACTGTTTGCTTTTTTCTGTGCTCATACCTAAAGTTTTTATGAACATTTAGAGGTTCTGAAATCACAATTCAAACATTTATATGAAATGTGGGTAAAAGTGCAGTCGAAGGACTTTTTTAAGTTAAAGAAAAGCAAATAAAATCAACAAAAAACACAATTTATTACCACTCTGGGTAAACTAGTATAAAGTCTTAAGTAAAAATTCAAGATATTTTGCAGAAAGCGTCGGTTCAACATTTGAGCAGCTGCTCCTCGCAGAAACAGACAGTTGTACACATCAACACACACACACACACACACACACACACACACACACACTAAGTCCTCCAGAGGAAACACTTGCAGCTTTATCTCTCTTAGCAAGGAAAGGCTGAAGTCAATGTGCTCACCAAAACACACAAAGCCAAGTCTGCTTCATCACCCTGAACAGTCACCTTCACAGGTGAGTTACTCTGGAATTCATGAAGAAGCTCAGCTGGAAGGAAATGATCTTTTAAGATTCACAGAGGAAACGAAATATGAAATCAGACCCATGAGACGATAGATATCCAATCTTTGTCAATGCAGAACAAAACACTTACAAAAGTGTAGATGGTGGTGATTAGAAAGAGCATAAAAAGGTACTGATGGATGCAGACCGCTGACTGTATATAAGAACTGGAGTGAGTGACTGTGATGTCATCCATAAGCCATTGGTACTTTCGGTTCCAACCACATTAGGTCCATTAAGTTGTCATTTTTCCATGATACGGAGGCCGCCATGTTGGAGCCAGTGATTGCAGTGATTGGTCTGAGTCAACATTTCTATGGCAGCGGCTCTCTCTAATCAGGAGTGAGCTTGTTAGAAGGCCACACCCCTACCACTGGATACTTGGTCAGTTTGTAACTTGAAGATTTGTAAAAGAGGATTATTAAGAACATTAAAAGAAAAGGTATCAGATCCAGAACGGTTCTTCTGACCAATAGAATGACTGAGTAACAGCTGTTTATCTCTCTATAGAAGTCTGTGGGTTTCTTGGATCCACTTCCTGTTTGGAACGCCAGGGGGGAGGGGTCACTCGGTTTAGTTCTCTGGTACAGTCAGTAGCTGTATTTCCATTGACTATAAACGTTGCACAAATTTGATTTGGGATGATAAATTCGCCTAATGGAAACATTACAGTCATGAAAAAACTTGCATTTATAGGAAAACAAGTTTTTACACTTAAAGGAGGAGGTCTTTGAGGGATATTGAAATAGGCATATTTCACAAAAATGCAATGGAAACACTATTTTCAAACGAAACCAGGTAGACCTGGCAGCCACCAGAGGTCCCACAGCGTCACAGCTCATCATATCATGTGGAACTGTTGGATCCACAGCTCCTCTGGAAAATCACCAACCACCATTTCCCTTCTTCCGTAGCCCCTCCCACGTGTACAGAGGTCGCCGCTCCACGGCCTGCAGAAGACGCTGACGTCTCTTTTGGTAGAGCGCTAGAAGCGTGGCAGACATTTAAACGTATGTGCTGTCAATCAAAGCATTCTTCACATCCGTTTTTGAACGACTTATTGCGTGAGTTGATTTGTGTTTATTCACACAACTAGGATTAAATAGAAACAGTGTCATTGTGAACTTTTGTAGAATTTTGATAAAGTTTTGAGGAGACAGTTAGTGATGCAGACTGATGGGGGGGTGAAGCAAGGCCCTTCGCCCTGACCCACATTCATCCCCCCGTGCGTCCACACTGCAGGTTGTTGTGAAACCACTATCACAACGGTCATTGTGACTCCTTCCTATTAGCAAACCAGCTCGCCCTCAGAGGGAGGCTGCAATTTAACGACCCCCACCCCTCAGGAAAAAAAGGAGAACTGCGTGGGTGTGTGCAGTGAAAATGTCAAGTCACTTTCACAGATCCCCGTGTGGCTTACACTGTGTGCCGTCATGAAAATAGAGCTTAACTTGTCTCTCAGTGCTCAGCCATCTGTGCTCTGGTTCGCATCGCCGTGCCGACTGAAGAGCTTCAAAGACACCAAGACGCAGCAAAGGAGGATCCCAGAAGTTTGTGTGCCGCTCCTGATGCATTTAAGTAATCACAAGTTGGCTGATGTAACTAATGGAAAATCCCCAGATTAATCGGGGAGCACCGACGAGTCGGATTCAGACACCGGAGCGCAGCTTTGTCGCCCACAGAAACAGACGGGCAGATGAAACAGCTGTGTCTAAATGAATGGGCCGCTCTGCATCAAACTGACTGCTGGCCTCGGTGGACACCTGAATAACTGATTAAAAATGTAATCAGATTACACAGAGGCGTTTAAAAAGATAAATTATTTATTCTTCGTTTAATCAAACAGATTAAAACAATGTAACGCACAGGACAACGAGAAAATCAGAAAAATGTCATGTTTGCACAACAAACCGCAGACATTATTTTAATCAATTTACGACGTGCTGGGATTACAAATGCAGGTAATCACTGCACCTGACGGGGGGAGGGGGCTGGCCCCGTATGGGGACTGTAGGGTTTTGGATCGCCTGGGCCCATGGAGGGTCGTAGGGAGGAGCGCCAGCATCGTAACTCTTTAGCTTTAGCTCCAGTGGTGACATTCCTTGCGACTACCGTAACTCTTCAACCGTTTCTGCAGCGTCATGCAACAGATCCCGTAAACGGTGGAAGAGTTCCGGTGCGTCAAAGAGCGTGTTGCATGTTTTAGAAGCGTGTGTCGTTCGGGCGTCACAGAGGACATCTAGTGTTAAAGGGTTAAGGGCATCGCAGGTGTGTCTTGAAGCTCCCCTGAGACTCCAACGGCCATGTCATGACAATGGAATGTACCACTGTCACGTGTGAGGTAAGTGTATCGTGAAGTATTCACAAGGATAATGGAAGCTACACACACTAACGAGGTATGGCGGATGCTGTCGTACGGTGTCCTCTAGTCGGTATCAGTACTGGCTCCATACCGGCCGCAAGGTGATGCTGCACACACAGGGTGTGCACGCAATGCGTAAGTCAATCAATCAATTAATTTATCATTTTTATAGCACTTATACAAGCAGATGCAACCAAAGTGGTTAACATAAACTAAATAAAATCAGAAACAATAGGATACAATAAAGAAACAATCAAAGCAATAAAACAGTAAAAACAACAAAAGAATACAATTAATAAAAATATCAAGTGAATTAATTGTGAGAACAAATAAGTTCCCATATGTCCACAAAAATGGTCTAATCCTCATTTTTAACAGTCAGGCTGCAGCAAGGAGCGTGCACGTACCACGTGAACAGCCTTAACGGGGTTCTTGTGAATTGCACAGGTTTAGTCCAGACCTTGATGTTTCCTTCTATGGAAACGTTTCTGTAGCATAAATTCAGCTAAAAGTCAATACTAGAAATGCTTTTCAATTTTCAAAATGAAGCTGCATTCGTCGACTCAAAATTAAGAAGACAAAGCTATCCGTTAGAAAAATCTAATTTTACACTTAAAATGGATTAATAGAAATGCTTTTTCATTTTATTTTTGAGTCATCGCTCCACCTCCCTCCCGGATATGCTGACTAGAATGGAATTATTACTTTTACTACTTTTATTACTTTTTGCGCCGGGGATGTGACAATGCAAATGAAATCCCATCTATGCATTTTTGCTTTAATTATGTCACAGAATGAGCGGTTTTTGAAGTAGAAAATGAAAAAACATTTTGGAGGATTGATTTTTTCTTTGATTTTTGTGTCATTTGATGCAGTTACAGTGTGAAAATGAAGAAGCATTTCTGTTAATCTGTGACAATGTCACATTACGCTGATGTGTGCAAAACATAGTTGAGGAAAATTCTTTAGACATGGTACCGTCAGGAATTTATGTTTTGTATAAAAACTTGTTTGTATGTATTCCTGCTGTGGAAGAAAGTGGTTGCCTGTTCTTTTTCATGTAAATTACTCTTCAAACGGAAAAGGATCTAAACTAAATAATTGGGGAACTTCATCAAAAGACTATATAGGGGGGTGGTGACGAGACAGCGGGAGCCCAGCTGACTTCCTCGGAAACGCCGGTGAGGGGTGTGGCGCGAGGATTTCCCGTCACACCTGCAGGCCGCGAATGACGGCTCCACAGGTGGACGTTTGGAGGGAATTCTCTGACTTTTTTGGACCCTGAAGGCGTTAATGGAAAAAGGAAGAAACCCACCGGAGCCAGGTCGTTAGATTGACGGAGGAAGTATTACCGGGAGGCGCGATTCCCACAGCAAGACGTGCTTTGAGATCGGGAGCAGGAGAGTTTGCTGTGAGAGGCCACGTCAGAGATCCTGGATTAGTGCTGGTGAGATCGAACCATATTTTTTTAGTTACTGGTATACCAGAACATAGCGATCGCTTTAGGGCTTTTTTATTTTTTTATTTCGACTCTCCTCATTTTTTTGGAGTTTCCGGAGTGGAATTGAACTCTATTACTGACTTAAGGGTGAGCACGCCTCATCTAAATGTTTGTTTTTTGAACTGAACTATCAATGATCATTTTTGTTTGAACTCTACTTTAATTTAAGATGTGGATTTATGCGCGGGTTGTGTCTAAAAATTTCTATTGTTATCTGCAAATTATGTCTCTGCATTAAGACGCTCTTTTGTGTTTAACCCCTTTTCATGTATTCATTTTTTAGTAACAGGACTAGTTATCCTAGTGAATTGTTACAAATCCATTCTATTTGTCAAATTAGAGATTTCTAATTTAATTTATTACCAGAGAACTTTTTGAAAATGAAATGTGGAAAAACTGTGTCTTTTATCGTTTTAATTAAGTGACAGGATGAGCTGTGTTGAAGGAGAAAAAGAAAAGTGGTTTGGCGGATTGCTTCTTCAAAAGCATTTCTGGTTTGGACTTTTATTTGAATTTTGCTACAGAAAGGCTTCCATATCCTTCGGACCACCTATATGATCCGTACAGGTTTGGACATTTTTCCCCCTTATTCACCCATAAGGACAGATGGGGATAAGACTTTAATAACAAATTATCCTTTTATTTTGAAAAGTTCTGACGGCAGAGATTTAGAGAAGCTGGTGTCCCACAGAGAAATGAGAAATCCCTCTTCAGAACCCACTTCTGGTTTCAGTTTTGATGCTGTTTGCTTTGTGATGCTGTGGATTTTGGATTCCTCCCAGAATTGATGGGATTTGCCTGAAATAATTTCAGTCTCTGTTGACATTTTCACTTCCAGTGGCTTCTAATTGCAATGCCATGAGAGCAAAGCGAGTTTCATCTCGCTGTGTGTTCGCAGCTCTTCACAGCAAAGAAAAAAAACTCTGCGTGTGGAAAATGGACAAACCAAATTAAGAAACTGATCCTTATTAAAATGAAGCCCTGTGCAATGAAGCGGAGCCTTTGCTAACAAACATAACAATAGTTAAAGAGAACTGTCACTTGGCTTTCGCAGTCGGCGTACAATTAGTCTACGAGAGATTCCCAAGACGGTGAGAGGTTAGGCGGTGGGGTCTACTTACCGATCCGACACCGGGCCCAACACTTCTACCAGCTCATTATTTTTCAAGATCAACAGCACCGTTTTTAACAAACAACTTAAACAGAGAACAAGGCAGATATACATTTTTTTAAACATCTTAAAAAAAACATGACTGAACTTTTCCTTCAAGGTTAAAAACAACAAACTCTTTCACAAAAGCCTTGTCTTCTGGCACCTGTGCAGTGTTCAGCATGAGTGTTGAGAATTCCTCCTCATGAAAGATGCTCTGAACATCTCTGGACGCTTTGCTACTGTTGCCTCCAGCAGGGTGACCTTCCTGCCCCCCCTATGGGTACATCCTCCTTTTTACATTTCTTTAAATAAGACTGCAAAGACGAAGACACGCTGTGAGCTTTAAGGAAATCTCGGGTTTGAACTTAACTCTACGTTTTGTATAAACTGCTTTCATAAAGCGGATGGAGAAGAATTGAAGGAGATCTTGTCCTCTGGCCAATAAGAAGCTCCGGCAGGTTTGAGTCCAAAGTTTAGTGCTGGAACAAAACTCTACATCTCTGGTGTGGATGGTGAACTGTTTCCTACGGTGGCCCGGAGGGGTCACAACACAACATTTTAAACTTCGCAACACAACACAAAATAACACACTATACAATTTGTCACAAATTACTCACAACACACAATAACTAACGACACAAAACACTAACTCACAACACAATAAATTAAAGTTAATAAATAAGTTAAATTGTTGTTTTGTTTGTTATTGTGTTGTGAGTTAATTTGTTGTGTGTTAAAGTGTTGTGAATTATTGTTGTGTTGTGTGTTAAAGAGTTCTGAATTATTGTTGTGTTGTGAGTTATTGTGTTGTGAATTCTTGTGTTGTGTTGTGAGGTATTGTGCTATGTTGTATGCTATTGTTTCCTAGTGTGGGTTAATTTTTTTTGTGTTGTGACGATTTGTAGTATGTTATTTTGTGTTGTGAAATCTAAAGTGTTGTGCTGTGACCCTACTGGGCCACCGTAGTTTCCAGAAAACTCTCAGGAGACGCCTGACTAACTGCTTTTAAATCGGAGAATAATCTCAGAATAATCCAAGAATCAAATCTGAATAAATCTTTGACTAAATTATTCTGTTAGAGAAATTGAAAATGGACTTTTTTCATAACTAATTACCTTTTGCTGCTGATTTATGGAGCAGAAAATCAAACGTTGCTCCAACAAACAGAATACAATAAATAATATACAATGTACATGTAAAACATGTATTCTGTTACTTCACCTGAGTATTTCAGATACACAAAGGTATTAATGCAGAGCTCAAGTTCTGAATGTTGTAAAATGATCTTTAATTTTTCACCAGATGTGTCTATAGGGTCACACTTACTTAAAAAAAAGGTTGTTTTGGACAGAAAAACATGTTTTTCAATAATTCAGATGCTCAGTAAGAAATGTCTGAACATTGAATTAGTAATAACCGTTTATGCATGAATTATCTCCAGAATTATCCTAAAAGTCTCCATATCCTAATCCCTTAACTTAAACAATCTGTATCACAAACAATGATGAAACTGAACACAGTTAGTCGTCATTTTCATTTTAAATCAGTTTGATGCGACGGCATCATCACCTGTACGCCATAACTTGCAGTGGTCTTGATCCACAATGCATTGACAGTGGTAGAGTCCATTTACATGACTCCCCTCACATTGGCCATCCGAGCCTTAAGGGACAAACCTGTCCTCACCTATCCTATGACCCCCCCTAACATTGAGGTGTTCTCCTACCATGACAAAGGTGGATAAAGGTGGAGAGGATTTCATGTAATCCATGGACACCAGTGAAGATCACAAATCACTGAAGAAAAAAGGTTCAGAGCTCTGTCTAGTGGGTCTAGATGACCCCACTCCCAACGTTAACATGCCTAGAATAGAACAAGGGTTACGATGCAGCTGCTCCTCTCTATGACCCTCCACGCAACCGGAGCACCCAATAACCTGCAGCACCTGTTCAGGTCAACCACGTATGGGTGAAGGTGACTTTAATTTCCTCATTTCATCTCAGTGCTGATGATCTTTTTTGTTGTAGACGATTTCTGGAATTCCTCCACTCCAAAAGAGAAAGATTTAAACTGTATTTTAATTCAAATTAGCACCATAACAGTAAACTGCAATTTTGACTGAAATATCCTTAATGTTTCTGCTGGAGATGTCAGTGATGCCTAAACTGGTTTAGCATGCTCACCTGTATGAACACCTCTGGTGTTCTTTTCTAAACTGGCGACAGGATGAAGCGATCTGCATGCGCTGCAGTGCAGCCTCTGGATCTCTCATTCTGATAGAATGGGGTTTCATAATATATTTACCACCTCTTTTAGCTCTGCAGTAAAGAGTCTGTGGGATGAAGAAACAGGTAAGAAAGAGGTCAGGCGGCGAGAGCCATACATCTGAGGCGGGAAAAGCGGATGAAGCGACACGCCTGCATGCGTGTGCTGCAGATGTGCTCTTTTTTCATCTAAAAGTGTACCGACTGCTTTCGTTAAACCACAGGAGCAGATTTTTTTATCTTTATTTCCAATAACAGCTTCATTTAAAGCATTGCACCTTCTTTCTATCTGTTTCTGCATCGGGTTGAGTTTGTTTACATGAGCAGACGCCACCGGCTTGTGTACACACAGGCCTGCATTTGCATATGCGTCCATGTGAGTTGTCTCATATTTTCGATCATTGCACCCCCTCAGTGTGTTGTACGCAAACAGAGGACGGGGAGTTGGGGAACATCGTAAAGAAATGTTTAAGATGAAGGAGAAAATAACTGCAGTTCTCCTCCTTTATGGAACAATATGAACCCAAACAAGAAAGAAGTGTTTTTCTGCAGGTTCGGGTCTATTTATGAATCCACGAGGGACAGTTCTGATCAGCCCGTCTGCCTGAAGGAAGCGCCTGCAATATGCCGCATCGGGGGGGGGGTAACTATTTTTGCAGCGGCGCTGACCGAATCAGAGCTTTGATACAAAACCTCATGTTGAAAAAGTTAAGATCAGGACACAAACATGCTAGAAAGTTTTTCTATTTTGCTGTGTAAAAACAATGTAAATGTGAACACCACACTGCAAAAACACAAACCAGTCTCTAGTTTGAATATCTTATTGCACTTGATTGAAGTCTAAAATAGTCAACCAGTATCTTTTAATCTCACTAAAATATTATGGTAGATTGCATATGTGGGAAAGCACTTTACTTCCTTGAAGGACCGATGTGCTTTACAGTCACGGTCCACGATGTGGCCATTGGTGTCTTGCCCAAGGACACTGTGACGCAGGGGCAGGCAAGGCGGGAATCGAGCCTGCAGTCCTCTGATCAGAGGACGACCACCATACCACTGCACCACACCAAATGACTTTTTATCCGTCGACAGTAAATCTAAACTAGAAGGAGCTGCACCTCCAGAAGGAAATGCAGGGTTGTATGCTATTGCTGAATGAAAATGAAACGTAAAGGGTAATAACTGGCACACACAAAATATAAAATAAAGAAATAGTCAAAGTTGACCATAAATAAAGTGAAAACAGCACAATAACAAAAAAGATATGTTTGTGAAAAATGTCAGAGCCGTGTATCGAACCAGCGAGCTTCTGCACCAAGGATCCCCCATGTATTCCAATGGAGGCAGAAATCCTGGAATTTCTGGAATACAGTTCCTTATTTACATTATTACAGCTTACTTATTTATTTTTTAGTGCATTTTTTTCCATTCCATTCCAGACTGTGGAAATTCAGTGTTGTGATATCTTTGTGTGTTTTGGGACTTTATTGTTCCCAAAAAAATAAAAAATAATAAATCAAAGTAATAATACAACTGGTTCTGGGAGAGCCTGTACCACGCCAGCCAAGACAGCTCTCCCTCAAATGGGAAAAATCAACCCCTAAAGGCTTAGCCCCTCCCACAATTCACCAAACACTTCTTTGAAAGTAATTCCTGTCTTGGACCTGGAGGATTCATAAACATAACCCCAAAATTACAGATATTTAACCAAAAGAAAAAGATAGTAACAAATGAAATAAAATCATTAGACAGAAAGGGAAACTATTAATAAAAATAAAAAGAATTCTGGCATGTGATGTCACTTCCTGTTTCCTGTAGATATGTATGCTGATGTGTACGATGCTCGGGTTTGGCTGTTTGTGGAGGGAATCTGTTCAAAACCAAGCGTGCACCCTTAGAATGAAACAGAACATGAAATGTTCAGGCGCTGTCCCTCAACCTGTGGTGCTACTTCCTCCCTGTCCATGCCAACTTGTAAAACTCTAGGAAGATGTTTTGATATTTGATCATCATTCCACCTTAAACATGAAGCACATTTATGGCTTCCCCTCTAAGTCTGTGATCCCTAAAGGTACCATAAGCAGATGAACTTTCTACAACTTTATGAAAATGAAACAAGAAAAGGGAAGAAAGAAGAAAAGCCTTTCAAAGCTTAAGAGAAAATCCAGGAGTTAAAAACTTTTGACCTGAATTTTAGAGAAACACATTTTGTTTTTCTACATTTTCACATAAGTCTGACCGGAACAAGAACAGAAAACTACTTTTTTGATTTGTTTTTGTTTTAGAGAAATACATTTACCAACAGAGACAACAGATAAAAAATAGCCTCATGGCTAACTCTGGTGCATTTGCAGATATGCTTTTTAACGTCCATGTCTAATAAAATAATACATTAAATAAATAAAATTTAGACTGTTAAACCAAATCCCTGAATCTCAGCGACCATTAGTAGATGTGAAATATTGTTCTCAGAGTTTTTAAACATCTTTGATGCACAATAATGAAGTCGCATGGAACAGATTTCTGCTTTTCCAACAATTAGTTTTAAAATATTCATTTTCGTTTGTTGCAGAGAAAGGCGGGGAGACGAATTTCGGCCTTAGTTTGAAACAAACAAAAAAAATGTAAAAACAGTGTTGTGAAATCCAAACGGATGAGGGTCGGAAACAGGCGAGGACAGGAACCACGGAGACCGAAATGAAGCAAAAACTGAACGGCTGAACGGACGCCGGCGGGAAAAAACGAAGCGAGGAAAATGAGAGTCGATGCAAAGCAGCTGCAAGGGTTTGTGACTGACAGCCTGACGGTAACTCCAGCACCCAACAGAAAACCGGACGAGAAGTAAATTCAAACAGTATAAACCCCCACACCACCCCCATGTGTCCACTTACAAACAGGCCTGGAGCAGAAGAAACAGCAAATACCCCCTCGCCACCCCCCCCAAAAAGTGACCGTGTGGATCAGTGTCAGAGCTGACGTTGATGTGATCAGACACTGAGATGGAGAAGAAAGTAACACCAGTTAGCACTAATAAAGCCGGAGCATTAAGAAATGGAGCATCAAAAAAGACGCAGATTTGCGTATGAATCTAAAGAAAAATCTCGCACAATTGCGTAAGATTTGCGTGATAATTGCGTATAAACTACATAAAATCTGCATAAAAATAAACAGCTCAAACTGAGTTCACATAAAGACCAGATGGACGCTCATCGACGAATGACGAACACAAGAAACACATATGAATGACGTGTATCACACGATTTACACAAAACCTGAATTACATACGTGGAAAATGACACAGCCTTTAGAATTTTCTTGTTTGGTTTTCTTTATACCTAATACCTTTCTGTAGCTGGCTTTGACTCCGCCCACTCACCTGCGGCTGTTGTTAATGAGCTAGACTGCTTTTAAGGAAGTCTCCCTGAGCTTTCAGCGTTGTCTTTTACTTCTGCATGGCTGTGTTTGTTAAAGTTCTGTTCTGAAACACTTGGGATTCTGTTCCGTCTCGGTTGGGGTTCTTGCCCCATCTGTGGTCTTCCCTGCTTGCCTGACTGAAACATTATTGCACCTTTTAGTCTGTCTTAAGAAACATTTTAGGCAGATGGTGAAGATTCTTCATCCAGGTGAGCTAAAGTTGAGTCATCTGGACTCTTCCTGAAAGGTTTCTCCACTCATCCTAATGTCCTAACGTGTTTTTGAAATCTGATTCAACTCCATCTGATCAAACTTGGGGTGAACTCCAGCTCACCCCTTAACCCGTTAAATCCCTACTCACGGCTAAAGAGCTGACAAAGAAATCTGTGAATTGGGACGGTTGTGACTTCAGCACATTTATCCTAATGTTCTGCCCTGAAGCAAATCCATCGCTGCTGCTCCTGGTTGATGTTTAAAACATAAAGTGAATTAAAATGAAACAGAAGACACAGGAAGAGGTTCCTTTATGCTTCATTATGCAGATTTTAAAATTTGATCGTTGAAACGGTGAGCATTCAAACCTCTAACGGGATTTGGAAGAGGATACAAATCATCTTATGGAAACTTCAAATCTTTAAAAGAAATATTTCTAATAAAACAAACCACAGAAAACCACATGTGCTTTAGACTGTTTCACAGCCACCACATACATCGTCCGTGTTTAAAAGTTCTGTCATGCGTGATATACGTGACTCATAAGCGTTTGCTTGTCGATGTGCGCAGATGTCCGTCGAGGGTCGTCATGTAAATTTGGTTGAGAATTAAGCGGTTGTGTGTATATTTTATGTAGTTTATACACAATTATCACATAAATCTCATGCAGTTGTGCGGTATTTTTTCAAGATGTATAGGCAAATGTTATGGCTTCCCATAACCGTTCCACGTGTGTCTAATGGACTTTTCACACATGAACCACCAATGTATAACTTTTATATATAGTATAAAATTACATAATTGATGCATGAATTGAATTGCATATAAACAGCGCACAACTTTTCTCACTTTTTCCATGTTTCACGTATGGCCAATTGTCATCCGTGCAATGTGCGTAAAATGTACGTAGCGGCTGTGGGACGCGACCTTTTAATTTTTAAATCAGTAAAATATCGAGTTAATTTAGTCTCAATGATGAGAAATGCACACAAACTGTTTCACAAGTACACACGAATATATATTTATGCAAACATCATATAAATATCCAAATCCATATGAAGTGTTTCACAAATACACACAGACATCATTTGGAGGTAATATGAACTCACAGATCCATGAATTACAGAATGTGCATTTACAGATCGTCTCTCATTTGTGAATCTCTGAAATGCGTGCGGTGAATATTGAGACTCAACAAATGTCACCATTGGCTAAGGAATCTGTCAATCGAATTCATCAGCCAACCACGCGTGTTGGCTTTCAGCCAATCGTATGACTCCCTGTATGATTCCTTCCTCCGTTTTTCAAAGTAAAACCAACAATGAAAAAAAAAAACAAAAAACGGTGATTTATTTTACATGTTTGCATAAATACATTTCTGTCAATCAGAGCGTGTGAATTCATGACTACGGTTTGTGTGGCGGTGTGGTGCTATACCACCCTGCTTTAGAAGGACAACCCCTCCCCACCCCCCCACCCCCCATCTATGATGCTTAAAAATGCAAAGAAAAGTCGAAGGTTTTTCCTCATCCTCCTCGCTAACATCTGCTTGGTCAGAAATGTAAAGAAGGTGGAGTACAATCTGATCCCTCAAAGCGATGTTCTGCAGTCATGTTGAGGTTTTAGCTGTGAGAAAAGAGGGGGGGGGGGGGTGCAGGGCATCAGATCTGGGCAAAACTCATGGATGAGTGGAGCTGAGCGGTAAAAGCAGCTTATAGAAGGAAAACGCATGAAGATGCAACACTTCCATAGAAGCAAAGAGACGAACAGCTCTGAAACATTTAAGATGCCTGTTGAGGATAACAAACATGAAATTCCAGGTCTTGACAAGAAAGGTTTGTCCTTTTGAGAGTCTCATCATCCTAGATTTAAATTTGTTTGCGTACATGTTGTGTTTTTGGTGCCGTCCCTCCCTCACCCGCAGTGTTTGATTTCCCAGCTTTCACACAGGCTGCTCGAAGCGCCGCGCCAAGCCTGCGTCCAGCCCCCGCCACAAATATTTACCGACCAAAGTACGGGCAAAATAAGACATCCCAACAACAAAAGACTTCATCCTGCTTTTAATAAACCTCCCATTCCCGCATCAATCTGAATCAAAGCATTTGATTATCAGTTTCCTAGCAACCCAAGACCGCGGCCATCTGTTGCTTCTGCAGACAAACACGCCGCCCGGTCTGCGGCCGGCGGGAAGGAATTCCATCAGTCTCATGCAGGCGAGAAGACGGAGAGTGACCCTGAGGGCGCCAGCCGCCACGTCCACAAAGCACCTCTCCAAGACTCGCATCTAGACGGCATTATCTCTAATAATCGAGCTGCAGACTGAAGCAAAAATCTGTCATTCAGACAGACAAACGTCTAATTCTGGACGGTACAGATCCTCGGAGGACATTTCCTCTGGTCCATCAGAACGACAGGAAGGAGCAGCAGAACAGAGGAGAGACGTCTCCATCAGGATAAAGAGCTGCTCTTTGACGTCTCCTGTATTAAACTGCCAAAGTTTATTGCTGTTTGAGTGAAAACAACTGCTCCTCTTCTAATGACTTTACTTCCCCACCAAACAAAGAGAGTGAAGTGTCAGATCATCCTAAACCTGAGGAAAACCAGCTCCAGATCCAGATGTGCTGAAAAACGGACTCACCTGGTGCTAAAATCAGGCCATCCGTCCTCTCAGGGGAAGTCCAGATGTTTGGTCATCAAGCTCCTACTTGTTGTTTGTTTGCTTGCTTTATATCAGAAGGAGCTCCTGGTCTTTTTTTTTTTTTGCTCTGCAGGAACCTCACTGTTAAAAGTTGCTTTAGCATAGGAACATGCAATCGAATCGTCATCAGAAAGAGAAAACCTTCTTCTGCACACATTGTAGTATCGATGTAGAACTCTGCGACATTAGAGACATTTGAAGGTAACAAACATCAAATCCCTTTGAGCTCTGAAATCATTGATGAGACCAGCTGACTGGGTCGGAGCAGAGAGTCGGCAGTCAAATATCCCACATGGCCACACAGTTTTGGTGTTGGAACGGCATGTGCTGAAAGCTCTAAGCGAGGTCCAGTTGAATGTTTGACTTCTTTCTCAGAATTCTGACTTTTCTCATAATTTTTTCATCTCAGAATTCTGAATTTAATCCCAGAAATATGACTTTTTTTCTCAGAATTCTGAGAATTCCATGGCCCAAATCCTCTTCCATAGAAAGCTTCTCTACTGAGCTTCATAGATGAGTTTTTTGTTTGCTTTTCGACAGAAGGGTTGATGATTCTCCAATTTCTGAGGGAAGCAGCCAACAGGAAAAGAAGGAGGTGAAGCGGCCTCAACAGCACAAGTGGGAAGGTTTTTGACAACAGATTCACTCATCTGCGGTCTCCTTTTAACGCTTGAGTTTAGCTTTTTTCAGACCTTTTCTTAAATGTCTCCTCAGAATTTCAAAACCCTTCATATGAATCTTTTCTGCTCCAGACTGTTGCTGGTGGTGGGACATCGTTTTTCCAGTTTCGGTTTGACACAAACTCCTTTCACAGGAGCTGGGGGTCACCATGGCAACCAGTCCATCACCAGGTGCCGGGCTGACTCTCTACAGGATGATGATTCTGGATCGTCCTCCTTTTACCAAAAAGTGCTCAGAGAGCCACTCAGGAGTTTTTCGTCATGCTGTTCTGCAGGTTTCAAAGACACAAACGTTTGTTTTAGTATCCTGGATAAAAAAGTACAAGGTTCAGAATCTTTACTGTCATTGTTTTTGCGTTTGCCCCTAAAGCAGCTGCAAATATCTGCAAATTTAATGAAACAGAGAAAATGGATGGAATAGAAAAACACTCATTTTTATCTGTTTTCATCAAATCCTGATAAAGTCACGTTGTTGTGGCAACAGAAGCCTCTAATTTCTAAGACAATTTTAAGCTTTGTGATCAATTATTTAATAACTGAATAATTTTTACTGTTTTTTATTTGTGTCACAAACTTGAGAAATAACATTTCTAAGTCTGAAATAAATGTTTAAATTGAGTCTTTTTTCATCCATTTTCTTGATGATCTCAGCAGCAGCACATTAGTTTTATCATTTGTTATCTACACAAAACAGTAACACATTTCCTCTGTGCAAATATTAATAATAGAATCTAAGATGTGAAAAGAAAAGCTGTTATAAACACTGCAGAGTTCTTGTTAGATTCTGTAGTCTTTTAATTTTTACAATTTTCACTGAAAGTCTGTTAGAACTTGAAATCCTGCAGGAAAATCCTTCTTTCTGTGTGGATATTTTTGAAGATTAAAGTCAATTTTCATCAGAGAAAGACAAAAGTTTGAGTAACAATGCAGAACACGGACACATTTTGTTTCAGTCTTTGGCAGATTCATATAGAAAAGGGAAGGAAAGAACTTTTTTTTGTTTGAAACAGAAAAATGACCTTCGGTTTGGTTCTGCCTGCAGAGAATCCAGCAGAGTTCGTTCTGATAAAACCACTTAGACACTGGGAGGAATGGAAGTGGGCCTGGAGGACGCTCTGAGCGAGCTGGAACCCCCCCCCCAGGGCCTTCGCTGGTGGTGATGAAGAAGACCGGAGATGGTTCATCAGGTGGAGTCCAGAGGGGGGAGCGCGCTGAGGGGGGCTGCTTTCATCTGGAGGAGCTGATGGCTTCTGGGCTGTGGAGTGGCAGTGAAAGGGTTAAAGCTGGTGTAGATGCCCTGAATTCTAAAAGCCATTCGGACGCCATTATCACTGCTCTTTGGGTGATAAATGTAAGTTTACCAAGTTACAATCTAATGAATATGAGCATTTTGTGACGATTATTTCTGATCCACTGAAGATAAAACGTTGATGCTTTATTTAAAAACATGGAAATACGTTTTCTTGGTCAAAATTGTTCCAACGCAATGCATTGTGGTCTATATTCACCGATCTAGTGAGCATCGATGCACACCGGTTTTTCTACAGAGACTTCTGGGAAATTTCTAGGGCAGTGAATTTTGGAAGTGTAGATTCTGACAGCACTAGAAAACAGAAAACACTCTGCTATTTAGTGAGTAGTGAAGGAATTCAGACACAACCATGGACTTTGGTTTAACCAGCAGCAGATGCTCATGGTAGAAGATTTTAAACAATCTTGATCTCATCTGGGTTTCCTTTTTGTCGTCTTTAAACAAACATGCAACTGCTGGCAGATTCCTGTTCCATGCAGCAGCAGCAGCAGCAGCAGCAGCAGCAGCAGCAGCAGCAGCAGCAGCAGGTAAGCCGTGGCTCTTTGTCATCCAGCAGATGTCTTTACTTCAATCTTCAGGTGTGAATTGTCCTAAAAGATCCTGAAAATGTAATTTTTTTTCCAATGTGGAGCACTGTCTATTGGCGGGACACCGGGATGATCCTCCTCAGATCTTTTTATCTTCTGCGGGTTCGTCTCTGCTCCTCATCCGGCCCCACAGAAACAGAGACTTAAGTGAAGGCGGCGGTCGGCGTGCACTGCAGAGACATTCAGTAATGAGCCGCTATAATTAGAAACCCTGGAAGCACAGTAATTCCCCATCTTAGAGGCTTTCTGGTCGCTGTTGGCGGTACCAGCTCTGTGAAGACGTGTGTGTGTGTGTGTGTGTGTGTGTGTGTGCGTTCACCATATGGCTTACCTGACAGGTGATTGCTCCTCCTGCTTCTGTGAGAACATCACCTTCCTGCAGCTGAATGAAGTTTTTCAGCAGAATCGCTTCACTTTCAGTGTCATTTGGGTTTCATGTCAATAAATGCATTTGTGTTTTGAAATCCACTGTGACTGTAATCACATTACTGCGGTACTGTAGATGAGACTCACATTCTTAGATTTGCATAAGCTGGATCTCTTCTTATAAATTGAGTTCGGGAGCTTTCTTTATAATTATTATTCTCCGGTTTTTAACAACTTTAACACATATTGAAGCACTTTTTTATGTAGTTTTATGTATTATTCATTATTTTAGTAGTCAGTTGTTTACTTTTTGTATGTTGATGAATGTTGCACAGACCAGAAGGCACTTTTAATGTCATTGTACGTATGACGATGACAATAAAGATTGATCTATCTGTTAAAGAGCCACTCTGATGAAAGTTGTGTTTTTGGTGTTCATTTCTAAGGAACATTCTTAGAACATTCTAGACACTGGATGGTGTGCTGTTGATTCCATGAACAACTCAACTCAGACACATCGATCTGCTTGGATCGTAGGAATAGATATCAATTCATTGACTGTATTGATTAATCGCTACGTTCCTAAAACGTTTGCTCTTTAGCTTTGGTGTGTCTTGCGTCGCAGTGGAACCTTATAAAATGTGGATAAACCAAACAGTCCATCTGTGAAAGTCCACTGATATTAAAACAGCATCTATATTTGTCATTTCTTTGCTTTTAAATGAAGTTTTCAGGGAGGAAACCACCAGAAAACCCGTGTTTGCGTTGGCTTTTGGACCCCCCCCCCCCTTTTTCCCCTCCCCCAGCCTCCTCCTCCTGCACCCGTTCACCAACCCAAGGCCGCTGCTGGTGTTAAGCAGAGAAACCAGCTCTGTGGAATCCCTCCATGGGCATTGTTAGTATTCTGCGGGGAAATAAAAGGACCCATCTGTGGAGTCGGTGATGAGGGGGTGACAGGGGGAGGAGGAGGAGCGGGGGGCATCCCCCTGAGAGGCCGGGGGGGATTAACCACTGACACATGGAGCCTGCTAATAAGACGATTTGGAGAAGGCCCCGCTATGGCGTGAGTGCACGTATGCGTGGCGCGCACACGCCACGGGCCTCCTAATCGACTTTCATGTATGCATCAACAATGCAGCTCACACTCTCAGGACTCTTAAAGTCTCTCGCTCTCCACAGGCAAACGCACATCTCTGCCCCTTTATTAAATTTGTAGTAGGGCCACATCTGGTCACATCCACCCAGAGAACAAAAGCAAAAGCATCAAGGAGAAAGGGGGGGGGGGGGGGGTGAGATATGGAAATTTCAATCCATGCTGGGGAGTATTAATGTGCATGCCCACGTGCCGAGCATCTGTCAGCTCTAATTAGAGGGTGTCAGGTGTGGACACGAGGCCAAACTCAGTCCACCCACAACATGAATTGTCTGCTGCTGTGACTGCTAGAATCTGTGTGTCAACATCTATATTTATTATGGGGGCTGACCCGGGGGGTCGCAGAGAGACGCCCGCCTCATGGGGGGGACGGATGACTCTCAGGACTGTCATGAATCACGTCACGTCACCCACGGACGCACGCCTCATCTGCACCGGCCTTCGCCGTCCGCCTGTTGTAGATTTAATCAGGATTCATTGATTATTCAGAGCTTTGCTCCAGGGAGGGAGTAAAGATGCCCCCCCCCCCCTCCAGTGTCTGCTTCAAAAACAAGAGAGCTGAGAGAGTATTTATGCAGGAGCACTTGTTTGTGACGCCGCTTGAACACTTTCAGGACCAGGATGGGATTCCTCCTCAGATTTCTGCAGTTTTTCCAGATTTTAGTTGCTGCTTCATCCGCCTCCTGATATCAGACAAAAGTTTATCTTGTTAACTCAGGGTTTTTGGGGTTTTTTTCATTCATGCTAGCTCTGCAATGTGTCCCACACTGATGAGACCGCTCCAAGCAGGAGGCAATTAACGGAGACACGGAGCAGCCCCCACAATCAAACGAGGCGCAGCTCTGCCTCCTGCAGCCAAAAAAAACAACTAAATTTAACTTAAAGAGCGAGACGCTTTGATAGAAAATAGATCACTGGGACAGCGGGGAAGACAAGATAATGTAATGTCATTCAGCTCAAAGCAGGTCTGCGCAGCATCCTGAGATACGCTGCAGCCAGAAATAGAAATGTGCTGACAGGAGGAGTTGTGGAAACAACGATCGATACTCCATGGCTTTGTTTAAAACAGGCGGCGTCTGATTGCCAGGTTTTGTTTTCCCTACTCTGCTCAGAGATGACGGCTTTTAGCCCAGCAATGTTTTCTAAAGTAGAATTATCCAGAGTTCAGAATTAACTCTCAAAAAACATGCTAGAAGTTTTTATTTTCTTATTTTTACAGAGTCTGCAGTGGTGCAAATCCCACCGAGCAGCGACGCACAGTGTCATTTTGTCAATGAGACATAGATAATATCAACTATGAAATGTTGGGTGATGTGTTTTTACTCACAACAACGTTGGTATAAGGTACAGAAATATTGATACAAGTGTTTGGGAAAAAAGATCCTTATTTACCCACTGTCTCAAATTGAATCCCAACATTTTAACATAATGTAAATGTATAATAAATAACTCATTATCAACTAAGTTTAAGCCAGTAGTCATTTAAAAAAACGATGATTGAAGTTTTCTCAAAAGGAAGTTTTTAGATTATTAAAACTTTTTCAACCAAAGGCCTTTTTGAGAGTAAATGGAAAAGATCATTTTTAAATGAGCAGGAAAAGCCCCTCTACCGCCCCTAGTGGAACGATAATGAACTACAGGGCCGAAAACCCGGATCAAATGATATACAATGGGTTTAAAGGAAAGGTTGGATCATGCCAATGAAATGGGGGTCTCAGAAATGTTTCAAATATAATACCAATGCTTATACAGGGTTCATTTATAAGAAAAGGATTTTTCTTTTGTTGTTTCCACTTCAGGATGCAGCTTAAAAAAAGGAATTTTCTGTGATTTGAGTTTGAGTGTTTACTCTTCCATCAAAGTCTTTTTACCCTCCTTCCAGCTCCAACCCATTTTCTGTGGACTGTTCCTCATCCACCTGTTTTCCTGGGGAGTCCTTCATTATTTGTTGTGCTTCTGGTGCAGGGATGTCCCCTCAGCGATAAATCCTGGAGTCCTCTGGTCCGTGAGGATCAGGAGGTGTGAGAGGTGTTTAACGGGTTTGCTTGATTGATTTTCAGTTAAACATGACATGCTTAGCTGCATGGGGGGTGTTGCTTAGCTCTGCTTGGATCTCAGCTGGGGCTTTTGGAGTTGGCCTGATGTTTCTGCGTCTGCAAGAGTTTTCCTCCCGATGCCCCCCCAAAAAACTCTGGAAGTTTGGTTATTTGTGATTCCAAACCGCCTGTGGGAGAGAGAACGGATCGATGTTTGACGCACCGGCAGTCCGGTGTTGCCTGACAACTACCCCCCTCATGACCCCGAACATGATGAAGGAAAGGTGGATGTTCTGCCTTTTTTTTTCCTGCAAATGGAAGTGCGTCCTCGCCAGAGTCAGAAAATCCCAGCTTTGCTTTGTCCTCCATCTATTCCCCTCCTGGACAAGGTTAGTTGGATGCATTTCTTCTTGCAAAAGTTTGCCAGATGGCGGTGATGATGGTTCCGCGCCGATGCTCTTCCATACATGGTACGGAGCCGCCAAGGCGTCTTAGGAATTCAATAAAAGCATTTCTGACTGACGCCACTTTATAAGTGATGCCGATTCACGATATGACGTCATTTCACAAAGTTAAAATCTAATTGATGTGAGCTTTTTGCAACGATTATTTATGAGTCCACTGTCTTCTGAAGATAAAAACGGTGATGGTTTATTTAAAAAATACATTTGTTTTGGCAAAAATTGTTTAAACACAATGCATTGTGGTCTATATTCCCAAATCTAGTGAGCATTGATGCACACTGGTTTTTCTCAGAGAGTTCTGGGAAATTTCTGGGGCACTGGATTTGGGGATTGTAGATTCAGACAGCACTGCAAAATGGCAAACGCACTATATAGGGCACTATGTAGGGGTCAGGGTGGGAATTCAGACACAGTCTTAGAGAGCAAATTCAAGTAAATGTTGTGTCATTTGGAGACAAATCCAGATCTAGTGATTCACTCAGCAGTTTGCTTGGTGAATGTCAGCAGCCTGATTGGAGCCGTTTGAGTTTCACAGCAGTGAGTCAAACCATACGGCTTCAAAATGCTCTCCACATCTGCTTGTCCAGGAAAGAAAGTCGGTTCACCGCTGAAGTGATGCGTTTGGAAATCTCCTAAACGAACAGACAGAAGACATCTGTCTGCAAGAGAGCTGCTTTCCACACTCCTGCATCATCGCTGCAGCCCTTGGCCAGCACAGACAGTCAGTCCTTCCCCATATGGCTCTGAACATGCTCACAAGCTGCTGTCAGTCAGCGCTGGTCCCGCCCACACCAAACGGTGGGGGGGGGTCTGGGTCTGCCTGCCGAAAACAGCAGCAGATGGTGAGGAGCCCGGATCCAGCGGGCTTTGTGACGGGCCCCTCCGAGGCTCCGCTGAAGGACAGCTGTTCCACAGCACGTGTCCAGTTACCACGAGCACAGCTGCAGATCCAGCAACTGCCCAGAGGCCGCCGAGGGGGAGGGCCCACAAAGCTTAATCACAGTTGTAATGTCATTAAAACTCACCCTGAGGGGACTAATTTACTCCTAACTATGTGGTCAGCCTCAGCAAAGGCGGCGTCGCCTCAATCATTGTGCAGGATGAAACAACGGAGACAAGCAGGATCCCCCCCCCAAAGTAAACTGAAGTTCACTGCAACTCTGATAATTATTCCTGATGATGGGACCGAGACGCAGAGTCTTTGAAGAAACTCTTCGCAGAGGCACCTGACTTCATATTAAGGCAAAGCCTCAGAACATTTCCCTGCAATTAATTATTTCTCAACTGGAGGTCCACAATTTGTGACTTCCCGGCTGAGTTGTGTGTTTTTTTTTCAGTGCGGCACATATGTTTAAGTTGTCAAAGTCTCAGAAATTGCTGGGACGGATCGCCTGCTTGACTCAGAACCAGTTTTCTGCAGAAACTCCTGGAAGTCCATGTGTGGTTCTGCACACAGAACCGTCAGGAAGCTGAAGTGGGTCATCGTTTGAACAGATTTCCAGCATATATTTATAGAGGCACGTTATTCATCTTCTCCCCATGAAAACGTTTGCCTTGATCCATTGTCATGAGCACACCTTTAGCCGTCAGGCTGCACGTGCGCAGGATGGATGACAGGCAGACAGAAGCAAAGCTCCTGCGGGATTGGAGCGTTATTTTTAGCGTGGACACAGGTGATGATCTGCCCCAAAAATAGATTCCAAGTTTTTGCTGTGATCTCAGTCTTCTGCTTTGTGTATTTCTCTTTTCCTTTTTCATCTGTGACCGTTTCTCTCCAGAAGGAATTTTGGAAATTAAGACTCGCCACTAAATTCTTCCAACTGAATTATTTGTTTATCTGTTGACACTTGAATGAAGGCCTTCTCCGATAAGATTTAGCAAATACATCATTCTGAACAGAGCGTATAGACTTTAACGAAGCAAATATTGAAGAAGTCTTGGAGTAAAACGGCCTCCTTCACACTCATCACGTCTGCCTGAGCGCCGCAGCCACAGAAATGAGCTCAAGGCCAATTATCCGCAGTCTTTGTTTTCATTTGGGCCCGTCCTTGGTGTTTGGTTGCCATGTTGTTTTGCTGCGTTTGTCAGCGAAGGCCGTGCCAGCCGATGATTTCATTGGACCGGCGGCCGATGCCAAAGCTCCGAACAAACAGGCAGAAGATTTAGAGCTGAATAAACGAAGAGCAGGGAAGCAGAGACCAGCACAAGGTCTAAGAGTCATCTGTAAGACCCACTCCCATCACCTGATCTATTCTCAAAGTGTTCTCAGGCCATTACTAGAAGGGGCTGCATTTCCAGAAGAAAACGCAGGATTGATGCTGTATGGCTGAATGAAAATGAAAGTTAAAGGCTAATAATTGGCACCAAAAAAAAAAATTTAAATAAATAAAGAAATGATCAAAGTTGACCATAAATAAAGTGAAAACAGCACAATAACAAAAAAGATATTTGTGTGAAAAATGCCAGAGCCGGGTATC